>JAKSZT010054575.1:1794346-2106987 GCA_026826555.1 Tolypeutes matacus
CTATCTATCTATCTATCTATCTATCTATCTATCTATCTATCTATCTATCTATCTATCCATCCATCCATCTATCTTATTTTACATCATCTATCTATTTTTCTAAACTTTTCAATTTTTTAAATTAAATAAATTGTGGGTTTACAGAACAATCATGCATGAAATACAGGATTCCCTTATACCACCTTATTTTTAACACCTTGCATTGTGTGGTACATTTGTTACAATTGACAAAAGCACATTTTTAGCATAGTACTATTAACTATAGTCCATTGTTTAACTTAGGGTGGTGAATATTTAATAAAAACATTTTTAATCTGCTGATCCTTCTATACACATAAATTGACAGGTTTGAAAGGTATCACTGGAAGGAAGAATGATTTATATTAGTTAGCAGTATGTTCTGAGGTGTCCTGAAATAGAAAACCCATTACATATTTGACTTACCTCCAACCCACAGAGACTCCAGAACAAAGGAAGAATATTGTGTTTTTTTATAACAAAAGAACGAATCATAAGAGAGAATAATCAATTTTTAATTTCCAAGTGCAGACCTCTGATATCTAACCCATGACATTTACAAAAATGTATCTTCTGTCTAACAGGATAAATCAACCACAATTCATCTTGATACTAATATGAATGCTTATATACATATATCCATCATATGTCAACTCCTTCTTCTTTGGGTTAACTGATAGGTATATTCTAAAATAAAATATAAGGTTTTATAGGAGTACCTAGAACAATCTTTTCTTATAATGAAGACATAAATATAAGCCTTTTAACCAAAAGAAAAGCATCAGAGTTTGAACAGAAGCAAACACCTGGGTGATATGTATCAGATTGTAGTTCAGCATGGGAGCTCTGGAGCAGACAACTGGTTTTGATGCATCAATAAACACACACATATATTACACCGACCAATATTTATGGACTGATAAATATGGATAGCCCTTCAGTCTCTCCTCTGATCATTCCATCTGAACTGACAAGAGCCTGGTCAACGACTGACCAGTGTGAAAAGATTCTGACAATGGCAAAATACCACAGAATGTAAGGTAATGATAAAAAATTATATCCAAATTATTTGCCTAGCTTCTAAGGGCCCTCTTGCCTCTCTGGCCTCTTCTGCTGCTTCTCTGAATCCTTGTGGAGTTCAACCTCCAGTGGGCCTGCAAACACGCTACTCTTCCTGAGCCTGGAAAGCTGCTTCCCAGCGAGTCTCCTAATCAGTTACCTATCCTTCAGGACTCTGCTTAAACACCATTTGCTCAGGGAAACACTTCTTCTTAAGCCATCAGAGAGGAAAGCCAATAGGTCCCCTGTTACATGCTATCATATTAACTGTACTTAGGCCACAATTATAATTAATTGTATACTTAATGTCTGTCTACCATGCCAGACCTCAAGCACCCTAAAAGTAAGATCTGTGTCAACCTTGTTCTCACTATTCCCAGCACAGTGTGTTGCACGTAATAGGAAGTAAAAAAAAAAAAATTTTTGTTGACTGATTGGGGGGAATAAGTAACCATATGATCCGGTAATGAATAAAGTAAAAGAAGATGCTTTAGGGAAAAGCCAGATTCCCCATGTGCCCCAACACAATCCTTTTATTTTATGGGACTTAAAGAAAAGCTCCAGTGGGTTTTGTGGGAAAAAGAAAAATGTTTTTTAAGTCAGTCCATAGTAAATAGCTGAAAAAGAAGACTGGAGGTGGCTTTTTCCATAAACATACTGAAAAATTAGGCTGCTCCTGTATACATATTTCTAACTTTATGTAAATACAAAATGAAGAGATGTTTTCCTTTCCTGTATATCAGTATGACTCTAAATATTGTTTTAAAAAGCAGCAATTATTGAATTACCAAAATTAATTTAGATTCTGAAAATATAACATTTGTCCCCATTCTAATTAAAACCCTAGTGGAAGTCCTTACAACTCTACCAGACCCACCACATTTAGCAGATGCAGCAGCAACTTCCAAAGGGTAAAACAAGGTACCTTCTTTTGGTCTATTTGTAGTTTAATGAGCAAAGTTTTCAATTTGGATTTTGTCCAAATTCAGAAGAAACAGCAAGCTTGTTTATTTGAAATAATGTCTCAGGCCCAAATACTATCTCACAAGAGAAACAAACCATTTATCTAAGAAAGGAAAGAATGCACATTTTATCCTCAGCAAACCTTACAATAACAAGATTCAACATGGGGAAGGGTGAGAGTTGATGTACCTTGGGGGAAGTAATTCAAAACAGAGCTAGTCAATGGCTTTAGAGAAACATGCAAACAATATCAGGGAATAAAACCTGGGCCTAGTAATTGGGAACAAATTTATAGGAATTAGCAGAAAGACAGAATGGAGTCCCGGAAAGTCAATTAGGAGGAACAGCAATGCTGCAGGGAAGTCAGGGTTCCCCAGAGCAGAACTCTCCACCATCCTCCCTGCAAAATGGCCTTGCATCAGTGCAGGCATCTGTTCCTTGCTCTCCCTTCTACCTCTCCATTTCTTAAGCATCCTGCACGTTAGGTATCTACACTTTTCCCCACTTTGGGGAAGAAGGTGGTGAAGAATGAAGGGGACATGAGAGCATGAACAGATACAGTGTTCTTTTAGATATCAGTTAGCCCTTACCACAATCCTATGAAGTATGCGAGATTGCTCCCACTGTACAAACAAGCAATTGACACTCAGCAAGGGTAAATAACTTGTCCAATATCTCTAGCTCCTAAGTGTCACAATTCAAGCCCAAAGGCTACATTCCTTCCTAAATATTATGTTTTCTCCTCTAGCTCACAGTTAGCCTCTGCTAGCCTTCTCTCTGTTTTAAACATACAAATGCACCTTCCAAAGACATTCAAATGCCTGCCACATCTAGACTTCAGGCTCGTTCCTAACCTACCTTCTCCAGCCTCCACTCTAACACCGTTTGCATACTTCACCTAAGAAATGATTCACATTCGCCCATCCTGTCATCTATTTTTGGAATACCATCTGTCTAGATCTTTTAGTATGTACAATTGTGCTTCATAACACTCATCTGCTTAATGAAGCCAGCCCCATCTCATCTTAGGCACTTACTCTTGCATTTGCATCCATTTTTACTGCTAGTGCTCTCACTTTGAGGGGAAGATCTGAATATTTTTATATAGTTCAGGACTTGGCACACTTGTTTGGTAAAGCACCAGATAGTAAATATTTTCAGCCTTGTATGCCACATGGTCTCTGCCCCAACTACTAGGCTTTGCTGCTGTAGGAAGCAGTCACAGACAATGTATAAATGAACGATGCTACAATACCCCAAGGTGTCTGGACACGAGCATTTAGAGCATGCCAGTAATAGCTGTTTAGGAAGCAAAGGAAAAGCCAAAAAGTAAAAATAAAGTCAAGGTGGGTAACCAAGAAGCAGATGGTCAAGTTCAAATTTTCAGAGACCACAAAGAATAGTTAAGCTGCATATGTGGGTATGAGTGCACACATATATGTGGAGAGGAGGGTCTCATCAAACCAGATTTAGGTTCTAATATCTTCTACTTTTGTCCCATTGCAATGTATTCTCAACAATATAGCCACTACTTTAGGCTGTTTTTACTCCTAAAGGTTTTTGGTATTCTGGTCTTCCATGATTTCAGAATGTGTGGTGGGATAGCTAGAAAGTAGAAAGTATTATTTTAGGACAGAAAGCAATAGTGTGATTCCATAGATCCTAGGAAGGATGACTATATGCTGTTATATTGATAGAACTACAGATGAATATTTCTCACATATTTCCAAAGGAGGTTTTTTAAAGACCGTGGTTATACTTAGAATTTATGGTAGTGAATTTGCCAAATTTCTAGCTCTTAACCTTCTAGGCACTTGGTAGGGTTAGACTTTCCAATCTCCTTTGTATTAGGTATGGCTATCAGAATTGCTTTGGCCAGTGAATTATAGCAGAAGTGTCATAGTCACTTCACGGTAGAAGTTTAGAACCCAATGTCCAATTTGCCACTCTTTTTGTCTCAGGCATTGTGACTGTCAATATTTAAATGTTAGATGCTCCATAAGGCTGGATCCCTGACTGAGTACAATGAGCAAAGCCATTTACCAAGCCATGATGAGTAAGGGGTATAAGTCAGAAATACATTTTTGTTACTTTGAGCCACTGAGATTTTGGTGGTCTTTATTACTGTGCATAACAGAGTTTATCTTGATTAATGCTGAAATCGGTGCCTAGAACTGGGCTACCACTATAGCAAAAAAATCTTAAATATGTGGCTTTGGCTTAGATGGTAGGTTCAGTCTGGAAAAAAAGTCAATATCTTTTGTGCAATAGTGAATCACTAGTAAATTCTTGCCGGAACAACTTGAATGGTAGATCCAAACCTAATAAAACTGCAGCTTTTAGAGACGAGGTTGCAAACAAAATGTCCGCAATGTGTGTTGTTTGTTGTCAGCTACATTTGACAAGGCATTACAAGAAAGAGATAAGCTCAGAAAAGGATGAATTACTTTGCAAGTAGAAATAATAGGTACTAGATTCACAAATTTAGAGTCTTAAAAGACACAAAGAGATCAAGTATTTCTCAAACAGGAAAAGATAAAGTTGAGAAATGCGTTGAGTGATGAAAATCAATTGAAACAGCCTTGAGGCAAGGATCAAATTAGACCAACAGTCTGGCCATTACATCCTTTGATAAAAATCCCTGAATGGATCAGAGCTTGTTCCCAAACATCAGTTTCATCAAAATTACCTGAAGGGCTTGTTGAAACAGATTGATGGCCCCATCAGAGGTTCTAATTCAGTAGTTGTGTAGGATATGAGTAATTGATTTTAAACAAGTTCCCGGATGATACTTGGAACCACACTTTGAGAACTACTGGATTAAAATAACCTTTCAACTGGATACAAAGACTCAGGTACATGAAAGCCTGGCATGTCTAAAGGCCTGACATTAAATAAAAAGAGATAGAGGTAGACATGCAGTCCCAGGAGTGGCAAGAATATCCAGACATAATCTAAAAAGTATGTCTAGAAAAGAATGGTGACTGTTGCAATTAACATATAGCACTGATGGAAGTAAAATAGATAAGAAGCCTCTTAAAATTTAAAGAGCATATTAAAAGCAGAGAAACAATCTTGAATTTAAAATATTATGTGATTGTGCAAGATTAATTATTACTATTAGACAACCAGTAATCTATGAGAAAATCTGCTTAGTCACCAAGAAGGAAATATTTGTCAATGCTCAGAATACAAAAAGGTTTATGAAAAAGAAGTGACCCCCACTTAGCAGAGCCATGAAGTCAGCATGAACAATGGGCTGCAGATTCCTTACCAGGTATAAAACAAAATTTACACAAAAATGCCAGTCATGGCTCATTTCAAAGTTGCTCTGTACTATGACTATCATATGACTTTAAGTCTCATCAATTCTGAGTGGGAGCGATTAAAACAGGTATCCTGTGTCTCTTCCACGATTGTATCCTGGGGGCAGATGACTGTCTTTTTAATTCAGGCTTCTAGATTAAGAGTTGCCACATCCAAACCTGATGCAGAATGTCTTCATTTTTAGGAAAAGGCCAAGCATATCTCACCTGCATAATTGAGAGTAAGCCAAATATTTGATAACAAGAAGGGCACTCTCAGATATTTTTCCAAACATTTCCAGCCCTCTCTTTTTCCAGATAGAATTATAACTTCCAAACGTCCCTGAAACTTAGGTTTGGCCGAGTGACTAGCTTTGGCCTGTGAAAGAGAAACAGCTGTGATGTTGGTTTATTCTGGGTGGAAGCATTAAGAACACATTGACTTTACTCTCCCATGTCAGGTGGCAATTTTTGAGATGGTGGCTGCTCTATAAAATGGGCCTCTGAGTAAAGATGATGAAAAAGTCCAATGCTGCTGGACATGTAGCAGGAACAAGAGATAAACACATGTTGTTTTCATCCACTGATATCTGAGGATATTTTGTTATATCAGCATCATCTTGACTTTTTAATTACCAGTTAAGTTAATATGGGACTCTTTGGAAAACAAATGCCAAATTGTTACTGCAAATTATCTTGGTGAACTGGAAATATATTTTACAAACTTTAATATTTGTGTGATATTGAGCAAGGCACTTTCTTACCTGTCATTCCCTCTTCTTAAAATGAAGAGTTTGGGCTAAACATCAAAGAATCATTCTGGCTATAAATTCTCTGATTTTAGAGGAGAAAAATTAATCTCTGATATACTAAGTATAGGCTATTACTACAGTGTTCCCATTTCAGATGTTTGAGCACCTAATCAATATCCTCCCATAAAGATTATCTGACAAACATCTAAAAGACTGTTGAGACAGAGACATCAGAGGGATCATTTAAGTGATTTTCTGTGCAATCTCTTGCTGCAGTTCAGCCCATCATGAAAACACGTCTTGTAAAACTTTTAAAAAGAGGGTGAAGAGACTCTTAAAAGTCAGGGATTCCCTAAATTACTTTAGTATATGGGAAATGGCAGTAGAATTGGACTGGGGCACAAAATCATGAGTTCTACTCTACTTTATTTGTCTGAGATCTTTGATCTCCATATATATGGAGAGAACTTTGTGATTCCATATTATCAAAATTCATCTGTCAATTTTGTCAATTTGTCAATTTGTCAATTCACGTGCTGCTGTAATAACATCAAACAATTTTCAAATTGATTAGCGTCATTAAATGAGGAGACAAAGGTGCATGTTCCTAAGATAAAGAAAAAAAAAAAAAAGATGAAAAGAAGAAAAGGGAATGGAAGGGGAAGGAAGGAAAGGAAAGGATAGGATAGGAAAGGAAAGGAAGGTAAAGAAAATCATCCAAGATCAAAGTAATCCAAGAGATGTTGTTAGTTTGGACAGTACAAACTAACATAAAAGGTCCCAACCCTAACACACATGCATAATCCTGATTTTAATATCAGTTCCTGGTATAATTTACACATTGGAAAAATCCATATCATATTGCTGTTAAGAATGCTGTACAGATGTGTATATCCATTGCAGGTGATGTGCCACACTAATGAAAGATGTTTATGTGAGTTGTTATGGGAGGTATGGGAGGTGGAGATCATGGGAATCCCTGTAGTTTTTGTGTAACATTTATGTAATCTAAGCATATTTTAAAATATATATGAAAAAAAATAATAACATTTATGTAAGCAAATGCACATATATGCATATATATCTATATATCATTTTACAAATATTGGTTGGTATTGTGAAAATTTTGATTTTTACCCACAATGAAAAAAAAAAGAATGCTACACTGACAGTGTAAAGGAATCCTGTACAGTCTTTTAAGCCTCCAGAAAAGCACAGGAGTGATTGTCATATGCTTTAGAACAATAGTTCTTGGCAACTACAGTCTCTATTGAAAGAATCATTTGAAACATTTTACTTTTTGTTCAACATTTTTAGAGAAGTCTATTTTTAAAAGCTCTTAGAGGATATGTGCTTGAGTTACCACCCTGAATCTGTGAAATCTGAGGTCCGCACATTTCCTAGGACAAATGACACCACAAGACTTTTTCTTTTTTTTTTTTATTAAGCCAGGTATATTTTCTTTTTTTTTTTTTTTTTTTTTACTGGGAGGTACCGGGGATCGAACCCCGGTCTCTCCATATGGTAGACGGACGCCAAACCTCTTGAGCCACATCCGTTTCCCACCACAAGACTTTTGAATGCTCCCATTTTCTTCCAAGTAAGCGAATAATTTCATGGCTAAATTGACATTTATTGCATGATGTAAATTTCGATATAAAAGGAAGAGAATGAAATCAGAATTGAATTCTGATTCTCATCCTGTCTTTTATCTCATTCACATGTGGATCATAAACTTGCAGAAATACTACTTCAGATTAAGTACCTTATTTGTAGTTGTTCTGGAAATGCTTTATGAAATAGGAAGAGCTATGCTTCAACTTTATAAAAAATATGAATTATGCAACAAATTAAATGTAATTAAAATATGGTATGGGATAATTATGCACATTTGGACATGTGAACTTCATGGTCTCTTAGTTTGGCCTTCTGAGAAAAAGATGAGAGAGACAGAGAAAGATAATTTGCTTAGGTCATGTTTACATTATTAAAATTTACATTCAGTAACATGCACTCACTTCCAGTGTGCATTTTTATGACTTTGGATAATTGTGTATAGTATTTGGGCCTAAGACAGTAATTCCCTTACCCCCAAATGTATCCTTGGGCCCTCTTTTAGTCAATTCATTGCCCCCACCAAGGCCCCACGAATCACTGATCTGATTTCTATCCCTATAGTTCAGGGGTTCTTAGTCAGGGTTCCACGGACCCCTTGGGATTCAGATTTCAGTGGGTCCGTTAGCTTGAATTGAAAAAAATCAACTTATTATCTTTATTTTCACTGACCTCCAATGTTGAGTGTCATAAAACTATCTGCTGCTACATTCTGAGAAGTTGTCCGTGGTTTTCACCTGACTGGCAAAGGGGTCTGTGAAGAAAAAAGGTTAAGAACCTCTGATTATAGTGCTTCCCTTTCCAGACTTTATTATTAATGAAATCATACAGTATGTAGCCTTTTGTGTCTGGTTTTGGTCACATAGCTATTGCTTCTGAGATTCATCTATGTTGTTGCATCCATCAGTAGTTTGTTGCCTTATATTGTTGACTGATAGTCCATTGCATGGCTGTACCATGATATGCCAATTAATTTGCTAATTGATGGATGTCTTAGTTATTTCAAGTTTTTGATGATTATGAATAAACCTGTAATAAACATTGAAATATAGTCTTTCTGTGGGTAAATGTTTTCCTTTTGCTCAGATAAATACCTAAGAGTGGTATTGCTGTATTTTACAATAAGTGAATGTTTAATTTTATAGGAAACTGCCAAATAGATTGCAAAAGTGACTGCCATTTTGCATTCTCACCATTTACCTATGAAAATTTCAGTTGCTTTGCATCCTTGACAATGCTTAATACTGTCAGTTTCTTGTTTATTTGCTTCTTTTTTGCCATTTTATTGTGTGTAGTACTGTCTCACTGTGGTTTTAATTTGCATTTCTCTAATGAAATATGAAAGCCTAAATTCCAAATCCTGTAAAACAGGGAATTCCCTGAAGAAGTACAGGTAACACTGTGGAGTTAGGTTCCAGCTCTGAGAGGTTCCACGTGAGCTCTGGAGGCAGAAGTTTTTGCTCCTCTGACAGCAACAGCAGATTTGTAGGTGTCACCAGATCCAGAAAGGAAATTCTGCAAATGGCTTTTGGGCATTCTTCTGTGTATCATCCTTTTCAATGTTTAGGCTGTTAAAATCGTTATTGTGGTTTTCCTTTGATTCTTGATAGTTCCTGATTTCCTGAAATCTTTCCTGGTTCTTTCACAGACTCCAACAACTCTTAACAACTAATTTTTACTTGAAATGCTTAGAGTGAATTTTCTTTTCCTAATTCAACCCAAGCTGATACATAGATATTTCTTATATTTAGAATCCTTTGAAATAAACTCCAAGCATGTTCAGCTGAGTTTACTGAAAGAAGTTCAGTATTTCAATACTGGGCAAATAAAATACTTGAATAAAACATGGTTGATTCTAAGGAGACTGTACCTAATTGAAATGGGTAAATGAATACTCTTTGTAATCATACTGAAAATATACATGAATAAAATATATCTTAACAAGTAGCACAGATGGCAATCTAAATGATACATGGTTTTTATAGCATGAATATGCTGCTTTCTTAAACATACCAATGGTTTAATGAACAGATACAACATCATAAGAAATTAACTTTTGATGTTGATCCTGTACTCATTAGCCTCCTATCACTCTTGTTGGTGGACCTTCCACTAGTATAGAAATACAGAGTTTTGGGAATTGGGCAGGAATCTGAGATGCGGATAAAAAGATGATAAAAGAAGGGCATAGGTAAGCAGCAAGAATAGAAGGTTAGGGTGTGGCAGAGCAGAAGTAGACTTGCTCAAGAATTCACAGGAAAACTAACTATTCAGTAGGAAAGACATACACAGGGTAGGGTCCAGTCAGTGAGTGCATGGAGAAAGAGGGTCCAGGCATGGTAGAAATAGTAATTGGCTATTACTGAGGCCACATTCTGAGATTAGCTTTGCTTTATTCATGGCTTCAAAGACACCCCAGAGTGATAGTAGGGGTTATAAGAAATGAAACAGGATTAATCTTTATTTATATTTATTATTGCCTTGATTTTCAGTCTAAAACATGTTCGTTGGGAAAAAATCAGAAAACATTTATGAAGAACTTCAGGATAATCATAGTAGATTAAACACAGGCATTTATTTCTGTTCCCTTCTAAACTCTGCTATAAGTCACTAAGGAAATCGCAATAGTATAACCCCACAATGGTAAAGAGGGTGGAAGAGGATACAATAGCTGAGGGAAATTTTCAACAAAAATGGGAAAGAAACAGGATAGAACTAGTGCATCATTAGGTCTTAGCCTTCTTAGATCTGCTACGGGGAAGTCAACAAGGAACAAGTTAATTTTTTCTGCTAAACACTGGAAAATCTCAAAAACTGGAGGGCCCTGTTATTTCTCAATGCAAGGAAGTGTTGTGAGATTGTAAATAAGATATTCTGATGAAAAAATGGCATATAGTGTTAGAACACAGATCATCTTGGCTACCCTAGGTGAAAGACAGAGAGTTTATTCTCTCCAGAAATAGAACCAAAATGACTATAGACTAGCTAATACCAGGTATAATTGAAAGCAAAAAAAACAATATGTTCCTCAAAACAGGGGGATTAATTGAAATTGTGAACAATAGTGACACTGACCCACATCCACAGTTCTGGTCTTAGATCTCCGGCTATCAGCCTCACTACATTAACCACCACCTCTAGAAAGGATACGGGAGGATTTCTCTTCAGGGAAAAATACCCATGGACACATACAGAAGTGACTCAATGGCCAGGTCTCCATCCATTTTTTCACTCTGAATCCTATCACTCAAGAAGCTGTGTCTATGCATACAGATGCTCCAATCACCTTTTATTTTTTAGGACTCAGTCTTAATTATGAATAAACATATTTCCTAAATATTTCAAGAAAGCCTGTAACCCAACAGACAGAGACTCAAGCAAACAGGAAAGGGAAGAAAGAAGAAACTAAGAAAATATAGATAGCAGGAGACAACTTTAAAATTAATCAATATATTTTTAGAAAAAATAAGAGAAGATATTAAATCTATGAAGTAAGAAGCATATGCTATTTTTAAAAAGGAACACAGGGTCAAAAGGAAGCTCTTGAGTTCAGAATTACGAAAGCAAATAAAAATATTAAATTGAGTGTTAGAAGATAAACTTGAATAAATTTCCCAGATAACCCTCCAAAAATAAAAGGAGATGGAAGAAAATTAGATAAGAAAATTAAAGGCTCAACTTGAGAGATCCACCATCCAGCTTAAAAAAGAATTCCAAAAAGAGAAAAAGTAGAACTAATTCAAGAAAATATACCATAATTGGGACATTTTTTTTTTTTTTTTTTTTCAGAATAAAAGGGTCCACTAAATACCTAGCATAATTAATGGGGAAAAAAAAGATCAAAAGCAAGGCACACCATTGTAAAATTACAGAATGCCAAGGATAAAAATATTCTAAGGCAGAGGTTCTTAACCTTTATTGTTCCACAGACCCCTTTGCCAGTCAAGTGAAAACCACAGACCCCTTATTAAGTCCACATTACACTGTGTATTATTTAATAAATATATCATACCTGCACCAACAAATCCCCAAAAGAATGTTTTTTTATTTCAATTCAAGCTCATGGACCCCTTATTAATAACCCCAGTTCTAAGAGTTCCCTAGAAAAGATGGGAAAAAATTTCATTAGCAGCACATATGCACCATATTAGAAATTATAAAGCTATTGGAATTTTCAACCACAATACTGGAAGCTGAAAGACATTTAAGGATTGCCTTCAAAGTTCTCAGAGAAAATTATTACCACACTCTGGAAAGCTATACCCAGACAAACTATCAGTCAAGCATATGAGCAAAATTACAACATCGTCAGATGTGAATAGCTTAAAGAAATTTACTTTCTATGTGGCCTTTAACATGAAGCCACTAATTCTAGGATAATGGTAAAGAGGAATTCTAAGACAACAGTCACGCACTCATCTCAACCAATTACTAATTAGTACATGAATATGGAAGTTTCCAGAATAGATATCTGAAAGAAAAATAAATAAAACTGACATGTTATGGCAACTGACCATATAGAAAGGAGTTTTATATTTTTCTATGAGAATTTACAAAGATTAGTGAATGAAAATTAAGAAAACAAACAAGTATTAGCTCCAAGAAAAATATATGAATAAGACAGGAATTGTAATCACAGTACACTACACATTTCAAAAGTAAGCATTATTATTTAGCTATAATAATTAAACACAGAATGCTGAGTATTCAAAATTTATGAAATAAATATATCAGTAGGATTGGTGAATAGGAAGTGTTTGTGATTGTGAAGCAAATCGTAAGGGAGCCTATCTTAATTTGATATTATGTGAAGTCAATAGAATACATCTGGAATCAGAAAGGAAAAAAACCCTGAAAAGTAGCCAGTAGTTACATGGAAGTATCTATGAGGAAAAATGGCTTAAAATGTTGGATGTTGGAAAATTGGATAATGGGATGGGGAGACTGAATATTTTTTATTTCTAATCCTTGTAGTGTTATTTGAAAGTTCAAGCTATGTAAAGGCATTGAATCAACAGAAACAAAAATTGAGTTAAACAAAAACAGTTGAGAAATGAGAAGAAAATATGTAATTCTCCATGTATTGATAATTACTATAAGTATCTTAGTATAAATATTTTTTGTCTTTTTTTGCCCTATGTAGAGTGTTAACAAACAATGTATACTATTTTTTCAATTGTAGTATTATGAACATATTCCATATCACACAAATTTCTTCCACAACATTTGCAAAGAGTACATATCATTTCATGGTAGGAATATATCACAATTTATTTAATCATCCTCTGTTTTAGGAAATTTTTGTTTCTCCTAATTATGCATTATTATAAAAAGGCTTAATTTGTACATATCCTAGAGATTGTCTTTAGAATTAAATTCCTATAATTGTCTAGAATTCCTATATTTGTTGGCTTATTGATTAAAAGGGTATAATCCAGTGTTTCTCAAATATTTCCAGTATCACCCTCCCATGGAGCCTTTTTAGACATTTTTTTCCTAATCAGTCCCTCATTTACATTTAATACCCCAAATATACTATATATCTATTTAAGTGCTGCATGCATATCTTTGCCTTATATATAAAAAGAGTAAGTTTTTGTCATACCTCCTGTAGCAGTTTGATATTTGTTGTGAATTCCAAAAATAGATATTGGATTATGTTTGTAAACTGGTCTTTTCCTCTGGGCATATTAGAGTGTATTGGATTCAGAGGTTTTACTTGTGCTTAATTAAATAATGATTAAGGCTTTGATTGGGCCATATCAGTAGGATGTTGAGCCCCCGCTCCCTTGGTGGGCGGTGACTCAAAGAGAAATAGCACCACAGAGAAGGGAGGTGGGAGTTTGGATGCTGGAGCCAGGGAGGTAAACACACAGAGGAGCAGAGCAGCAGTGCTGGGAGAGAATCAAGCCCCGGGGAGAGAGGAAAACAGGAGGAACCCTGAACCCTCACAGATGTTGGCAGCCATCTTTCTCCAACACGTGGAAGTGGACTTTGGTAACTGTAAGCTTCTACCCCAAATAAATACCCTTTATAAAAGCCAGCAGATTTCTGGTATTTTGCATCAGCACCCCTTGGCTGTTTAATATACCTCCCAAACCAATTTGTCACCTGTTTAGGAACAATATTTCCTCTGCTGAGAATGTATGGTGTAAGCATTCTCTGAACATAGATTTCACCACTTCCTCGGCAAACATGGTGTTTAATAAAATAAATAACATTTTTTAAAATGGAAGTTCCTCAATAAAATATTAAAATTACATTATTTTGCACTTAAATGTTCCTTAGCACCAAATGCCCAAAATGAAAATATTTACTTGTTTCAGACTTTGTTCTATGAGTATGGGACCATAATTCATTTCAAACTTTCATGCAATTTACATTTAGAAAGTATGCTTCTAAATTTCACTGTGGTTCTCACTATAATTTAGACTGTTTTTAAGTCAATTTGTTATCGATTCAACCAAAATGGGTCAATTATATCCTGCAGATCTCAAAGTATTGACCCAGTCAAGTCAATTTGTAATTAGCAACTTTTAAAAAGTGCTTTCTCTCCACGACTATAATGACAGCTCTCAAACTGTTGTGAGTACTCCCACATCTGGTGATTATCTGGGTCTGATACTGTTTTATCTACAGCAGTTACCTTTTATTGAGGTACATCTTGTATTTCCAAAAGGGATCGAAAGAATTGCTTAGAACACTCCAACCCTGACTGGGTTTGCTAACTTAGTATTAGGCAAGAACCTTATGAACATGTCATTTTTGAAGCAAAAAAAAAAAAAAAAAAAAGGTTAAATAGCAATTCCATGAGGTTTAACCTAGTTGTTTAGTCTCCCTTTCCTTACCCTAGGGTAAAAAAAAAGAGTGATTATTTATTTATGTACCCTAGAAAAAAAAGGAGTTATATATTAGGACTGCCCAGACCCTACCACATAGATTTTAAATATTCTACTAAAAATTTTACTCTGTATAAGGAAGCAATAGCCAATCCAGTTTAGCATTAGAGAACTTGATGATTTATTTCTTTTCAAATTGTTGCAAACACCCCCCTCAACCCAAGTCAGAAAAGCTGTTGCAACGCCAATGTTGCCTATTGACAACAGCAGTGGAGCAGGAGTCAGGGGACCTGAACTGCACGCCGAGCTTTTCTGTTTCTTGACTGTGTGACTTTGGGCCAGGCATTGCTGCTCACTCACGCTTCATGTCTCAGCTTAGCTGTTACTTCTTTCTGAAGCCCTCCCTGAGAATCACTAAGGTTGAGGTATCTAGGGTTTGTATCATAGCACTCTTTGCTCTCCATTTTATAACATTCATCATGCCAAACATCATGTACTTAATGTCTTTGTTCCTTATTAATAAGAAGCAAGGGGCAGGGAAATGTCTATCTTATCCTTTTATCCCTGGTATCTAGCAAATGCTGGGTACATCAAGGGCCAATATGAATGAGTGAATGAAATGAACCTGAGAGTTCAGAGCCTTAGTTTCATTGCATGCACAGGGATATACGAATGCCTTCCCTGCCACACTCACAGGGTTGCTGTGATGTTGAGATGAGATATTTGGTGAAGACTCAAGTGAGACACTTCTCCACTAGGAGACTTTACCTCAAAGTCTAAAAGAGAGAATGCACATGAAAGTGTTTTGTAAGCTGAACAGGTCTCTAAAGGTAGGATTTACTGTTATCTTGGATATAACTAAATACTTTATTATATCCATAATATAAGGATTTTGTTAAAGTTTCATCCCACAGGACAAGGCTTCTTGTGGCCATCTACACCCACGTTTGTTTTTGCTCATTTTGTTACATGGACGATTCCACACCTCATCCCTAACTCTCAAATGCTTTGGCGATTTGTTTCCCCTCCCTAAGAACACATCCAAATCATAAAAACTCTGTAACAATTAGAAGTCAGACAGAAAAACAGAAGCCACTAAGATTCTTCCTAGAAGGAAGGGTTAAATATAGGGAACTAGAGGCATGTACAGCAATTGGAAGGAGTAGAGAACAAAGGCCAGAGAAGCTACTACCAAAGGTCTTTGCTGCCTGCAGCACCTAAGTGGGTGATTCTCAAAAACTGTCAAGAAAGCTGTTTAAAATGTCAAGAATCTCTGGGAAGTAACCCCCAGGGATCTCAGTGGTAAATCACACCAGTGATTTACAAGATATTAGATGAAGAGCTGATATAGCTGTTCACAAAATGCCTGCAATTTCTCCAGAGAATAACGGTGTTGCCTTCTAGTTTGCCTTTCAAATCCAATGAAGACAGAAATAAAAATTTTGCAAGTGGATCAATTAGGGAGAACAGTAAGAGAAGCCACTCCCACGTCTACCTTTTGTTTCTTAGACCCTCATTTTTTGGCTTTGGGAGAAATGGCTTAATATATAGGTCTCTGACTCAAAGTATAAACCTCATATATTAGGATAGCCATGTGTTGTCATACAACCTGGGCTGTAACTGCATCTTCAAGTGTTGCTTTGGGGTACGTTGGAACATATAAAACCAGTGAATCCTATGGGCATGTGTCCCATACCTCTCTGCATCTGTTAGATCAATGTTACTTGTAATGTTATGACTTAGAGAATAAAATAAGAATGGTGATGTTGGCAAAACATTGTGAGCAAGGGAAAATACATTTCCTGAGTAATAATCTATTCCAGTAAGGACAAATTGATGCTCTTTCTATGATGGAAAGTATTTAGTGTGACCAGTCTGCTACCATATGGCTGTTTGTTCCCTGTCAAACCTGGAAAAGATACAGCATTGGTCTCTACTATTAACCAGTTAGGCATCTGTCCATGGCAATTGCCAGATCAGCTCCTGTTGTGCACCTAATATATCTCATCCATATCTTACTGCCATCATGGTCACATCTGTCAACATGTTATGTGGGACTACCTCCATGAATATTTTTTTTCCTTAGTCTCCTGCTCAGAGGGTACTCCATTTGAGACCAAGATGTGTGCTGAAGAGAGATGGAATGAAGCTAGAGTGATTTTACAGGAGTCTCAGCCACCTGTTCTGGGAACTTAATATTGATGAGCATATCAAACTTTATGGGTAAGGGGTCAAATAACTCCCAGTTCATGATAGCTCAGGTCAAATATTATTCGGTACCCTAGGGGCAGACATCCATTCTCCAGAAGGACCCAGTTGAAAGCAAGGAGCTATTTCTCAAATATGTATTAGTGTGTGCAGAAGAGAATATGGCCTTGCTCTAAAACCTTAAGGGATCAATGCTGTGATTCTCCCAACAGGGCCTGCCGAAAGCTGTATAACAAAAGCCTATCCTCCACAAACACTTTGAATGTCACCGAATCTGCTGGGTCATTAGAACCAAAAGGTAAATAAATGTGCACCACAGTTTCAAACTTATCCAGAGCTTTCTCTTGCTCTGGTTTCCAAGACATAGAATGGTTTCTTGTTAAAATGGGTCAGAATCCAAAGAAGCCCACCAAACATTGTGTGTCTTTCTCAAAGGGCAGGAGAATGAGGCAATTTAACTTGACTTTCATTTTTAGGGGCTATCCTGACCTGCCTTATATTAATGATCCCTAGAAAATTCTCCAAATCCATATGGTTAAAATATAATAAGAATTTCATACTATAATCATAAGTTAGTCACTGTAGTCTGCTGTCTCTAATACTGATCTTGTAATTGACAATACATCTTTTACATGATACTATATGATAAATTATTGTAAGTCAGATTTATTGAGAAATAATTTTCATGTGATAAAATTCACCCTTTTAGATGTTAATTTTGACATATTTACACAGTCAGGTGAACAGAATCACAACTGAAATACAGAAAATTTGCATCATTACAAAAAGTTCCCTCATGCCCCTTTGTAGTCAATCTCTTCCTCTCATATCCAGTCCCTGGAAACCACTGATCTGATGCCTACCCATATAATTTTTCCCTTTCCAAGATTTTGAATACATGAAATTGGACAATATATATTCTTTGGTGTTAGGCGTCATTCATGTAGAACAATGCTTTTACATCCATGTCAGTAATTTATGCCTTTTTATTGCCAGATAGTAATCCACTATGTGCATATAGTACAATTTGCTTATATATTCACCAGTTGATGAACATTTGTTTTATTTGTAGATTTTAAAAATAAATCTGCTATAAACATTTACATACATGTTTTCATGCAGGCATAGATTTTTATTATAGAGGGTGGCTAACACTTAGAAATGGGATTGTGAGGTTGTGTAGTAGGTATGTTTAACTTTATAAGAAACTACTCAATTGCATTCCACAATGGCAGCTCCATTTGATTGGCATGAAAATTTCAGCAGATGTGCATCCTTTCTGTGCAATGTGGGATGACTTTATAAAATTTTAACTATTTTAGTAGGTGTGGAGAGGTATGCAATTGTGACCTTACTTTGAATTTCCCTAATTACCAATAAAGTTAAGCATCTTTTCCTATATTTATTTGAAATCTGTAGCTCTTCTTTCATAAAACAAGCCTCTGTTCAAATCTTTGGCTGATTTTTTTAATTGAATAAAACATATTTTTCTTGTTATTGAGTTTTAGAGGTTTTTATATATTCCAGATACAAGACCTTTGTCAGACAGGTTTTTTGCAAATATTTTCTCCAAGTCTGTTGATTTTCTTTGTATTTTGTTATTCAAGGAACAAAAGTTCGTTATATTGACAATGTTTAATCTATCAATTTATTCTTTTACAATTCATGTATTTTTGGTCCTATATATGAAATCTTTGCTTAATTGATCACAAGGATTTTCTACTAAGTTTGTTCCATAGAAGTTTTATAGCATAGCTTTTACAGTTGTGTCTATTAATGATTTTGAGTTGATTTTCATATAGTGTTAAACTTCAAGGTAAATGTGTTTGTGTGTAGAGGTCTAGTTGTTTCTGTGTTATTTGTTTTTAAAAAATTCTCTTTTGAATTGGAAATTTTGTTGAAATTAATTTGGTTTGGGTCTATGTGGGTCTAGATCTGGACTTGCATTTCTGTATTATTGATCTATATGTTTATTCTTTTGCCTGTACCAGACTGTGATGATCAGGATAGTTTTATAGTAAGTCTTGAAATCAGATAGTGTGATTATTCCAAATTTGCTCTTCCTCTAATTTGGGTATTCTAGGTCCTTTACTTCTCATATAAATTTTAGAATCAGCTTGTCAATTTTTACTAAATCCTTCTAGATATTGATTGTGTATATATTGAATCTATATCAAGTAAAGAGAAGTGACACCTTAACATGAAAACTTCCAATACAGGGACATACATGTCTTTCTATATATTTAAGTCATCCTTAATTTATTTAATCAATTTTTGGTAAATATTAGTAGAAAAAATCATGTACACATTTTGTTAGATTTATCCCTAAGTTTTTCCTGTGTTATTTTTTTATTATAAATAGAATATTTTAAAATTAAATTCCCCATTGTTCATTACTAGTATATAGTAGGAACTCATTTTATGTCAACTCAACACATGAGAACTCAGGCATATGCAATTGGTAATTGGGGGAAAAAATAGAGGCAGAGAGAGAGAGAAAATTAAAATTTTAAAAAATTATCTCAACGATTAATGTTGTTTACTTACTGTTGCTAGAGTGTTTATTTGCCTTATTAAAAAATGTGCAATATGTATGTTTGTATAAGAAATACTTATTAAATAATGGGGTTTACTATTATGCATGATTTTCAAATTATGTGAAGGGTCTTGGAACATAGAATGAGGTCCTACTGGCTTGAGGTATGTTCAATTTTTTGTATTGACCTTGAATCCTATAATCTCATTAAGGTTCTAGTATTTCTTTTGTAGATTTTTAATAAATTGTAAATAGAAGACCTTGTCACCAGTGAATAGAGACATTTTATTTCTTCCGTTCCAATATTTATGCACATTTTAGTTCCTTTTTTGTCTTATTGCACTGGCTATGATCTCCAATACAATATTGAATGAATGTGATGGCAGCAAATATCCTTGCCTTATTCTTTATGTTAGAGGAAAAGTAGTCAATCTTTCACAACTAAGTATGATAATATCTGAAGCTTTTTTCATAGATGCCCATTACAGATTCAGAGCTTTTTTTGCCATTAATTCATAAGGAATTTTGTCAAATACTTTTTCTGGTTGTATTCAGATTATCTTTTTTTTTTTTCCCTCTTAATATATTGACTGATATTGTTTAGTTTCTAAATGTTGAACCAACTTTGAATTCCTCAAACAAAAATCACATATGATGTATACGTGTTTTTATTTATTGATGAATTTAATTTGGTAAAATTTTGTTTAGAATTTTTGTGCCTATGTTCATGATGGTCATTCTGTCTTGATTTTTTTGTGTGTCTTGTAATTTTTGGCCAAATACCAGTCATTGAAGGTGGAAGAACAGTAGAGAGTGAGGTAAATGGTAGTTAGGCCTGGAATTGGCCATGAATTTTCTGCCAGGCTATTTATATGTGGGATATAGTTGAATATCTGAGTATTGTTATTACTATCATTACCCAGGCTACACAATAGACTTCAAATTCCACCAGTGGTGGGAAAGTTTTTTGTAAGTCTTTCTGCACCACCCTCA
The DNA here is from genome assembly GCA_026826555.1 of Tolypeutes matacus. Classification (NCBI taxonomy): domain Eukaryota; kingdom Metazoa; phylum Chordata; class Mammalia; order Cingulata; family Chlamyphoridae; genus Tolypeutes; species Tolypeutes matacus. The sequence continues at coordinate 1,814,634 of JAKSZT010054575.1, forward strand.
GCCTTCAGCAGTCCTTAAACCACAGACTGGTTCCTTTTACATGCTCTTGCCACTCTCCTAGGGTAAATTGTTATTGCTTGTTATTGATGCAGAAAGTATGACTTGGTTCTTCTGATTCATTCTCAGTTTTAGGCAAGGCTTCTGCACCTGGGCCTCAGGTTAGGTATTCTCAGCTTTTCTTATCCTTTTCCACATAGTAGCCAAACTGTCATGCATCTCTGGTGGAACTTGTTAGGAGAGAGTTACTTGCTCTTCATCCAGCAGTAGCAGACCACTGCTCTCTATAATTGCAAGATACAGTGTTTAAACAGTTTTCGTGATCAACCATGAATAGATGGATTTTGCTTATACCTTAGTTCTCCAGAACTGATGTATCACTGCCTGTTTCCTGGGGGAAAGGGAGATGGAAAATTTCCTACCCTTACCTACAAACAGATGAATTTAGCTTCTACAATTTCCCCAGCAGCCCTGGAGATGAGAGGATATGCTGTCTCTCCCCCTCTGACTTAAAGCTTTTGTTTCTTCTGAGAGAAGGGACAGAGTAAAGAGGTGGTATTTTCTGCTGATCACTTTCTGCACACTTGAAACTCCAGTGGGGGGACTGGATGGTCTCTCTCCAGTCTCCAGAAGAGGAATGTTTATGTTTTATTCACTGCCCCACATGAAAAAGTACTTCATTTTGATGATTGAATAGATACATATTTAGTAAAAACAAGGCCATCACTCAAATAATAAAATTTAAATCCAGAGATGATGACTCAAGTTTGAAAGTAGTTAGACAATCTGGGGGGGTTTCTCTCTTCTAATAAAGATTTCCTCATAACCTTCTCCCACAATTTGAATGTCCTTACCAACTTATTTGAAATATGTCATTCATTTAAGGATAAACTTAAGTTAAAAGCCCTCACTGATGGTCCAGACCTATGTACTTTCATTGTTATTTTTATCAGAAAACAAAATTTGATTACTTAGTCACCATGACAAAACTTGCATGGTTGGCTTTGGGCAAACCTGGATTTCAATCTCAGGTCTTCCATATTCTGGTTGTGTGACCTTAGACAAGTCATTTAACTTTTTTACTCTGATTTCCCACCTGTACAATGAGGATAATAGCAATAGTTCCTAAGTTTGCTCTAAGAACTATCTTAGAGATTGTGTATATGTATACCTACATGTGTGCACATATACATGAACTTGTATAGTTTACTGCCACATAAGAAGCACACAATAAACAGTGACTATTACTTTTTTGGCTTTTTCTTTCTGTTGTCCCATGGGTCCATGTCTTATCTCTGTAACAAAACTATAAATGCTCTAGGGTCAAAGACCTTGTCTTGAGATTGTGTAAAGTCCTGTCAGTAGGAAGCATACTGTGCTAGGCTCACAATACCTTCAAAACTGAATGACATTGAATTTGCAATTTTTAATATGGAGGGTAAAAATTCCCCTTTTGTCTTTTTCTTCCCTTCTATTGTGTAGGGTGTCACCCCACACACACACACAGTTTTTATTACATTGTCCATTATCTGGCTTAGAAACTGGTAGAGAAACATTTGTTTTGTCTTACCAGAAGTAGAACCTTTAACAGGCCTATGTAGAATCAAATGCCTTCCATTCCACATAGATTTACCTCAACCTCTCTTTTCACAAGATACAGTGCAGGACACCAACATGAACCAGACATGTCCCCTGCCCTTAAAAATCTTGGACATTGGAAATCATCAGTAGCTTATGGCTGGGACAGCCTGACCTTGTCTGGGATAACAGGAGATCTGAGTTCTAACAAAATTCTGATACTTAGAACTCCCAAAATACCATTTTGCTGTGACAATAGTATGCATTGATATGGTGAGTCCAGTTACTAATGGCAAATTCATATTTTATTTCACTTTCTCTTCATTTAACCACCATTAGGAAGAAAAAAATATCATTGTTGTACTTAACAAATGGAGAAATTGAGGCTTGGGGAAGTTACATTTCTTTAAATGAATCATACAGCTGCTTATTGGATGATCTTGTGCCATATCCTTACTTTATGTTCTTTTCCCATTGTCATACTGAAGGAGAATGTAGCAGTAATTATTTTAAACAAGTCTGATTTATATAAGGAAGAAAAAGGAAGTTTCAAAAAATGGCAAAGATAAATACTCAGAGATACAAAACTGCCAGTGATCAAGACCTAGTCAGTGAACAAAGAAGGGTCTGGTGTAATAAAATAAGCTTAAACATTTATGTCAAAAGACCACTTACTAATTCAGTCATTCGAATAAAAAAAATAAACAGTTCTAGTTCTCAGTTTTGTTATCTGTTCTATGAGGATGATAACAACAACAAATTCTCATTATAATGTCTGTCCAGCTTCCCATGGGGTTGTTATAAGAACAAAATGGCACCACTTGTGTTAAAGTATATAAACATAAGTTGCCAAATGTGACATCGCTACACGTGTTAACCCTCGTCATTATAATTTAGCATAGTTCGAACCTGATATCACAAATACTATGAAAGTGAAACTAGGGCTCAGATACTGGCTCTAGCCACCTGCTGAACCACTGTTTTCAGGCTAGGACAGAAAAATAGTGGGAGAAAAAACAAGTCAGAAAACAGAACAGCAGGAGAAAATAAATTGAGTCAGATGTCCTGGATTAGAATCCTGGTTCAGAGATATATGAGATAAATGGTCTGGAGAAAGTTATTAAAATTCCATTGTTTTCTTATCTTTAAAAATGGAAACAAGACATATGTTTTAGTATTCTTGTGAGGACTTAATGAAAAATTTAAATAAAACTTTTAATAATATGAGTCACAGATAGGAGGTGTTCAAAACTGTATTCCTTCTGTTTCTATTCACTTATTCATTTGTCAAACACTATGTGAACATCTGCTCTATGCCAGGCTTCATTCTAGACACTGGGGATAATGACCTTTCTCTCTCCTATCCCTTACTTTAGAAATTATATTTATAATTCTGAATACCAAGAAGCCATGATCGATGCCCCAATTCCACAGAATACAACTGATTCAAGTTCCCTACCCCAAACAACCACAAAAAATGAGTCATTAATAAGCAAGCCCAATAAGTGCATACTAATTTCATAAAAGAAACACCATGGTTAAAACTAGTAGAAAAGTGAAGTGGGTATAACCAGCCTCAGGTGAGAAATTAGCAAAAGGTAACAGGCAAAACCCAAATGAGCAGAGTCCAGGAAGAGGCTAGGATCACAACAGACCTGTGTGTAGAGGAAATAATTTGTTCTCCTTCTCCATTCTGTCATTCAATAAATACGTATCAAGAGCCTGGTATGTGCCATGCCCTACTCAAGATGCTGAATCTGAGATAAGCTTATTTCAACCAGGTGGTGATGCCTAGGAGGAATTTAGGATTTATTACATGCCATGCATTAAAGGCAAACAATTTCATATGCCATTACCAATCCCTAAAGTCATTTGGCCACCAGTATGAGTTCTAATGGATTATTGATCTCATAGACTATAAAGACTTGTGAAAATCTATCATAGGCTACTGGGTTAATCTAGTGACTGAACAGGCATACTTTTATATTGTTTCACTTCATTCTCATGTATAATTCTTCCCTCTCCAGTTAATGATAGTCATGTGTCTGCTTCCCAAGTGAAAGAAACACCTTTTAAGGTTAGTGCTCCAAATACCAATGAAATAATAGCTCAGAGAATGAAGTCTCTGAATGCTTACCTTTGAATCCTTTAAAAGTTGTATTCACAAAAGAGTGTTTATGGGTAAGAGATTTCAAAATAAGTTGGGAGGTCATTCCAGAGGTTACGATTTGCTTGTCTCAGGCAGATCTTGCTAAGTGCCACTGTGAACCAAGCCTCACACAGGGGTGCTCCTGAGGGCTCTGAGTCATCCAGACACTGTAGGCAAGACCACAACCCCATGAAATCAGCACCCCGTTGGTGGGCCTTACCTTGGAATATATGACAACCTATTTCCCCAATGTAACAGAGTTTTAGGCTTATTTTATAATTTCCCTACACAATTCTTCTACCCCTTTTATTTGAGCCTATAAGTAGCACTATACTCATTAAATACATGTCTCAGAGACTTAAATCTTTGGTCTGTTCACATGTCGGTTGAGCCCTGAATCTCAGAAGTGTTGTGCCCAACACCTACTCTCCAGTTCATTGGACACACCCAGGACAATGAACAAAATGATGATGATGGGCAACCCCCATCTCTAAAAACAGAGAGTATCAACAATTGCAAGCAAAACAGTTCTTTCCATCTGCCCCATAAAATCGAAGCCACCTCTCAATCTGAGGCAGAGCAGGCATCACAATCCCACAATCCTCAAGGATGAGGAATGAACAAACATAAAGGGGGAATGCAACCATGGACAAAATAAACTTATTAATATTGTAGTAATGGAAGGACATGTAACATTGATATAAAGATAATGGTTGCCAGAGGTTCTGAGGGGAGGGAGAGGGAATAATAGGTAGAACACAGGGCATTTTTTAGGGCATTGGAATTAAGCATAAACCACAGTGTAAACAATAGACCGTGGTTACTAGCAATTCTCCAGTATTTCTTCACCAATTGTAACAAATGTACCACACTATTGTAAGATGTTATTAATAGGGGAAGATGTGGGAGGAAAAAGGATTTGGGTGTATGGGAATCCCTTATACTTTCAATATAATTTTTCTGTAATCTAAAACCTTTTAAAAATAAAGTTTATCATATAAAAAAATAAAAGTTGTATTCATTTATATGTCCATCATCTTTAAACATGTTCAGAAGGGACTGCAAATTTCATTTTATTTAAATTCATTTGAAGATACCATAGGCATACCTATTAGCTCTTGTATCCTTGTGGTTTCACGTGTTTGTTTAGATATTTTGTGAGTATGTGGGCATGTGTATTAGAGAGAGGGAGAAAGAGAGAGATTGAGGAGGGGTAGAGAGAGGGAGAGATTGAGAGACAGACGGAAATAACATCAGGTGTCTCTCTGCCAACATTTTAAAAGTAAATAACTTTTACTGAGCTAAGACCTCATCCCAGCCCAGTATAGGAATTTGGCGTGTAAAGGCACCATTGGGATGAATCTAAGCAACACACACATACTGACTCTCTTTTTTTATATGTTTTTTATTTTTTCTAAAAGATACTTAGGTTACATAAAATGTTACATTTAAAAAATGTAAGAGGTTCCCATATGCCCCATTCCCCACACCTCCCACTTTTCCCCACATTAACAACTTCTTTCATTAGTGTGGTACATTCATTGCAATAGATGAACACATTTTAGAGCACTGCCACTAAGCACAGATTATAGTTTACACTCTCTCCCACTCAATTCTGTAGGCTATGGCAGGATATATAATGGCCTGTATCTGTCGTTGCAATGTCATTCAGGACAATTCCAAGTCCTGAAAATGCCCCCATATTACACCTCTTTTTCCCTCTCCCAGACTTCAGCACCTCCAGTGGCCACTGTCTCCACATCAATGATATAATTTCTTCCATTGCTAGCATCACTATAAGTCTATAGTAGAATACCAGTAAGTCCACTCTAGTCCATATTTTATTCCCCAATCTTGAGGATTCTGGGATGGTGATGCCTACTCCACTTCTAATTGAGAGGGAGCTTTGATCCCATAAGGCTGATGGATGGAACTCTCTTTTGAGGGATCTAAGTACCGTACTTGTTTTGACTAAAGCCCAGGTTCTGCCTGTAGACTTTTGGGCTGTGATTTTAGTGACCCAAGCATGAGTTCAAGCATGCATGAGAGGAGAAAATAGCTTGGAACAACAAAGGGATAATCATTATGAAATTAACAATGCCTTGCGTTTGTATTTCATTCTAGAGCTTAGCAAGCAAGTGCACATATATCTTTCACATTCATATATCACATTTAATCCCCTCAATAGGTTATTACCTGTTAAATAGGTAACATAAAATAATGGTTACATTTGTGAGTTCACTAGCCTGACAAATCCTGGTCTATATCTAACATTACCTATAATTTTAGTTTCCTCAGCTCTAAAACAGGGATTAAAAATAATATGCCCTTAGTTTGTTGTATAGGTTAATTGAGATAATGCATAGGAAGGAATTAACTTAATTCCTAGCAGAGAAAAAGTGATTGATAGATGGGAAGTATTATTATTGCTGCTTCCATTATAATTACTGAACTATGATTATTATTGCAAAGTAATTGCCTCCATGCTAACGAAGTATTTGGCACGTGAATCACAGTCCACACTAATCATTTCCTACAATTATCTTTGACAATCATAATTTCCACCTAGGCCTTTTGTCGACCTCATCATGCCCAAAAGCTTTCTCCTCCACTTACCTCAGCCACCCACTCACAGTCATAATTGTGCCTTTCCAGCATGTGAAATCTATGCCTCCAAAACCCCTAATTCTAGCATCCTGCTTTCTGACAATGGTCTCCTTCCTCCTAGCCTTCTTGTGCAAAGTTCTGGGCACCTCCACTTTACTCATACTTTCACCTGCAAATGTTTATTCTCCTCCTGCCTTCAGTTCCATTTATTCCAAGAGTAGGGTTCTTAGTCTTCATTTCAAAATACTCTTGCCAAACCAAATCTTTCTTTTCCCTTCTAGTCTTTATTTTTTTTAAATCAAATGCATCTAGAAAATGCCACCCCTGTTTAAACCTGTTCTTTCCATGGTTGTACCTAGAAATTCGAACATTGCTTTGAGAAAATTACTTAACAGAATACATTGAAAATGCTTTAAATTTATCACCAACAACCTCAATAGGTCTTCTAAATCCCTAGGCAATCCTGCTGGGTTTCTTTGGCTAATTCTTCACCTATTTTCCACAAGAACTACTTCAGAGCCCCTCAATTATCTTTAACTATCTGCATCTCTCAGTTCTTCCCTTACTTTAATAGATGGCATTGCCTCTTAATTCATGCAAACACAAATTCATACAGAGAGAAAAAGAGAGAAGGCATCAAATGAGAAACTCCCCAAATTTCTACATATCCATCTACCAAACAATATACTAGTAGAATCTGCATCTCTTCTCCCGTTTGTTTCTTTCTATTACACCGAGTAGGGCCACTCTTCCTTCCTGACAGTCCCTTTTCTTGGGCTCTAAGTCCAACTCCCTTTTGACTTCTCAGGGATATTGATTGTCATTTGGAGCTTCTGAATTTTCAACTTCTTCCTTTCTATTCCAATTAACTTGTCAGCATTTAAATGTGCTTACGTTCATCTTTAAAAGAAATCCTTTCTTTGGCCTCATTTCATCTTATAGTGATCCTTAAGTCTTTTTTCCTTCACTTTTCTCAAGAAATTGAAAGAATTCTCTCCAATACTGTCTTCTTTTCCTCACCTATCAGTTATTTCTTAATCTACTTAATCTGGTTATAGAATCTACTCCAGTAAAATGGGTTTCATTACATTCATCAATTACTCCACATTTCTAAAATCAATAGATTTTTTTTAAAAAGTCTAACCTTAGCTGACCCCTCATCTGCATCAGAGATTCTCAAAAGTCAGCATGCATCAGAGTCCCCTGGAAGGCTTTTTTTTTTCCCAATCTAAGTTCGGCATTTAACAATTTCACGGGGTTCAACCTAACAGCTAATTCGATTTCTGTGCTTTTTCAAAGATGATCCTGCTCACAGGGGCATTAGCACTATAGGCCCAAATACCTCTGGGACTGCTGGGGTACTTCCCCTTGAACCCTGCAAGAAAAAGCCTAAGTTAAACAAAACCCACAAAGCACCAGTCTTGAAATCCTGATAGGATTTATGGATTTTACATTTATTAGAGAACCGTTCTTACCTCCCTGGAAACTTTTTAAAACAGATTTGGGGGCTCCGCTCCAGAATATCTGATTCAATGGGTCAGCAGTTAGGGCCAAGAATTTGCTTCTAAAGCAAATTTCTAGGTAATCCTTATGTTGCTGGTTTGGTGATGACACTTTGAGAACCACTATTAGACAACACCCTGCATAAGCCATTTTTTCCATTGGCTTCCTTGACACTACATTCCCCTGATTTTCCTATTGACTATCTAAATATAGCTTCTTATCTTCTGAGAATCTTTTAGATTCCTATTTTTTTCCCATCCTGAAATGTTGATTATTCTCAGGATTTGGTTCCAACATTCTCTTTTCTTTGAATATTATATAACACTCTTTCCCAATAGGTCTTCTAAATCCCAGCATTCAATTAATATCTATATGCCAATGAGTTGCTAATTTATATCTCCAGCTCATATCTCTTTTTTTTTTTTTTTTTTTTTTCTTTGAGCTTCAAATCCACATTCCCATTTACCTTCTAGGTATCTCAAATTCAACATGGTGAAAACTGAATTCATCCTCCTTAAACCTGGTACTCATTCATTATTTTCTGTCTCCACAAATGGCAGGAAAACCCATCTATCATATTGTCCAAGTCAGAATGAAGAAGCAATTCTTTAATTCCTCCCCGCCCCACCCACCAAGTCTCATGGATGTTACCTAGATCTTTCAAGTCTATCTGTTTCTCTTCTTCAATAACACCACCACCAACTTCACCAGCCTCCATCTACATGATGATTAGCTCTCAACGTAACTCTCAACTGGTCATGCTTTCTCTCTGGTCATAATCTAACCCAGTCACTACATTTATGTAAACCATGAATCTGATCAGGTCACTCTTAAATTTAAAACCATTCAAATGTTTCCCAATGCTGTTAGAATAAAGAAGATGGTCCTTAACACACCCTTGAAACTACCACAGAATCAAGTCCTTGACTTTAACATCAGTTTAGCTAATTTCTCCTTCATCCTCTATCCCATGAGGCTAAAATTTCCATAAGGGAAGTGTCATGTTATTTTATCTACTCAATACTTCCCAATTTGTCTAGCACCTAGATGGTGCCAAATAAATAATAGCTCAGTGGTTAATTGAGGGCTACACAGCTACTAGCACCAATATTTAGACATTAAAGAGCCTCTTTATATAAGAACAGAAATAAAAGTACATCATAAACCAGAAAAAAAGTTTAGCAGAGGGTCCAGACTTGTCTCACCATCAATATATTAGGAATGCGTTGAGCTGAGTGTAAACCAGGAAAAGGGAAAAGCAGTTGTACATTCCCTGACAGGTGATTTTCTGCAATCTTGTTGATCACTAATCCAGAGAAGTTGGTTCTCCAAAATACCACCACAAAATAAAACTGGAGAATAGAGGAGAAGAAGGGGGTGGAGAAACAGAAGGAGGAGGAGGAGGAGAAGGAGGTGGGGGAAGAAGAAGACAAAGGAAAATGAGAAAAAGATAGCTAAGGCTATCACATATCTTATTTCTCATCTTCATTAGAATTTTCCCAATAAAAAATTATAATGTGACTGTACAGAAGAGTGCTTATGGGAAGCAAAACAGAAGCCATTTTGTTTTCATTTCACCCTTAAAATGCTTCTCTTTCACTTTGCCTTCATTGTAAAGAGTCTTGAAAAATCATCGTTTTCAGCACTGCAAACTAAACAAGCTCCTGGCATTTCTAATACAAAAGAGGTGCCATAATTTCATGCCTCTGCAAACACACACTGTGAGCAATCAAGGGAAAAAGGAAATTAAAAACTAATTCTGCTGTTTATTCTACTCATTTATTTTATCAGTCATCTCTGTCTCACACTGAATAACAATCAACAGGGCTTGATAGACACACCTAGGGGAGGCCAGACATCATCTATGGAAATCTCCAGAAACCTGGAAAAGAAAGTCAATAACAATGCTTTGGGGAGGCGTCTCTAATTAGGCAATCAAAAGCATCAACTCAAACATTTCCAGTCAATGTAAAACTTCTGAAATCAGAAGTTGCAGTGGGATACCAACAATTTTTAAAAACTGGGGTTCTTCTATCATAGCCTGAAAATATTTAGCATCCTAAAATCATGAAGAGAAAGACTGTACCCAGAAAAATATAGACTTAGGAGAATGGTAACCAATTACTGAGGTTTTATCTCTGCCTTTATCTAGCTACAATTAAATGATTCTCTCTCCCTGAATTTTGGTAGTTTGGGGTCTGCCCTGAAGCTCATGAGATGCTTTTAGTGAAAATTCTACTTTTGCCTCAGCAACATTATGGGAATGATTCATAATGCATAAAACCAAATTATCCATCAGAGGAGAGTCTGTCATTTGCTGCTTCTGAAACTGTCCTCAAGAGTTTGGGGTGCAGGGTGGACAGGATGGGAGTCATTATCCTTAATTATGCATAAACATCAGAACCACTGTATACAAATACTAAGTAAGAGAGTGGGCCTAGATTTTCTCAAAACAGTAAGAAAAAATGCAGCAGAGTACATCACAAGAAAAGAACTTTGAGGCATATGGATCTCAATCTTAACAATCCTGCTGCTGCTAATTTGTAAATGTTGATAATTATCAATGTATTACTTACTCCTCTTTAAATAAATCTCTGTCAAGTGATCAATCAATAAATATCTATTAAGGCTTCCTGGAAGGAAATTCTCTGATGAATATTTGCCTGCAGGAGTTTATTGGAGAGGAACACCTGTGGGTGGAGGGCAGGGTGAAGGGAACAGAATTAGAATTCAGAGAAGCTGAATTGCAATGTGGTTGCCCCATAGATCTTAACTGGTATGAGATTCTACAGATAGCACTGAAACTGGATGAATCTTCACCTCTGAGGAGGAACCTTCAGATTTATCTGAAATTGTGGAAATGGGACCAGGCCTTTGTACCCTCCTTATTGACCAGTTCTTGGATTTGGGGCTCTCTCCAGTAAGGAAATTTCCCTGAGAGTGACTCCATTGTGTGATGTTGGCAGCCAATTTTCTGGTCAGCAGCAGAAATGAGTACTTGAGTCCTAGAGTGGAGACAGCACATCATCTAATAAAAACCGTTATGCATCCACTCCATGAACCATGACATTAGAGAAGGAGAAAGGACACATAATTCACACCTAATAAACTCCTACTTACCCTTCAGGTCCAGCTCAAATGTCTGAGGCCTATAGAGATTTTTCCAGAGTAATAATTTTCTCCCTCCCTGCTTTTTGTTTCCTCATCCCTGCAATCTTAGATCTTATCAAACTGAATCATCTATCACTGTTTCCTTGTCTGTGTCCCACATTGGACTATGGGTTCCTTGAAGTTAGTTTGCAATTTTAAAGGTCACCTTCTGAATTAAAAATCTCCCAAATTGCCCTAAGTAGCCATACCCCATTGTTTATTCTCAATCATAGCAACCTGACGTTTCTCCTTAGCATTTACCCTGGTGTGTAATTGTTAGGTTTATTTGTTTACTTGTCTATTGTCTGTCTTCTGACTAGAATGTATATTCCACAAGGGTAGAAACTGTGCATGTTTTCTTGTTCATTGTTGTACTGTGAGGGCTTAGCACATATTGTGGCACATCATAGGCCCTCACTGATTTGCTGAATGAGTGAATGAACTTTTTTTAAAATCAATGTTATTGATATATATTAATAAAGCATACAATTCATCCAAAGTGTACAATCAATGGTACTTGGTATAATCACATAGTTGTGCATTCATCACTTCAATAATTACCAGAACATTTTCATTAGTTCAATAATAATAATAAACGAAAAACAAACAAGAAAATTCCTTACCCTCTCAATCTCTCTAAGTGAATGAACTTATAGGCCCAGTATAGTATGCTGTACCTAAATGTCTAATAAAATGTTAGTGCACTAATAAATGCTTATTTGAATGAATGAGAGAGTAAAACAATAGGTGAAACCATTGTTTTATAAACTAAATTAATTACTTAATCATTTATATAACAAATCATTTTATATTTGGATTGAACACAGTGATATATAATAAATGGAATCCTGTTCATATATTTTAATAATGTCTGAATTCAACAAACCTTGCATTTTTTTTACATATAGAAGCCAGTTTCTCTTCAACACTCCTATTCCTTGTTTATTATAAAACCTCCATTTATTTATATTTATTTATACTTATTTCATAGCATCTTTTAAAATTACTACTATCCTAGTCAAAGCCTATAACCAGTATATTATCCAATGTACATGTGTGCAATATAAAGTAAATTTGCATGTTTTTATGATCTGTCTAATCTAGGATTATACTCTGCCTTGCATATATTTTTATGACTTAAGAACTACAAATATGCCCACATTTGGTGATGAGTCCAATTTCCATTCTATATACATATATGTATGTATATACATTTGAATCCAATGAAAGCCAAGGGGGAAATAGTGATTGTTCAGCTAATGGTTATTTTATGACTAATTAGACTCAAGCAGTATAATAGAAATACTCAAGAGAGAATTAGGCAGGAATATTCAAGAAATTATCACTAAGAACATCTATTACTGCTTTACTGGTGTGTACCTGTTGATTATCACACCTGTAGGTAAGGATAGGGGTCTGGTGATATTTTAACTATTGATGCATCTGATTAAGTCACTTTAGTCAATCCTCAATTAGTGCCTTTTTAAAATGTGAAAATTATAATGTATGATTGCCAAAGTGCCTCGAGTTTTAAAGTTCAATATTTATTTTCTAAAAGTGGGATTCAACACTAATATAAGTTTTAGTAACTTAGTGAGGGTTTATTAAAATTTATTTTTGCTGCAGTTTCTCATTTCTACTCTATCACAGTAGTTTGACTGTAAAAAGCTGTGCATACAGTTTTTTTTTCATTCAGGTAAATAAACTAAGATTTTCCATTATTAACACACACTCTACTATAGAGTCTCTAAGAGTGTAAGTAGGTTTAACAAGTGTATTAGTCAGCCAAGGAGGTGCTGATGCAAAGTACCAGAATTCTGTTGGCTTTTATAAAGGGTATTTATTTGGAGTAGAAGCTTACAGTTACCAGGCCCTAAAGAGTCCAACTCTAAGTTATTTCCTTACCAAACTCTGTTGCCATATATTGAAACAAGATGGAGGGTGATGTCTGAGAGGGTTCGGCTTTCCCCTTCCCTCTTAAGGCTCCACGGTCCCAGCTTCTTCTGATCTCAGCTGTAGGCTGGCATAAGGCTCATCTCTCTCCCTGGGCCTCATTTCTTTCTGGGCTCAACTGCTCTGCTCACTCCACAAGGTCAGCTGTAGACTGTCAGTTTCCTGTCGCTTCCCAGGGTCTCTGCCATGTCTAATGAGCTGTCTCTTTTCCTCTGTGTTCTTCTTCTCCATTTATACTTCCATGTGAGAGTCTGTTTAATCAGCTACCAAGGAGGTGGGGACTCAACCCTGCACACCCTAATGATATGGTCAAATCAAAGCCCTAATCTTAACAGAATTTAATAAAGATATCTCAGCTAAATCTAATACAATCAAAGGATGGTGTCAAGAAACTTTTTGCATGATATTTGAAATGATGGCCATGACTGACATATCAGAAAAGAAGCATCCATTTCCTTCGCCTCTGTATCTTCCTTCCTCTTGTACAATATGCCCCAGGGGTCTTAGGACCTAGAACTCAATCTAATGCTAAGGCTTTCACCGGCCTCTGCAGTAATCTGGGAACCAAATGCTTTTAGGACTCTAACTTATCATTGGAAGTGTGGGTATAGTCATTTATCAAGCCCAATGAGATAGCCTAAGAGAGCCCAAGGGATAGAAATACAATGAAAAGGGATAGGAGGTCTGGTGAGGGTGGCTGATACAGAGACCTCAAAATGGAAATATAGGAACTATATGTTTAAAATGCATGTTTGACAGTTTGTAAGCCTCTGGGACCTTTGAAGGCATCACCATGTTCAGAAAGTCTGGAATTACACTCGGTATTGGTAGCTTAAAAAGAGAAGCAGTCTCCACAAACCCTGGGCACTGGTAGCCAACTGGAAGCAGGAACAGAAAGAAGGAAGCTCTTTTCAGGGAGCTGCACAAGAATAAAGAGGAAGGGGGCTGGACAGATCTATTTCCCTAAACACTCTAAACAAATGCTGTAGATTCTGACATTCTGGGCCAGGGCTTGATGTTTCCAGAGGGAGGGTCTGTTCAAAAAAGGGGTCATGTTAAGGGAAGCCAAGGTAAATTATTTTTCCAAAAATAATATAATTCAATATTTCCCTGAACCTCTAGTTTCTTAGACTGAGCCACTCTGTGCCAGAAACTGGTAAAATACTTATAGGTAAAAGCATGTTTAATCCTTAATATATTTTTATTCCATTTTATTTATAAGGAAACTGAGAATCGTAAAGAATAAGAGAGTAACTATCTCCTACATTGTCACAAAGCTCATTTGTGGTAAAACTTTAACTTCCTCAGTATAAAACAATATTGCTTGCACAAATAAGAGGGCATTCCATAGATTATTTTGCTCTCTATTTCCTAGACAAAAAAAAAAAAAAAAGGGAAAGTCATAATACACAATTGTGGAATTTCACTAAAGAAATTTGAGGCGTGCTTTAAGCATAATAGGTTTAAGATTTTTGTAATTTCAGATATACTGATGATTCCTAGAGGCAAATGATCACCTCTTGGCCATACAATTTAGTAAATCATCTTTCCTTAGTAGAGTGCATTTCAAAGCCTTCTAACAGATCATTGACATTGGTAGCTCCAGAAGAAAGTTTACTTTTTCCTTCAAGACAAAATAACAGTACTTAAAAACAAATTACATGGTCTTATTTCTTTCTCAACACACAGATGTCATTTCACAGATACACACACAGACACACACACCCTTACACCTTCACAACTCCACAGACAAAGCTCATAGTGTATTAGAAGCATATTAGATTAATTTAGCTCTGAATTTTCTGTACTGTAAACTTGTTTATTCTGGCTTTTTATGTGTTGGTGTACATTAATCTTTAAAAGAAAAATTAGCTGATCTCTTCCAAATCTTAGCTAAACTCCAGCATAACTCTTCCTGTCAAACTCAGTCCTTTCCTCCTGACCTCTCTCTAATCTGTCCCAAATTTACAGTTAGAGAAATAAGCAATAGGGTGATGTTGATGTCAAACACAAAAGTGTTTTGCCTTGATAAATTTCAATATAAAAAATTACTAACTCCAGGTACCAGAATAGGGCTTAAAATGACATTTTTAAATATTGTTTAAAAGACTTTTCAGACAGAATAAAAATAGGAATGGTGCAAGCCAACTGATGGAGGCATGTTAGACGTATAATTAAAAGCTATAGGTGTGCAGAGTACTGTCAGCCCAGACATGTGTTGTCATTGATAAAGAAAAAAGAAAAGAGTTACAGACTAAAAAAAATCTTTTACCAGTTAAATATACCAAAAATATTGCCAAGATTTTGGAAATGTTGTACAATATGTGTCAAAGTCTCATTCTCTTTGCAGCTTTGCTCAATGTTTTATGTTCCCATCATTTCTGTTCCCTCCTTTGTTTGGCGATATACATTTCATGTGTCTGTGGACCTGAAGGGAAAACTCACATAAACACAAAGTCAGCCTTGACAACTTTACAGTTCGTCCACAGTGAAGACACCATCTATTGAGTGCAATACAATTCCATTGCAGTGTGTCATCTAAAGGCTTTACAACAGGGAAAGGATAGAGGTTAAGGCTTATACTGTCTAATGGATAAATTATTTATACAGTTTACTTTTTCTTAAATTTTAATGCCCCAGTTAGAACACAGATTATAAAAGAATTTGATGTCTTTTTTAAATGTCAGGGTTTGATTTGAAATCATGGAATGTCCATTCATAGCTCTTGGGTAAAAATTCCCATCTGGGAAATACCAGAAGATAATTTCTACAACATTAAGTGCAGTATAATAGTATCCCATTAATTGAGACCACGTGAATCTAGCATTTGTATGGAAGGCAAGAGGGATAGCAAATATTTGACAAAACTAAATGATTAGACAGAGCCCTTTTGATCAAATGTGGCAAAATCCAGCAGAAACTAGCTTAAACAATATAATAGAAACAAATAACATTTATTGAGAGTCTACTATATGACAGGATTAAGCTATGTATTTCTCATGTTATCCCTTACTTTTCCCGTGAGGGAAATATTATGGTTATCCTTTTGTGACAGATGAGAAAATGGAGCTCACAGAACTTGTCACTTGAACGAACGCATAGAGCTATTAAATAATAGCTTAAGGTTGCAACTAAGACAATGTGACACTGAAACCCAAGCTTTCAAACCCTATGCCACTGTGAAAGAAGGGGAAATTATTAGAAGAAAACTAGGGGTGTTCACAAAATCAAAGAAAGACCAGACCAAAAATGCCCTAGCAAACATGGCAGCTCTGGGACCCACAGGAAATTAAACCAAGATTTTCAAGTCTTCATGAACCCTCCCCTCTTGCACACTTGTAGTCTCCAAGTGGCAGAGAGCATGAACATAGACAAATCCCAACTCACAATCTCCCACCTTCACACCCTAGGTGGGAAGGACACAGCCCCATCAGAAAGTGCTACAAATGGCCCAACTGTTGATGCAAAGGGAGTGGAAATGTTTTGGGAGCCATGATGAAGTGCCTGCTAAAATCAATTTGGGAAGGAATAGCTTCTCCTTTAGAAGAAAGCTGCTGGTAACAGAAAAAAATAAAAGTAGTTGTATTAGGATGGAAATAGCCAGAGATGTCCCTTATGCTTGGATTCAGGGTTTCGGGTTCTAGGCTTGGCTCAACTATGGATGAATCAGGGAACTTTGGGGAAATTTTTGCAGTCCTCTGTGTCCTCTAACCTGCCTGAAAAGAATAATCATTTTTGCCCCACTTACTTCAAAATCCATTTAAATAAGATAAGAATTTCTAAAAATTAAAAAGTCATCCCTGTGATTTATGACCAATCCAACAAGGTAAGGCTTTGTGCTATTTATAAAGAAATTTATGAGCTAAGTATGTTGAGTGCAAGATTTTGGCCTGTTGTAGGGAAGAAACTATTTTTAAGCACTTCAATAGTACTGCTTTATTTTATTTTATTTTATTTTTTTAAGATTTTATTTATTTATTCATTTATCCCCCCCTTGCTGCTTGTGCTCGCTGGGTCAGCTAACCACACCGCGCGGGCGGGCCTGCCCTCACCAGGAGGCCCTGGGAACCGAACCCGGGGCCTCCCACATGGCAAACGGGAGCCCCACTGATTGAGCCACAGCCGCTTCCCAATAGTACTGCTTTAAATACCAAACTTTAAGTGTGAAACGCTTACTAAATATACATTTATTTATTAAAGCAGATACAACAAGTCTTTGCCTGATAGAAAATTAGTTAACACTTTTTATACTTCTATAATGAAACTTTTATGACAAAATATTTTATAATTCACTTTTCACTAATTAGAATTGCATTTTTTGCTGTTTCTTCTTATTTCACCTATTCATGTACTTGATTATTTATTCAAGGTGCTGTAAACACCTACCACAATGAGTCAAAATGAACAGGCCTGACTCTGTTGATCAACAGGCAGCCACTCAATTCAGATAACTTCACTCACCAAATCTTACCTGTAGCATTGGCCCCAAATTTGCTCTCTTCACTGATTCTAACAAATTCTTGTTCTTCTATAAAACATGAAGCCTCAAATTTTATTTTACATGTTACCTCACCATCCTAGCCAAAGCTAACTTATCTGCTATAGTTCATTTTCAGACCAGATGCTACTGGAAGGCTTAGCACACATTAGTGCACTACAAGAATTTTTAAATGTTTTACTTAACTGGTGTGAAAGAGGAACTCATCCTATGTAGCACAGAAAGATTTTCTTTCAAGACAAACTTGGACAACAAAAATTTGTCCATGTAATTTGAAAAGCCCTTGAAATATCTCATTCTTACAAATTCTTATCTAACTTACAAAATCATGAGAGCAAAGTGGCTTCAAGTGTCTACTAAGAGTTAAAACAAGAGAAAATAAAGCCATTCCTTATTCATCCCAATGAATAATATCCAATCTAGGGATAGAAATAAAAGCAAATATTCCTTTCTCTCCATCTAATGCTCTATATTAGGCACCCAAGATTATATTTTCTGAAGCATTTCTCATCAGATTAATAAATTTCTTCCTATATATAACTAGTCCTCACAAAAGCAGTCCTTTTCAATCCACAGTGGTTCCAGGAGATAATTCATATCCATTACCAATTCTTACACTCATGTCACTATATAAATGTGCAACTCCAATGGATCACTTTACAAACTACCAGGCAGATCATACCTAGCTCAAAAGAATGGCTATACAGATTGAGGCAAACTGGGTCCAAATTTCCAGGGAATCCAATCAGAAAAAGAAAAAATGCTTCTTATAAAACTCAGGAAGCTCAGCTCTGGTATCTCCACAACTGACAGAAATCAGAGTTGTCACCGTGTCTTCCTTTACTTATTTTATTGAATGGCTGTAAAGAAATGGTAAAAATACTGTAAAAACCAAAATGTTTCTGAAGTAAAAAGGCACCACCCTAATGGTTTTGGATTTGAAAGCTCTTGGCTCTGTTTGTTAAAGGAAAAGCCATCCAACTCAGATTTGCTCTCTCTAAAGCAAATGCCCTGGAACAGTTCAATCTATGTTCCCAGAACATTTAAATTTAGAATGTAATTTACACAGAAGCCCTCCAAATCTGACACATTCACAGGCTTTCACTGAGTGAAGTCATATTTGTATTCGGCACTGGATGATGCTAACCGCTGCTTGCTAAAAGTGGTGCGGTTTGCTGGAATTTCTATTTTAAACTTAGCAGCCTTTGTTAGAGCAGTTAGTCTGTGGCATTGTGTTCTCAGCTCCCTGCCAAAACTGACAGAAGGGCAACCCCTATTTTCTGGGAGTAGTTGACAGATGATTCCTTCATGATAGAACCAGTCTGCCCCATCAGTGTGTCTTAAGGAGTTGTCCTGTTGAGATCCGAGCTTTTGGTGAGTTTTATGTGCTGGTGAAGAATTCCTCCTAAATAAAGTAACTGTAAGGGCAAAAGGAAGCTGCTAAAGAAAGTAGAGCACACTGCTCACACTGCCTTCTGCTAACAAATGAACAAGGGTATCTTTGCTCCTACAACCCCCGAGAGCAGTTGAAGTCTTAAAAACAAAAAGGGAAAGGATAAGACTTTTCTTAAAGTCATTTGAAAGAGGCAGTAAGCAAAGAGAAAACCTTGCCACTCAGAATAGAATCTCCAAATGTCCCTTTCCCAGATTGTTCCATACAAGCTCTGTTCCTGTCTGCCCACACTCTTCACTCCTACTTCCCTTGAGTTCAAAGCCCAGGAGATGCAAAGCAGAATCAGCCTCCAGCAAAACTGACAGGCCGTGGAAGTATCCCTGGCTTCAGGTCTCTGCTGAGCTACTCTTCCTCAGCAAAGCCTCTCCGAAACCTAGACTGGATTAGATTCTCCCATCTTAGATTTCACTAGACTTGATACCTTTCCTTCATAGCACTTATTCCAGTTGCGGAAATGTAATTAAATAATCACTTAGGATATTACTTGTTTGATGTAGATGGAGTACAAGAAATAAATAAATAGGTATCAGAAAAACATTGAAAAATGGCTGGGTTCAAACCATGAAAAATTGAATTATTTTGGATATTTTCATCCAAAACAGCTAATGAAAAAGAAAAAGTTCAAGTAGAAGAATAAGGAAGGGAGGGAGGAAGGAAGGACATGTACAACTTGCTGATTTACCTAAGGAAATAGTCCAGGGTAAATATGGCTTCAGATAAGGCTGTGTCTGGGGTTCAAACAATGTAACTGGTACTTGGCCTCCCAATCTCTTTTCTGAGTTCCATTTTCTCAGATTGGTTCCTTTTAGTGGTCTTGCTTCATGATTACATACTGAATTTGTCTAGTAAAGAAAAAGTGAAAATCTGCTTCATCAGCAGCCGAACTAAAGTCATAGAATTGAGTCCTTTTGGCCCTGTCTTGAATTGGTATATGTGCCATCCCTGAGTCCATCAATGTGGAAAAGCCAAGAGTGAGTTAGTACCTCCCCAATATCAGGATTGGAAATTTCAGTGTATTAGTCACAGTCAAAAAGTAAGAATGAATGCTATGGAGATAAGAAACAAATGTTAGAAACAATGACCAAGAAGATTTTGCATTGGAAACCACAAAGAGGTTTTCAGTGGGGAAATAGAGGAAACAGATGTAGGTTTGTAACTGGCATCAATGTGAAATAATAGGGTATGAAAGGAATTTTAAAGCATAATAACAGTATTTGATGACTGGATAGAAATGATAAGAGAGAATAGGGACAGGAAGATGACTCGGAATATGCTAGCTTGAATGACTGCATAGATATTTCTGCCATGGATTAAGATAAACTATAAAGAATAAGGAGATGTAATTTTGGACTCCTAAATTTTATTATGGTTTACATTCTCTAAGAAACAGCTTTCATTTAGAGAGAACTTTGGGAAAGATTTGCATAATTCATTAATCCTCCTAAAATGAGTTTAATGGTCTACTATCTCCCAGGAGCATAGGAAGAGAAAATTGAATCACAGTGAATTTCAAGACAATCCCCAACCCCCTTGCCCCATGTTTTAGAGAAGACAATAGAGTATAGGTTATCACATGATTTAAGTAGCCTTCAACTAGTACAAAAGTTGAAACTCAACTAGGGATACCTGATTATGGCAATTTCTGCTATACACAGGAAGCAAGGGATGATTTCCTATCTCACCTGAAGTCACACAAGCTAGAAGATTATACCAGTTAACTTTTCTGCATAACAAATGACCCTAAAATTTAGTGGCTTAAAATGACAACCATGTATTTAGCCCACAGTTCTATGGATAAGCAATTTGGGATCAGCTCAGCTGATTTGGGTCAGGTGGGCTGTGCATAGTCAGGGTCAGCTCCAAGGTCAGCTGGGGTCCCTAGGCTCTCTTTAAAGGGGTCTATTGAAACCCAGCAGGGGAGATGGCATGGATATACATGGTGGCAGTATGGTTCCAAGAGGGGGAAGAAAGCAAGACCCAAAGCAAAGAACCTTTCATGTCTCTTCTTACCACATCTTTGCTAATGTTCAATTGGCCTAAACCAGCCACATGGCCAAAGCCAGATTTGAGATAGCAGTATGAAAATGCCTGTAAAGAGAACGGCTGGAATCAATGGGGGCTATCAAGACATCAATCCACTACAGCAATCAACAATTTAACCCATACAAAGCATTAAACCCAGGATAGTTTCTTACTTTTAAATGTGAAGTAACATTATTTCTGTACTGAAGTTTCATAAATTCTTAGAATAGGGATAGTGATTTTTTTTTTTCTTTCCAGCAGGCAATTACTCTCAGACTCTTGTTCTGGAAAATTGGGGTGATGATTTTCACTTTGCTTTCTCACTGCATCACTTCAACCTCTTGGTGACACAATTATCCACAAAAACATAGTCAGTGAAATTCATTATAGTTTTAACTAAAAAATGTAATACAAAATTTCTAACCAGTAGAATTTTAATTTAATTCTGAACTTAATGTTATCAGTGTTGTTCTCATTATCAGTCTGCTCTAACCAGTTTCAATCAATTCCCCACAGTGAACCTCTATCCAAAGGCTCCTGATTGCCTTGTTCAACCTCCAAGGCAGATCTACTTAGATTACTGACAAAAACAAAGTCTGTGCAAACCCCAGAGTTTGAGTAAATTAATATCTATCTTGATAAAGCAGATAAAGGACAAAATTAAAGAATCTAAAAATTTCACTTCCTTTTTAATATATGCTAGAGCAACAAGGACCAGATTTATTTACCCTAACACCTGAAATAACTAAAACAGCAGACAAAATATATGAAACAATAGAGACAATAATTTTCAGACATTGGACAATAGATGGTACAGGGTGGTGATCCTTGAAAGAAAGGATTTGAGAATCCAGGAAGGCCAAGGTGGCTAGGCTTTATAGACCAGAGTAGTTGATGGAAGAATGATCAGAGAAGAGGAAGAGACAAAGAGAAAGAGCGAGGGAGAGAACATCCAAAGATCTGCAGAGAGTTCCTATAAAGTCTCCAGCTTAGTACTGATCAGGCCATATACCTGAGGCCAAGTGAAAAAAAAAAATAAATAAATCAGCAAAGAGGAGCAATTCCTGGAGCTCACCCACACCTTGGAGTAGTTTTTGTTCCCTCCAGCTGGAGGGGAGTCATCTTGTGCTAGACAGGGAATTGAATAGAGTACTCCTAAGGGCATTGCCTCAGTAGAGCAACAAAGAACCCTAGACTTAAGGCTACTGTGGCCCTGCCTAAGAAGGCTTAAGAGCCAGCCACAAAAGGATCAAACTGCCTCCAAGTAACTTAACTACATCCAAGAACAAATGTCAAGAATATTTATAGAAATACAAAAATATCCATTGTCCAGAAAAGCAAAATTCACAATGCCTACAATCCAATAATTTTTTTTCAAGCATCTAAAGAATCAGGAAATAATCCACAATGAAAGAAATCAAGCCATAGAAATAGGTACAGAAATGACACAGATGATAAAAATTAATAAAAAAGGACAATAAAACAGTTGTTACAGCTCTAATCCATATGTTAAAGAAGATAAAGGAAAGCAGGAACCCAGGAGGCTTTTTCTTAGAAATTGACTCTAAATTTTATATCGAAAAGGAAAGGGCCTAGAGTAGCCAAAATGACTTTGAACAAAAGAGCAATGTTATAGGATTATGCTACTTGATTTCAAGACTTATTATAAAGCTATCATAATAAGACAGTGTGATATTGGTAGAAAGGTAGATAAATAGATCAAAGTAAAAGAATTGAAATATACACACATATATATGGTCAATTGATCTTTGACAATTGTGCCAGTGCATTTTGATTGGGAAAAAATAATTTTTTCAAGAAATGGTCTTGAAACAGTTGGATATCCCTGAGCAAAATTAATTAATTAATTTAATTATATTGGTAAATTTTGACCCTTAACTCACACCATATGCAAAAATTAGTTAGAAATGGAATATAGACTAAAATGTAAAAAGTGAAATTATATGAAAATAAAACATAAGTGATCTTGATTTTGCAGATTCCTTAAACAGAGCATAAAAGCACAAACTATAAAGAAGAAAAATCAATAAATTGGACTTCATCAAAATAAAAAACTTGCTTTTCAACAGATATTGTCATTAAAATGCAAAGGCAACCCAAAAACTGTGAGAAATATTGAATATAAAAGGACTTGTATCTAAAATACCAAATAAACTTTTGCAACTCAATAATAAGATTTGAACAGACATTTCACCAAAGAAAAATACACAGATGGCAAATAAGCACATTAAAAGATACTCATGATAAGCTATAAGAGAAATACAAATTAAAACTATAATAATATGCCAGGACACACCCACAAGACAGACTAAAATTAAAGACACTTAAATACCAGAGGCTGGCAAAGTTGTGGCGCAATGGAACTCTCACCCACTGTTGGAGGAAATCGAAAATAGAAAATCACTTTGAAAAGTAGTTTGGCAATTTCTAAAGAAGTTAAATACAATTACTATGTGAGCTAGCCATTCCATTCCTAGGTAATTACACAAAAGGGCTTGTACCCAAATATTTTTATTGGTAATATCCAAAAAGGGGAAACAACTCTAATGTTCATCAACAGATGGACTGTTAAACAGAGTGCGGTATATCCATTCAATTAACTATTAACTCAGCAACATAAAATAACAGTCTACTGATACACAAAACAACATGAATGAATCTCAAAAAAATAATGCTGAAAGAAGCCAGACCAAAAATGAGTACATAATATATGATCCCATTTGTATAAAATTCTAGAAAACGCAGTTTAGTCTATAGTGAGAGAAAGAAGACATGGTGTAACAGAGAGACGGGTGGATTACAAAGGGGCAAAAGGAAAATTTGCCATTGAATATGATCATTCTCTTGGGTGTGGCAATGGTTTCATAGTTTATACATATGTCAAAACTCATTAAGTTGCACACTTTAAATTTATGCTCTATAATGGCCATTGATTATATCTCAAGAAAGCTCTTGGGGGAGGCGAAGAAGTCTAAAAATTGAAGAAATATCTCTAATTTTGAAACCAATAACCTATTTGAACTTGTATCTATTACTCATCATTTCTGGATTCAGTTTCCTCATCTATAAAATAGAAGGATTGGATTAAATGACTTCTGAAAGTCTTTCAGCTTTAAAGGTTTAATTCTTTTATTTTGTGCATTTCTTATCTCAGGCAAAGTGGATTACATAACTGTCCACAAATATTCACTGTCCTTCCTCTGGCCCCTCCTCACATGGCATTTTCCTATGAGAAGAGTATATTTACCATCACATGATGGACTTTAGTCAATGAAGAGTTATTAGAAGTAAAATGATCAGAAGCTTTAAAAGTATGGTTCTGCCGTATCCATTCCTCTCTTCTATGAGATGAGCAAGTCCAAAATAGGAGCTACCTTTTCAGCCTGGATCTCAGAACAAAGATGTGGAGCAAAGCTGCTGACCTGTGATGAGCAAGAAAGGATCTTTGATTTCAAAAGCCACTAAGATTTAAGGGGCCATCTGTTACTGTAGCATAACTTAGCTCAATGTGACTGATACAAAAATTGGTATCTAGAAATGAAATGAGGGCATAATACACAACACCAAAAACATGTTGCATTGGCTTCAGGGCTAGTTAGGGAGACTGTAAATGGAAGCTAAAAAGATGATGATGTGTGATATGAAAATATGGAAACATTTGGTAAAACTGTCACTGGTGATAACTTTGAAGGAAATATTTTATCTAATGAACTTCAGACAAAGAAGTTAAGAAGTAGAACGTCAGTAAGAATGAGTTCGTTGCTGTTAATTGCATTTAAGAGGAAAAATTATAAGCTCAGGGAAGAAAAAAATGGCCAATTTGCAAGCAGTGCTGAAGGGAATAGAAAATCCAGCCATTCCAGGATTTATAGGGTTGGAAGGATAGAATTGATTCTCATTTACAAATAAGGAACAGTACAATGGAGAAGATTTTTGAGCAACGAAGCATAATTAAAATCGATCCTCTAAACCAGGACCAAATCAACAATGTGGCAGTAACATTTTAAAAAATATTGTTATCAGTGCTGTTCTCATTATTAAACGACTTTAATTTAAAAAGGTAAAAAAGCCCTAAATGGATTATGTTCCCTGAGACCACAGCCATATCCACTGTACATAGCAAATTTCCAACGTAAATGGTGACTCTCTTATCAAAATGATATGCAACATTTCCCAAATTTATTTGACCACAGAACATATTTTCCCCCAGAGCATCCGCAGTTTTATTGTTCAATGGAAAACACTGCTGGAACCCTGAAACATATATTAACGTATTTGCTTTAGGACAACTTACTTCCTTACCCCTGGGAAGGTGTGATTCCTCCCATGGTACTGAGAATTGGTTAAGAGCAATGATAACAAATCTTAATTTTTTTACTTCCAGTCATTTTATACATATTTATATGGCATAAGGACTCAGATAATCAATACATCCTTTGTTCCTCCATTGTGCCATGTTAATAATTCAATTACAGCACATCCTTCCAGCTGAGAAAATGCCTTTTGTTGTCCCCAACAAAGCAACATGTGGCCCAAGTTCAATGGCAAGCAAGCCAATCATGTCTAGTTGTTGGCTCGATGCCTGGCACACCCATTGAAATCTATATATGAGCAGAAAGCCCTTTAAAAAGGAGTCTTGAACAATATGTTGAAACATTTTTCTTCTTGCCTTGTTTCTCCTTTTTCTGTGCCTGTCCCACCTTTTTTTCCCCTGTCACTTATCCAGTACCTTCAAGTTATCTCATTGCCTACCATTCAATCATTCATTATTCTTCTTAGCTGCTTGTCTCTAATATCCTCAAACTTTACTGGGTATGGTCCATGCTTTTAAGTCCTCCTATTTCTGTTCTTTTCCTCCTTCCTGCAAAATGTCCCTTATCTCAGCATGTGCAAGCATGTCCTTCAAGGACCAGTTAAAATGCTATATCTTCCTTGATTCCTTAAATTTGAACAAGATCTCTCTCCTGTGAATATCCACCATACTTTATTTATGTCCAAATTTTTGGCAAAAAGCATTTTCTTTCATATAGTATAGTTATTTATGTATGTGCCATCTTTTCTATCTGACTGTAAGTCCATTAGGATGGGTGATATGATGTTATTTTTTTTAGCTCCTCACATGTGTACACTTTTCTCCTCCACAATATGTTCCAGAAGACAGTGATGTACTAGAGACATCAATAGAAAAAAAAAACAAACAAACACCTTATATCCACACTGAGTGGCTCTCACTTGTTCAAGGATACACTAGTACACGGACTCAGTACCTCTTCAATTTCCACAAAAAATCTATTTAGTTGCAAAATCTATTTGCAACTAAAATGTTAGAAATCTGTATAGGATTTTTGAAGATTTCATCGGAAAGAAGAAATGATCTACATGACGCACCTCCTGATATACCTTATAAGTCTCAATTCTACACTTCACTTAACTCGTCTCTGTAGCCATAGTGCCTCTGAAAGCTCTTCATCATTCCCTCTTGAAAGAGAACCAGGCTGGTTTTTTACTTTTCCAGCCCAAGCCTTTTCCAATCCAAGCCTCCCAATCCTAGAACTCTCTTGATCTCTTTTAATGCAGAGCAAGTTTGCTCTAACTCTTCTAATTCAGCAGCATACTCTGGTAGCTGAGGGTTGTGGTTAAGAATACAAATAAAGGAATGTTCTTTCAGGATCTACAACAAAGGTATGTTATTATTACAGGATGATGACAGTGGGGTTATATACAGGGGAAAATGCCCCTAAAGCATAGTTGTATGGCATATGAATGTATTCATGTTGTCAAAGGTATGTTTTCTTGATAGATAGAACCACACACAGTAGCTAAAAAATATATTAAACTTCCATCCTGGAGAAGTCTTGTTACTTTCTCAAATAAAATGGCAAAAATCTCTAGAATATATAGGCCATGCCTAATAAAAGAAAATAGGCCAATATGCCAAGCCCTCAATCTTAGTGCTTGTACTTATAAACCTTATTCCTGTAAAAATGAAACAGTCTAATTAAAATTAATGCCTAAGAGTTACCTCCTGAAACCTCCTTGTTACTCAACTGTGACCTCTCTCTAAGCCAAGGGTTCTTAACAAGGGGTAAATCAGCTTGAATTTAAATTAAAAAAAAAAAAAAGCAACACTATTCTTATGGGGACGTGTTAGTGCAGGTATGATATATTTATTAAATAATACATAGTATAGTGTGGACTTAGAAAGGGATCCATGGTTTTCACATGACTGGCAAAGGGGTCCATGGAACAAAAATGGCTAAGAACCCTTGCTCTAAGTAAAGCCCAGCAAATAAAGTCACTACCTTCCACCCAATGTGGGACATGACTCCCGGGGATAAGCCTCCCTGGCACTACCAAACACTAACCAAGGAGGCATTTGGAAAAAGACCTTGACCAAAAGGGGGAAAAATTAAATTAAAAAAGATTTTTTTTATAGCTAAATTATTTCAAAGTGAGTCAGGAAGTCATTCCAGAGGTTATACTTATGCAGGTATCAAGCAGATTTCACTAACTGCCACAGTAAACAAAGCCTCAAACAAGAGTGTTCCTGAGAGGTCTAGCAACATCTGGACACCAGAGGCAAGGCACACAGCCTCATGAAATCAACACCCCCTTAGTGCACACTATTTGGGAATATATGATCATCTATTTCACCAATATAACAGTTATACTCATTTATAATTCCCCTTCTCATGATTCTTCTAATCCTTTTATTTGAACCTATAATTTTCAATATACCCATTAAATATATCTCTCAGAGATTTAAATCATAAGTTTGTTCATATGCCAGTTGAGAGTCAGCCAATTCCTACTCCCCAGTTCTTTGGGCTTGCCCTGGGCAATGAACAAAATGATTATGATGAACAAGTCCCATCCCAAAAAACAAAGAGTATCTACAACTATAAGCAAAACAATTACTTCCATCTGCCCCATAATATCTAAGTCTTCTCTCAGCCTGAAGCAGTTAGAATGGACATCATCCCAAATTCATGACTGAGGAATGAGCAAACATAAGGGGAAAGTTACGGAGCACAGTAGATTTATTGTTATTGTAGTTATTATCTTGTGTTAATGGAAGAACTTGTAATACTGATATAAAGATAGTGGCTGTCAGGTTCAGAAGGGAGGGAGAGGAATGAATAGGTGGAACATGGCATTTTTAGGGCAGTGAAATTGTTTTGTATGACACTGTAATGATGGCTATATTACATCATCCATTTTTCAAAGTCTATAAAACTACAACACAAAGTATAATCCCTAATGTAAACTATAGACTTTGGCTAGTAGCAATACTTCAATATTGGTTCATCAATTGTAAAAAAAAGTACCACACCAATGTAAGATGTTAACAATAGGGCAAACTATGTATGTGGATGTGAGGGAGGTTATGTGGGAATTTCCTATACTTTTGGTGTAATTTTTCTGTAAATCTAAAACTTCTCTAAAAATAAAGTTTATTATTACAAAAGAATATCTATTAAAATGGCCTTCAATTACTCTCATCCAATTCCTTCTTAAAATCACCCAATTAGAATTTGCTACTACCTTTCCACCAAAAACTACTCTTATCAAAGACTTAAATGAGTTCCAAATAGTTAAATCCTTTAGCCAATTCTGAGACATCATCATATTTTGCTTGTTAGAAGCATTTGACTGTTGATAACTCTCCTTCTTAATACACCTTTTCATTCCAAAACATTACATTTTTGTGGTTTTCTTCCTACTCAATTCTTTGTTTCCTCTGAGTCCTAGTGGTTTTATCTCTTCTCCCTGACCTCTACTCCTGCAGCCCCTAGAAATCAGTCATAGCATGTTTTCTTTTCTCTATCTACATTCATTGCAATAGTGACCTCATCCAGCCCCATTATTTAAATGTCATGTGTATGTTAGTGAGTCCCAAAATTATTTCCCAGCCCAAACATTTCTCCATAATCCAGACTCCTATATCCAAGATCCTGTTCCACATCTCCACTTGGCTGGCTAATAGACATCTGAAACCTAACAGGCCTTGATGTTTCTTCCAAACCCTGCTTGCTCTACACATAGCCTTCCCTATCAAGGCTGACAGAATCTACATTCTTCAGGTTCTCAGGCCAGAATGCTTGGAGTCATGCTTCATATCTCTTCTCCTTTCATACTCAACAACCAATCTGTTCAAAATCATGCTAATTCTACCTTCAAAATGCTTCCATAATCAGACCGCATCTTACCTGATATCTTGCTACCATCACCAGGTTGCCTTGGTTGCATAACATGTTCTCTTACTTCTGTCCTTGGCCACAGCCCTTTAAGTCTATTTTTTCTTGGCAGCCAGAGTGATCATTTAAAATTATAAGTGAGAACATGTCACTCCTCTTATCAAAACCAGTGGCTTCCAGCTTTCCCTAGACTGGAAGCCAAAATGTTTTCAAAAGCCTGAAAAGTCATATATTCCCTAATACTTTTCTGACTACCTCTCCTCCTTCCCCTCTCACTCACTCTGCTCTAGCCATGTCAGTCTCCTGCATGTTCCACAAACACCAAGCATCCTCCTGCCCTAGAGATTTTCCTCCAGCTCTTCCCTCTTTACAGGACCCCCATGAAGACATGAAGACAGCTCTTCAAGTCTCTGCTTAAATCTCAAAGGAGCTTATGCTGGCCGTATTGCTTAATGCTACAAACTGGTAACCCCCTACCATTGACACTCCCAATCCACACTTCTCCATTCTACTCTATTTACTGTAGCATCAGTCACCTTCTGCAATAATATATAATGTGTTTAGTCTTTGTTTCTGTAATTTTTTCAGTATCTCCACAGCTGGTGTATAAGATCCATGAGAGCAATGATTTTAATCTGCTTTTTAAAATGATATACACCAATCACTTAGAACAGTGCCTATTATTTAGTAGGTGCTCTTTAAATATGTGTTGCGTGAATAAATTTTCAAGTGCTGAAAAATCTCTTCATCTTGACCTACATTTTTTAAGAAAGCAGTAGGGAAAGAGTAATAATAATTATCACTATTTCCATTTTAAAAGTTTTATATATTTTGTTACTTTGTCTTTGACTATAAAAATGATTGCAATCCCTGAGTTGTCTATAACTTATGCCTTCCCTACCCTGTGATACTCCATGTACACCTGCCCTTTCTAGGCTCTTACAGATGATTAAGATCTTACCTTCCTCTTCTCCTCTCCCTAGTATAATACTCCCTCACTCTTCTTTTTAAAAGAAGGTAATTGGATGGAACCAGTCTGATGGTATGAGCTCATTTCTTAATAGTGGAAAACAGGTATAAATTAGAGCATTTTTCAGAAAACGCTAGGAAAATGCAATGATAAATTCAACCTTAAGAGGAATTCAGCCCTTTCCGTCAGGCGGCAGCCATCAGGGTAAGCCGAGATGGGTGCTTACAAATACATCCAGGAGCTATGGAGGAAGAAGCAGTCCGATGTGATGCGCTTTCTTTTGAGGGTCCGCTGCTGGCAGTACCGCCAGCTCTCTGCGCTCCACAGGGCCCCCCGCCCCACCAGGCCGGATAAAGCGCGCAGGCTGGGATACAAGGCCAAGCAAGGTTATGTCATCTACAGGATTCGAGTGCGCCGTGGTGGCCGCAAACGCCCGGTTCCTAAGGGTGCAACCTATGGCAAGCCTGTCCATCATGGTGTTAACCAGCTGAAGTTTGCTCGAAGCCTTCAGTCTGTTGCTGAGGAGCGAGCTGGACGGCACTGTGGGGCCCTGAGAGTCCTGAATTCTTACTGGGTTGGTGAAGATTCCACATACAAATTCTTTGAGGTTATTCTCATTGATGCATTCCATAAAGCTATCAGAAGAAATCCTGATACCCAGTGGATCACCAAGCCAGTCCACAAGCACAGGGAGATGCGTGGGCTGACATCTGCAGGCCGCAAGAGCCGTGGCCTTGGAAAGGGCCACAAGTTCCACCACACTATTGGTGGTTCTCGAGGTGCAGCTTGGAGAAGGCGCAATACTCTCCAGCTCCACCGTTACCGCTAATATATAAGTAATGTTTGTAAAGTTCATACCTAATAAACAATTTAGGACAGTCGTGTCTACTTAAAAGTGTTCTTTGTTAAAACAGTAGTTGTCTGCAGGTTGTTTCATGGATATATTGTCAAATTATGAAAGTTAAAGTGCAATAATGTTTGAAGACTATAAAGTGATAGTGTATCGTGTTTCTAATAAGATAAACAATTTTGTTTTTGCTTTATCTTATTAGGGGGTTCTATGTCATGCTTAAAAATGCCATGCTGTGTGGTATAATGGGTGTATAATAAATTCTTTAAGAGGAGCATTGAAACTAACTCTTTCATGTAGATTTGTGTGGTGCATGAAAACCTATGTCTTTATTGGGGTGATGCAATGCTCTTCTGGTTTACTCTCAAGTGGCTGTTTTTTGGAGTTTAGCTAGAGGGAAAATTGACAAGAATTTTTGACTAGTCAGTAGTATTGGAACTGATGGAAATTGAACATTAGACAGTAAACGAGAAGTGAATTACTAACCTTAAGGTTTGTAAGCTAGTAATGAATGCTAGTGTGGGGGTGCCAGTGGCCATTAGATTATTATCTTTCAAATTTGTGAGGAGAAAATTAAAAGCTGCTTGAATCAAAGATTTTTCTTTATCTGTAATAGTAATTTCTGACCATTAAGAGGCCTCTGGCCTTATTAAGAGAAAAAGAATTGGTTATAAAAGTACATTATTGCCTGCTCCAATCTAACCTTACAAATGATCTTAGATAAACCCACGTTATCCATTTCCATAGGGCAGCTGAGAAATATTCTTGGTGTCAGTGTAGGTTCATGGTTTCCAAGGTTGGCTGAAGTGTTTACTCATCCCTAGTCAAACTACCTTCAAGATACTTAAATCTGCAAACTTGGGCCATCAACTGTGTACCCACCTTAACTAAGCACACCACCACGTTCTGTTGCATTTGTTTTCATCAACATGTCTTCCACTAGGCTAGGCCTCTTTCCTAGGGTGTATGAGTGTTTTTAAGAAATATAGAGGAAGAATTGCCCCAATTCTTTGAAATTCTGAGGTTGCTGAATTAAAAATAGGTAGTTTGTTTTTAATCTGATTGCTTGTTTTCTCTGAGCCAAGTTTTATACTTTTGAGGTCTCAAAGTCTTAGTATTTCCAGAAAACATTTTTAGCAGGCTTCATAAATAAAAACAATTGTGTCCTAAACTCTTATTACTAAGAAAATTTTAATAAACCACATTCTGATGTGTGTACGGGTTGTAATAAAACTAAGACAAATAGGGTTCCTGTTATCTTGGCATCTTCTAATGCTAATGTGCTTTAAAGTAAACCAAGTACCATAACCTGCAAAAAGGTGTCAAAACTTGATGGCAAAAACAGTTGGTATAATTTGAGGAAAAATAAAATGTGTAATATTTAATCAAAAAAAAAAAAAAAAAAAAAGAGGAATTCAGAAGGTAAGGCTAGAAAGAATACACACATACACACACTCACACACACATATATATATATCAGCCACCTTCTGCAATAATATATAATGCATAAAAGTGTATGTGTGTATGTATACCACCTCAGGTGACTGTATAATGAAAACACAACTCTCTTATTTTTACTTAGGATCTTGTTGTATGAACAGCTGGACGCTGGTGACTACTGTGAAGACCCACAAGGACTAGGCTGCATCCCTTGATTAATGGGTGGGATTTCCTTGAGAGGGAAGTCATTTTCAATCATCAGGGAATGGGTAGGTCATTGTGTAGAACACAGGAAACATGAGGTATGGTGAATTTTCCACTTCTCCTGGTCTGGATTTAGAAGCATTTTTATCAGTAATGGCAAATACCTGGCACATGACCCTCTTTTGAAGCTTTGCAGCCTAACATGTTACTCTTTCCCACTCAGCTCAGATATGAATACAAAATCTTATTCCAAAATGATATATAAATATATATGCATATATGTGTATTTGCTTACAAAAATGTTATTTATATATATATATATACATATATTTTAAGAGGTGCTTAGATTACCCAAAATATTACATGGAACCCACTGGGATTCCCATGTTGCCCACCTCCCACACCTCCCACCACATCCCACACAAACATCTCCCACAAGTGTGGCCCACCACCCTCAATGAACTTACACATCCTGGAGCCTTGCCATCAACCATAGACCACAGTTCACACTGTAGACCACACTCTCTCCCACTCAGTTCTGAGTGGTGTGTGCTCATTTAAAATGGCCTACATCCGATTTTTACCCACAATAAAAATAAATTAAAAAAAAAAAAAAGAAAAAAAGAAACTCTAAATAAAAAATAAAAATAAAAAAAAAATAAAAAAATAAAAGAGTGCATTGAATCTGTATATCAATTTGGGTAGAATTGACATTTTAATGATATTTAGTCTTCCAATCCATGAGCATGTGATGTTCTTCCAATTATTTCTTTTTGATTTTGCAATGCATTTTAGATTTCTGAATAAAGTACTCTACAACCTTGGGAAAAAAAAAAAATCTTATTCCACACAATGACTCAAGCAATTATCTCCTATTGACTAGATTTGGCACATAAAAAAACACTGAGGGTCATCCCTGGTCTTGGAGATTAGAAGAGCTCTCCTAATTATATGTTCTAAGATGGTGTTTCTGGCTGGAAATCAGAATAGATGGATGTAGAGAAGGCTTCTCTTATTTCTAGGTTCCCACTTGGGTCAGGCAGAGACTGTAGGCTCAGGAAAGCATACGTACATTATCAGAGTTTCAAGATTTTTGACCCTTTTATCTATTGGCTTTTGGTTATCTCCTAGATTTTTTTTAAGCTTTTTGTATTTTGACACTGCCTAGGTGAAATCCATTCTCTACCTCCTTTCTGCCTTCCCATCAAAACCTTGATTGATTCCATAATCCAGCCTCTTTCATTGCTTCAGGGAGTCTACCTCCATCCCCAGTCTCAAGAATTGAGCCCTGATTGGTGTAAGCTAATTAAGTGGTTCCTTATTTTTGTTACAAGTGGTTAGTTAATGTATAGGCACAGTGCTTCTCAATCAGATGCAAGAAGAAGCCAGGTTTTCTAGGAAAGACTACGTCACTCTATAAAAGGAACATAAGTAGAGGAAGCCCTCTTCTTTTTCTGAAAATCATCATTCTGGGAAGTGACTCCTGAAATTTCTAGAGTCATCTTGTGACTCTGAGTGGCACCAGCCTTAGGAGGATGGCAGTTTAAAGAGATGTAAGAAGATGAGATCTTGATAGCATCATGGATCTCTGATCATATGGTGTCAGGGATCTGCTTTCCACTGGACTTCTTAATATTTGCATAATTTTTGTCAACTTGAGTAAAAGGTTTCCATTACTTGCTACTAAAGGCAAACTAATCTGCTTTTATGTAAAATAAAAACTCCAAGCCCTCCACCCCCTTTTTATAGTTAGGCTGAGGGGATTCTAAGAAAAAGGTTTTAGCCCATGCTTCATCCATGTTAAAAGTGGAGTGGAACAGTTCCTTGTCCTGCCTTCCCTACCCTCACCCTGTCTAGGAAGAAGGCCTAATGACAACTTTGGAGAATTGGAGTTTAACTTAAATTGTTTTTGATCAGACCTTCAAATCACACTATGGAGATCATTTTCTAGCATTCCAGCACTTGTCCATAGACTAATTCTGCTCAGAGACACACAGAAGGGAGAAAAGAAGGTTGCTTGGATGCCTGTTGACTTAGTGGGAACTCATCCAGGGAAGGAAAGCCAACTCCTTTGAACCATGATTACCAGTCTGGAAGAAGCCACTGCTGCATTTGCTTTTCTTTCTATTTTAGAAGTCAGGACATATTTAGGAGGCACGATGGTTTTGATTTTAAACATTC
The DNA here is from genome assembly GCA_026826555.1 of Tolypeutes matacus. NCBI lineage: Eukaryota > Metazoa > Chordata > Mammalia > Cingulata > Chlamyphoridae > Tolypeutes > Tolypeutes matacus. Next base: position 1,849,408 of record JAKSZT010054575.1, read on the forward strand.
TTTTATGATGCTAATTACTTAGTGACATTTTCTCCTTCTGGGCTGAGGTTTTCCATATTTGGTCTCTGTCTTCTTTTTGGCCTAATTATTTGGAGCCAGAATCCTTTCCCATCTGCCCTGTATTACCACTGATTTTCAGAACAATCTCATGGAAGTGGAACAAGAACAAGGATGTGGCTCTTGGCTGGTGATGATATAGCCGCTTAAGAACTAGAAACTTGATTACTAGAGATTCAGCCAGGTAGACCCCGCATCATGAACATCCACAGGGCTCCAAAGAACGCTCCACACTGCTCTGACCTTAGAAAGCTTGGTCTGTCACAGTACCCTGAAATGGTCACATTTTAGCATGTTGACACATCCTAAGGATAATCTTGTCACATATGATATCTGTTGTGCATGTTGGCCATTTAGTGCCTTCAATTCAGGATTTTATTTACAAAAACAGGTCATGTATTTGAATGTTGAGTATGTGCCAAGTACTATACTAGCTGCTGTGCAGACCACAAATCTTATTCAATCCACACAGCTATCTTGTGAAGTAGGGATTATATCCATTTTTACCTAAAGAAACTGAGCAAGATAGAGTAATACACCCAGGGTCCTGCCATATGTAAATTGCAGAGCTTCTCTGCCTCCTAAGACAATTCTATTAAACATTAACCGGGTTTCTTTTTTTTTTTTTTTTTTTTTTTTTTTGCTGAGTTAAGAATTCTCCTGGCACCTCCCCCTTCCAAATATAAGCTCCTTGAGGAAATAGACACAACAATTAGCGAGGAGCTGGCACACACACAAGTTATCAGTATGGAATAATATGAATAATATCAGCAAATGCAAGTCTATTGTCCCAGAAAGAATTTCTGGCTGAGTGAGCCTCATCTGAGGAAAGTGCCCTATTACCTTTTTTAGGAAACATTTTTAGTCAAACTAGGACTAGGATTTGGTGATTGTAATAGCTGTTTAGGGAAACTTCCCCTGTAACAGGCTTCTTTACTAATTTGTGCCCTTGCCAAAAAAAAAAAACATGAATTGATAAGTGGAAATCCATCACCCTACTGTAGTGTTAATAAAATAGAAAACCTTTGAGACATTAGTAAGGGCAATTCAGTCACGCTGTTTTACTATTGAATACCAACAAATAGAACATGAACTTCTTGCCAGACCGTGATCTTGTCTTACAAAATGAGCCTCTTGGTGGCAGGATATATCTATATTCCACAGGAATTGACACTGTGACTGGCACATAAGAAAAACTCAATCAATGTTTGTTAAATTGAACTAAAATATGTTACATAGGTAGAAGGAAAAAAATGCATTTTAGTTTAAATGAAAATAAATTTAAATATAAGTTCAAAGGGACCTTCACTTGACTCTCTATGCTAGGCATATTTCAGTAAGCCATGTACTAAAAGAAAATACAAGACTATAGTAGTCAAAGGGACCTGAGTTCAAATCCCAATCCCTTATCAATTTGTATGATCCTGGATAAAATACCTAACCTTCTAATTGGCTTTTCTTTTCTACAATAATACTCACCTCATAGACTTATATTTTAAGGTTATATATAGTTTTATACACATAGCAGAGCACAATGCTTGGTCTATGTATTAGTCGGCTTTTGCTGCAGCAACAATCAAATCTGAAATCTCGGGGGCTTATAAAAACAAACATCTATTTCTTGCTCACTTTATATGAGGGATGCAAGTTGGCTGTAGATCTGTTCTAGACTGTGGGTCAGCATAGATCTATTCCATGTATTTTCTCACCTAGGACCCAGGCTGGAGGAATTGCTGGTTCAAGGAAAAGGGCAAAAGCACAATAGGACTGGTAGAAAGTTACAATATCTCTAGAAGCTTCTCACATTCTATTGTTATTGGAGACAGTGGTTAGGTTCTTGGCTTCATCCTGAGAAAGAATTCAAGGATGAGACACAGATTAGTCAGGCAGGCAAAGAATGTATTAGAGAGTAAAGCAAGAGAACAGAAATACACCTTTAGAGTATAAGGCAGGCATTTTCAAGGGAGAAAATGTGAAGTTCTGCCCTGGGGTCCCCTGTTTTATAGGGAGGGATTACAGGACTTCAGTGGCTGTGCTTATTGGGATATTTGAGACAAAGCAGGCAAGCTCTATTGGGTGATTTCTCGTAGGGGGTTAAGGGTTGCTGTCTGGTGGTGATTGGCTAGCTATTGCTCCCATGAGGGGTTTATGAAAATATGTGGGTAGTGTGGGAATATCCTGTTTTACTCCTTTCTTTCTGGTGGGTGGGCATTGTAAGCTGCATTCCCATGACTTGTTTATACAGTCAGTGGGCACACATTGCTGGTGGTGTTTCTGCAGCTGATGGACGAAAGCTGCAAGCTGCTTTCCCATCATATCAGCAGGCACCAAGTGCCTACTGATAACCTACCTATATGAGTTCTACTGGGTGGTATTTGTATGGAAATTTTTTAGGTTTTTCTGCCTCTCCTCATTAGGTCCCTACTCTATCCTACCTCACTACCACCCAAATCTAATCACATGGCCAAGACAAAATTAGTGGGGCAGGAAGAGTACTTTCCTGCAGTAAAAGAGGAAATGAAAAATTACATGATCTCATAACCTACTACCATAGATATGTTTTAAAAGTTAGTTCCCTTTTCTATTTAACAAACAAGCATCTATTGAGAATTAACTATGTTCCTGACATTGTGCTAGAGGCTAGGAAAATCAATAAGAAAAGATTTAGAACCTGGCCACAAGGAATACAAAATCTCATAAAAATCTATGATAATTTTTAAAATCTCAGTCCTGTACTGTTGAGTCCCAAGCTATGCAATAAATTGGAGAAAAATAGAATTTTCTATAGCTAATGCCTATTAAAAAGTACATACGATCTAACTTCTCAAACTTCAACATTTTTACTTACATAACCTGAAGAAAATCATGGTGCTAAAAAACTGTCACACATGGAAGATAAGTGGTCAGTATCCAAGTAATGAGTAGTCACATTAATTAGTCCATGTTTATATATTTCTTATTTTCAGTTCTTAAAATATGAAGATATGGTCATTAAAATTGACATGAAAGACACTATATTTCCTTAGTTTATGTTTAAAGCTTTTAGCCTAAATGTTGTTCATAAAATAGACTTTCTCATTTCATTTTCTAATGAAAATGTGCTTTTTAAAAAATCTTAGAAAGCTGACAGAACTTTGCTATTAACTGGAAATGTAGTGAGGTTTTCTAAAAGTAATGCTTAACTTGGAAACATACATTATTTATGCACACATGCAAAAACTTTTAGCAAAAAGAGTTTTAGGCAGGTCTTGCATCAAATTTCCCCATTTTGTGAGTTGCCATGGAGACTGATTCACCCTTTGAAAGTGCAAAACCATGTTTGAGTCTAATGCAAAGAACAATCCATAGCATGAAAGAGAACAACAGCTGGGAGGTGAGGTAGTATAAGCTGACATGTCAGACAGTAGCCAGACAAAGTGAGCCAGGCACTGTCTGGGAAAAAAAAATGGGGTGGGGGGCAGGAAAACAACTGAATACTGTCAACAGAGTCAACAAAATGGACCAGCTGTTCACTCTCATCATAACGAAGAAAATACAGAGAATTCCAGGGACAAGAATTAAATTTACTGAGAGAATGAAAATAAAAAATAAAATGAATGAATAGGACTGCAGGAAAACAGTCTATACTCCGAGGCTTTGAATGCAGGATACAAAGCAAGACTCTAGATCTAACTCAGTGCCTATATCCCCTGCGGTGTTGTTTGGTGGTAATTGCTCTCCCTTCCTGAGAAGAGTTTTGTTGACTTACACTTTGTGGCTATTTGGGAAATTGCCTGCTTCAAGAAGGTCACAATGCAACACTCTCTTTTCTTGCACTGTCCCAAAGGGGACTGAAATGGACTCAAGGAGGCATCTCATGAGCATAGTTTTGGGAGCATAATTTGGTGGAATTGCCTTGGAGGCAGTAAAACTGGAGTTGTCTATGTCACTTGTTTTCTCTGAGTTGCAGTTTCTTTGTCTGGCAAAGGTAGAACAGCATTGGTCAAAGGTGCTGCTGTGAGTTTTTGCAGTCACATAAAGTTGAAAAATACCACATTCTTGAATCTTAAAGATTCACAGTCTACATTTATCCTAAATGTTCAAAGAAATCCCAAAGAGGTAAAACTATGTTCAACTATGTTTAATCCAATGTCCCTCTCATTATTTGGACAGAGAAGACTTTTATCATCTAAAACCTATAAGATCCAACAATACTATTGTGCCTTATAGTTCACTTTCAGAAACACGGGGGTAACTGTTCCCAAGGACATTTTAACTGTAAGATCTGCATTCTATTCCATATTTTTCAATTTTTGTTGACGTAGGGTCAATGTTGGAAAATCAAACTTCCCTTCACCTAGAAGGAAAAGATTCAGTATCTTTGAATGGCCATTAAAAAGCATAGAGGATGGCTTCTGTTTCACATAGAAAGTGTGGTCAGATAGTAGCTACAGGCATAGATTATTTCAAGGAGTGGGTGCTATCCTGGCCTCCAGAGGATAATTGAAATGCAAGTCAAGCCCTTATCCATAGGCAGGATCAGAAAATGCTGTTTAAAAATAGCATAAAGTGCAAATGCTCCACAATCCCATACTTTAAAACTCAGTTTTATCACTAATTAACTATGACTTTGGGTAAGTTATTTGACCTCTCTAAATGCCAGTTCCTTCTTTTTAAAAAGAAAAATAACAATCGTGTTCACGAGCGCAATGCCTGACTTACAATAAATGTTCAATGAATGTTATAAAATTCAGCAATAGAAAATTAGGATGGGTCAAAACAAAACCCGGCAACCTCCCTGAAAAAGAAAAATAAAGGATTATCTTTCAGTCATACCTTTGATTCCCTTCCTATCAGCTTGAGTTATAGACAAATGATATCTAAGGCTAACTACAAAAGACTACAGCCACAAACTGTTTTCTTTTTTTAGTTTCATCTTCCCTCACCCTGAAATTATACTCCTGATTATCCTCTTTCCAAAAAAATACAAAATAACCATGTCATTTGCCTACTTAAAATCTTTCACCTGGCTCCCCATTGTCTAATAGGTGAATATGAAGAAATGTCACACAAGCCACAGCCCCACCTTCACCAACTATCCCCTCGTACTGCATCATATCCCAGACCATCTAGTTTTCAGTTTATACCAAATTCTTGGGTTGTCCAAAAATGTGCCATATTATCTTCTAGGCTGATTCTTTAATTCTTGTGGCTCCCTTTGTTTGAAGCAGCCTTTCCCTCCCGTGTCAGCTTGTTTTTTCCGTCCAGGCTCAGCTCATCTCACCTCCCCTATAAACATTCCCCACCCCACCCCTGTCCTCCACTAGAGTCGACTCTGTCCTCTGGGTGTCCCCATTGAACTCATATTCCACTGCAGTGTCTTCCCCGGAGGCTGCCTTGAAAATGAACTGCTTGTATGTCTATTCCCCAGCTCCTAGAGATTCTATTCATCTTTGTGTCCCCTGAGTCTCACAGAGAAGGCCCTAGACAAACATCTGTTAAGTGAAAGAATAAGTAAATAGGGAAATATTTCTGGAAATGGTTTTTCCAAACAAATGTCCTTGTGGCACAGAAGAAATGTTTCCCTCCAACAAATATTTTTATTGTAATAATAATGCTCCTAGTAGAACTTGAGGCTCTGGGAGTGCCTGGTTTAAATCCAAACTCCGCTTTTTTCCGGCTCTAAAAACTTAAGCAAGTTTCTTCACCTCTTGGAGCCTGTTTCCGTGTCTGTGAATAGTTATACTTGTTCTAGTCCTTAGCACAGAGCCCAATATCTCCTAATTGCTTGTTAATTGTTAGCTGTGTGTGTGTTACTATTAATTGTAGTATTACATAATTTTTTGCTATAAAAGTTATTAAGTGTGGTAATCTGGACCAATTAATTAGTTTTGTGACCTTGGCTTGGACCTGAAAACTTACATATGATCATCTTAATGTGAACATGTTTTCAAACTGTACAGCATATTGAACTGATATTTGTTAGTGGCATTTATCTTATTTAAACTCAGTTGGAAAATTCAGTCAGTCCTGAACCTGCCTATAAGTGTGGTATTTTGATTTGTGGGCAGCAATAAAATGAGTGGTGTGGGCTCTTTAAAATCGAGATTGTAAAACGATTCCGAAAACTCTCACCAGTCCAAGAATTCAGTGTTGGGCGCCCTGGCTAATATAGAATAGACATTTTACAAATGTTGCATCTTCTTGTACAATGAAAGTAGTGTTTTCCATTTATTCAAATCTTATTTTATATGAAGACAGTTTAAAGTTTTTTGTACATAATATCTTTTAATATTTGTATTGGTTATTTCTAATATTTTGTCTCTTTTTGCTATTATAAATGAAATCATTTTACCCATTAAAAAAAATAGAATAAAACTGTCTTTACAACTATCTGGTTAATACAGCTTTACTCACTGCTCAATATTTCAATAAATTAACAGTAAGCAGAAGAAGCTTGAAGGACCAAGTCCCCAAACTTCATTCTCTTAGCAAACACCTGTGACCTTGGGAGAGCAACAAATGGGAACCCATATGAAACAATCCCTGTTTTGGTTTATTTATTTGTTTGTATTTTCTTTCTTAGAGATTCTCTTTTAGGGGAGAATCTGACTAAATGGCTAGCAGTATGATTGGTTAGCGAGATGTTTTGTTCCATTGTCTCATAGATAAGCATAACTATTCTGCCATCTAATCTGCTAACTCCAAATCAATACAGTATCTTATAAATCATGAATACATATAAAATACACAGAGATGGAAAGTGTTGATTTCTTTCAGGGAGCACAATTAAGGTATTGATTTTTTTTTTTTTTTTTTTTTTTTTACTCTGAATTATAAGCACAATTATGTCCTTTCTTCATCTACAACCACAGCAAACATTTCAAATTAGGATGCTCAGGCTGAACGGTCAGGAGACCAACTAGAAAGAAATCCCGATAAACTTAAGGCTGGAGGTCTATGCCACACTCAGTGCTCACACTCCTTGCAGGGTTGACAGTGAAGTTGTGCTGCCTGCAGATTTTGAGGTTCCACACCTATAACGTTTTCCTCTGACCTTTAGATTTAGCTAGTCAAAATGGGTGACTATCAGTGGCAATTAGGGTTGCCAGATAAGAGGCAGTGTGCCCAGTTAAATTTGAATTTCACATAAACAATGGATAATCCTTTAGCATTATTTGGGACATATTTATATTAAAATGTGGGGTATACTTACACTAAAAAAGTATTTGTTATGTATCTGAAATTCAAATTAACTGGCTACTCTGTATTTTCACTTGTTGAACTTGGCAACCCTTATTACAAACGACTTATGAGAAGGTCTGATTCCTTCATGCATTTGCCACTGAAGAGAAAATGAAAGGTGAGTTGCCCCAGACCTGGATATCCGAGTCATACGGCCTGCTAGTCACCCCTTCTGCTGTGCCATGCTTCCAAGAAGTGAAAGAAATAGCTCTGCCGATGCAAATAGGTATCAGTTGCTAACTTTCTCTGACTGAACTTCTCCCCTGTCCTCCCTTTAAGGCTTATTTCAGAAGGAAAAGAGAATGGGAAGGTGACTAAACACTGCAGACCAAAATCAAAATATACAAATTTCAATGCAAACACTGAGGCTCAAAACAAGAGAAACTTTTCATAAACTCCCTTATCCCCTCTTTTCTTAGAATTTATTCCCTTTGGCAGAAACTGGAAGAAAGCACTTCCTTCTATTCCAGGATGTTTCTACAAGTCAAGTTGGTATGGAGAAAAGAACAAGAGTTTGGGAATCAGGCAAAGTACTTTCAAACTCAGCCTCCCAGACCTTCAGGCTGCATGACCTCTGCTTCTCAGTATTTTTATCTGTATAACAGGACAATAATACAGTATCAGCTTTACAGGATTGTTGGGAAGATCAAATGATACAAGGAAAAGACGTAAAGTACTGTTCATTGGTTTTCCTCTTCCTTCCCCTTCCGAAATCTTAAGATATTTCCAGAGGATTATTCATTATTTGATCTTTCTTTTTAAAAAAATAAAAACAGAGACAGAAAACTATCTCTTTCCTTCACCAGTTTCCTCCTTATGGAGCTATTTGTGGGCCCAGGACTACTGGCTCAGATATCCTCTCTTTGCTCGCTACCTATAATCACCCCTTGCCCTCACATATATATGCTCTATAATCCTCATCGTTGGGGTAAGAATCTTATAATTCCAAATCTGCAGGTGTTAAAATAGTCTTTTTTTAATATAGGCCCAACCTTTTTTTGTAAAGGATTACTTAAAATTTTTAAGTGACACTTACAGTTCTTAAATAATGGTTAACACCCACTCAAAGGTGGTGAATTTTTCCAAATTTTAAAATATAAGTATGCACTATTCTATGACAAAAATAATTTTAATTGAGTATCAGAAAAGATTGAGTTACTAAAGTTCTCATAGCCAGTAGGAGCCAGAATAAACATTGAATCTTGCTCTTCTGATTCCAAATGCTGAAATTATTCCCTTTTAGCATGCTCTTTCTGGCTTGTTCCACCTACCCTGGTGACATTACAGTGGATAATAATGAATATTCAAAAGTGACTATACCCTGTCTCCCCTAAGATATCATGAAGACCTTGAGAACAGGAGCCATGACCGGTACTTGCATAACATGGTGTCTTACACCTACTAAGTGCTGAGTAAATGGGTGTTTACTGAACCATTTCCTATTAGCAATGCTTTTCCATTGTCTTTTACTGACTTAAAAAATAAACCTGGGAAGCAAATGTGGCTCAACCAGTTGGGTGTCTGCCTACCACATAAGAGGTCCCAGGTCCGGGTCCTGGTGCCTCCTAAAAAAAGAAGATGGGCAGATACCACCTCCCACCACAACTCTGCCCCTGCTGGAACAAGCAGATGCCACAAGCCAGCAGGCGCCACCGCCTGCAGGGAGGGGATGTGGCTCAGGCAGTTGGGTACTCGCCCGGGCTCGGTTCCTGTTGCCTCCTGGAGAAAGCAAGCAAACAATGAGCAGGCAGATGAGAGAACCATGGGGGGGGCGGAGAGGGAATAAATAAGGAAAAAAAATAAAAAATAAAAAATAAATAATAAATAAATAAATAAATAAACAAACCTACCTGCCCGAGAAAATGTGAAACTATTCCTTTCCTTTACTCACCTATGAGGAGATTTCCATAAAGGTTTTAGTCTTTATTATCAAAACTGCCTCACTGCACATCCCTGTCTACCATAGCTGAATGCCCACTTAAACTCATGTAGCATCTTCATGTGGACACATAGAAAGGAACGCTGCCTTACAGATGATCTATTCTGCACTCTGCCTAAAGCATGACTACTCTTAGAGATTAGTGCCAGGATGTTGCATTTGGCAAATGACTAGAAATTGTTTATTAAATTAAGCAGAAACCAGCATCTCTAACTTCCACTCTTTGTTCATAGATAACCCCTCTGTACTTACATAAATTCTCATTCCTTCAAATTTAGGACTGCTTTTCAATTTAGTTTAGCCATATCAGGAACTCCTAAATGTGTCTCTCCCTTTCTTTCAGCTAAAGATTTTAAGAAATGAAGCCCCCGCCTCAATTTCCATCTTCATCTAACTTTTAACTTCATATCATGCATTTGATATTTAAAAGTAGAGTGAATATATATGAGGTAACAACAGCTGCTCTAACAAATAAATGAAAAAAGTATAATGTCTCAAATACAAGGGAAGTTTATTTCTGTCTTGTGTAACATTCCAAGGCAGGTGTTCCTGGCTGGCAGATGGCTTTTATTGAGGTGTGATGGGCACCCACTATCTTTACATGACTTGGCTCTCTGATCCACCCCATCCACTCAGGCTTCATTGCCATTGTTTGCATCTGGTAGATGGAAGAGAAAAGAAGGATGTGGAGAAGGTACGGCTGCTTAAAAATTCTTCCCTAGGAGAGATACTCTCATTCCAAAGCCAAAAAAAAAAAAAAAAAAAAAATGTACATGGCCACCACTGGATGCCATGGGAGTAGTAGGTTTAGCACTGGGAAGTATGGTCCCTTTCTGGGTCATTGTTTCCCTACAACAATCCTTTATTATTAAAGAGAGCTAAATTTCAGGTAGAAAATAGCTATCTCTGCTATAGTGTGAGATTAAATCAGATTTGGCCACAGGGAAGCAAGTAAGTTGCAGGCAGTATTATCCACTCTTTTATAAGCCTTCTCTCTTGGTTCTGGTTGCGGCTTCATCTCTCTGATCATCGTCTTCTTCCAGGATTTTCTACTTGCTTCATTGAAAACTTCACCCATTATTTTATGTCCCTCTAAGAAAGCAAAACTTCTACTATTTATCCTACAACACAATGCTTTTATAGCATATTGCATATCCCAATATTTGATTTAAAATACGAAGAAAGTTCATCTTAGAATCACAATATATGGTATCTGCTGTCACCACATACACACACACACACACATGCCTTGCTTTTTTTCTTTTCCTTTTTTTTTTTTCTTTTCTTTTTTTCTTTTTTCTTTTTTTTTTATCTACTACACCTTCATCTCATAGGGAATGGTCTTGGCAATTTGGGACTCTCCCAGTCACAGAATACTCTTCTATCCATTCTTCCAACACAATGTTGCAAGGAGTGTGATTTGTAACCAGGCCTTAGAGTGCTTAAGTTTCTTTACTTTACCACTGGACAGTTAGCCCTATTGCACTAAGCAATGGCAATGGGTACAGCCAATGTAAACTAGCTGAGAGTTGATACTATAATAAAACCACATGACTAATATTTCATGTTGGGTTCATTAAAATTAAACCACAAAAGCAGTCACATCATAAAGCCTGTAACTTTAGCTGATGATAGAAGTTATAGTGAATTTCACAAAGAACAACAATACCTCTGCAGAAAATTTGGCCACTTTCTTTCAGCTAAGGTTTGCAGACTATTAAAAGATCTCTTTGAGTCTCAAAGATAGTCTCGCAATGGCCTTTCATGGCCCCCAAATGTCTCAGTGTGAATCATTCCAAGTGACTGAGGCATTGAAGGCCACGATAAAAGGCAGATACGTTATCTATAAAGAGTAAATTCCTAGGAATCTCACTTTTTTATCATCCAACTCAAGAAATGCTTCTTAAGAAAGGTCTGTGTAAAAGGCACTTTTAAGGTTGTTTTTAATAATGGGAGGAGAAAGTTTCAGGGCCAAGAATGTCTTGGGTAGGGTGCAGGGCTGAAGGAGGGTGCTGTCTCTGGATGGTCAAGGGGGAAATATGGTAGAGCCTGAGCACCCAGATGGCAGAAGAGTTCACTCCAATATGAACTGCCCTCTTACTAGGGCCAAGAACTTAAACAGCAAGGGTTGAAGAATTCTTTTTTAATTAGGTTAAACAATCAAAAGATATCAAAGCATCCTGGAATTCATTAGAAAAAACTTCTGGCTCAAGAGAGGTCATCTTCAAGAAATGGTTGGAAGCTAAAAGGCAACATGAGCAATGTACAAACTTGTCTACATCAACACAGAGACGTGAAAAATGAGGGGACAACACAGAGCTCTAAGACATTAACGACTTCCAGCATTTACCAATGGTTACAAAATATAAATATTCCTTGAATGACCCAGATGTGGCAGTTTGAGATTATTTATGAGCTCCCAAAAAAGATAAGGATTATGTTTGTAAACTGGTCTGTTCCTCTGGGCCTGATACCCTTTGATTGTATTAGATTCAGCTAAGATGTCTTTGATTAAATTATGTAAAGATTAGGGCTTTGATCTGACCACACCAGTAGGGTGTAACTCAGGTTAAGTCCCTGCCCCTTTGGTGGGCTGATATAAATGGACACTTACTCAAAAAGACACACAGAAGAAGATACGCAGGAAGAAAGAGCTCCATAGACAAAGCAGAAGAGAGAACTTTGATCCTGGAGCCTCGGGAAGAGAGATGAGCCATTCACTTGATAGTTTACTGCTGAGTCCAGAAAGAAACAAGCCCTATGCCAGTCTGTAGCTGAGAGAGAGGAAGGCTGAACCCTCACACAGATTGCCTGCCATCTTGCTTCAACACATCTCAACTGACTTGGGTGAGAAAGTACATCTCATGGTACCTTGAGCTGGACTCTTTAGGACTTTGTAACTGTAAGCTTTTACCCCAAATAATTACTCCAAATAATTGTACCAGCACCCCTTTGGCTGACTAACACACCAAGTTCCCATATTTAATGATATGGGCTGAACCAAAGAAGCAGGAAAGTATCCTCTTGTTTAAAGAGGAGAAAGTGCATGCACTGTTAAATTCCCTCTGATTTTAGCTCTTGCTGAGTCACAATTTACTTGTCCAGACACCTACATTTTTGTACCACCTACAGTATGCATTTCCCTTTTTGGTAGTAGAGGGTAAAGGTTGCCAAACGGACTTTGAAATGTGGCTGTGCTGCCCAAAGTGACCAGAACTCCTTGATTCTGAGAGGAAAACAACTCAGGAGCTGCCCACCACTTCCGCTCACAACCTTTGGAAAGCTTCACTTCAGCAGGCCTAGGAGCACAGCCTTGAGGGGGCAGATGAGAGCTCAAGAGGCTTGTGAAACCTAAGCCCTGGCTTTTGAAGTTACTTTTTCTTCCAAGCTGATTTTCCAAGGTTTAATTTTACTTTTAATAGAGGAAATATGGAGCCAGGCTCTACTCACATTTTAACTCATTTATCTGAAGAAAGTCAAATCAGAAAGCAACAGTTATCCCCAAAAGCGCTGGCGATAGGCGTGGGGGAGAAAATGAGAAGGGAAGAGAAAAAGACTAGGATACTCCAGCCTGCAGAAAGAACCCATAAACCTTTAACCCATTAAGCACTGTAAAGTGATTAAACTCACTTATCCCATACCTGCCTGGGAAAGAATGCAGAAATATATGAGGAGAAAAATTGGAAACTCATAAAATTGCACTTTGGACATCATGAAACATTCATAGAGATTCAGAGGGCTGTGAAACATACATGGGCCCTGGCTGCAGAATTGAAGGAGAGGGTTTAAGTAGTTATAAAGCAAAAACATGCCTCCTGTTTTTCCAGAGAGAGTAAACTAAAAACAATACAAAGAAAGTGGTGGGTGATTTCTGGAAGGGCAGGTCTGCAAAAGGAGCATAAAAGGGCATTCCTTAAGGTTACGTAATTTTTTCTTGGATTGTATTCCACTAATATGTGTTCAAGGCAGATATAACATATGTATCGGGAGGCTCTAGAGGGATTTCCTACAAACTGTGTCTTGGTTTTGGAGAGATTTTTGCTACTCTGTTTTTTGTTGTTGTTGTTGTTTTTTCTCGTTTTAATGTCATTACCATGGATTGGCTTAAGAAGGTTAACATAAGAGGCCATTTATACAGCACCAGGGCACATGAGTTGACTACACTTGCTTTATTTTATGTGATGGTTTCATTTACTACTTCCCTAAAAATTTCAATATGCATTTCAAAAAAACAAAAAAAAAAAAAAACAAAAAAAAAAAAAAAACTGAGAATGTCACTCAATATCATCTTATCACTTTTCTTTTAGTTTTTAAACTTTTTGCATTATATTTCAAATGATAAAATAGTTAATGTTATTGTTTCAATAGATAATTATGTGCAAAGTACAATAAGCATCTGGAAACTCAATACACCAGTGACAAAAGAATATGATGAAGGAAAATTAAACAAGCTCCTGGCCAATAGAAGTCTGCAGTAAAATTAGGGTTGTTAGATGAATCGTCTTCTGCAAGAATAGCAATCGTACGACTTTGCATTTCTATAGCATCATTATCATTATTAAGATTTTTATTATTGGATCTGATCCTGTGAAGAGGCAAAGAAAATAAACTAAAAAGAAATTTGTTCCCCCATATGTTGTGAATTAACTTTTCTCAGAGAACAGGGTACCATTCTGAGCATTGTGAAGAGATCATCTCCAGGGAACCCATCCTAATGTGAGTGTAGAAGCAGAGGCAGCAGTCAGGAAACAGGAAATTGTGAGGTTAACCCTTAACCAAAGGGAGTCCTAGTCTACTGAAACGCACAAGCTCTCCATCTGACTTATAGCATGGTCCCAAGATATTGCAGTCCCTCCAGAGCTCCAATGGGATGGATTCCACCAATATTTACGGCAAAGATCATGGAAAGTCGAATTTGTCCAGGAGCAGTAAAGCAGGAGAAAAAGCAGGGAGTTGATATCTTATGTAAGCGCCTGGCACACGTTATAGGAAAAGAAAGCAAGTAGCTATTTATTTCATTCTATCAGCCAGCCTTTCACGTCCTTTAATTCACTAGGACTTTCAGGACCACCTCTGCTCAGTATATGCCATAGACATGCTTACCAAGCCAACACAGATCACATCACATCCTTATCACTGGCATAAATCATCAGCTCACCACTGAGATACCTTAATGGTCAAGAGCAGAGGATCTGTGGTCAAACCAAATCTACCTATTTTCCAGCTGTGCCACCTAGGGAAAATCATTTAACAGTGTAAAACCTCCATTTCCCTTCTGTAAGTGGGGTGGTATTGAGTTTAAATTAAATAGGCCATGTAAAACACTAAGCAGGGCATATGATCCCCTGTAAATACCCAATAGATCATAGTTTTTAATCTTATTCAGTGCTCTATTAAGAAATGATGAGCAAGTCTTTTAGCCCTGATAACTTGCATCACTAGGCAAAATTCCCCAGAGCATGACATATTTTAAATTAGGCTTGTTGAAGAGGCTCCTTGTCTTATCAAGTCTCTTTTGCTTGCATTACCAAAAACCAACCTGGTCTAGCTTCAGGAAAACAGTAAAGAGATAGGAGTAGAGGTGTGGAATTTATAGGTTGTAGTATTTCTTAGAATCAAAAAGCCAGGCCTCTGGAGTAGTGCTATCCAAAAAAGGCATAATGTGAGGCACATATGTCATTTTAAATACTCTAGTAGCCACATTTAAAAAGTAAAAAGGAAACAGGTGAATTTAATGTCATCCAATATATCCAAAACACTACCATGTCACCATGGAATAAGTATAAAATATTATTAATGAGATGTTTTACCTACTTTTTAAACTATGGTTTTGAAATCTGGTATATGTTTTACACTTACTGCCAAACTTAATTTGGACCAGGCTCATTTCAAGGACTCAATCACCACAGGTAGTAAGTACCTTCCATATTGGACTGCCCCTTCAGAGCCTCCTGAATCTAACATCTAGAGAGCACTCAGCTTGATTTTCCTCTGCTCTCTGCACATATGTCATATTTTTCTCCCTCTGGGGACCAAAAAATTTCTCTGATCTCTGTGCATACTTAAGTCTGCTAAGCCATGAGCAGGATGGCTTTAAGGACAAAATGAGTAATGCAACTAAATCACTGAGCACCATGCTTGGAATATATTAAATTATGAATATATAGTGGCAGTGATGATGTTATGATGATGATGATGATAATGACAGTAATGAGTAAAGTTCAGAGGGTCAAACCTAGGAGTTTCCCCTAGTAGCATGTAAAATCACTTGCAGAGGACCTAAATTCCAAGTTCCACAGCCTTGTCAAAAAGTATATTAACATTTGAGCCTTACTGATTAGGATCTAAATTTGGAATAGTCACCTCAGTCTCTGCTTCACACACCTCTTGTATCTCCTATTTCAGATATTTTAGTGAGGGACATCATTTCCCAACAATGTGTTCCATGAACAATTAGTTCTGTGGGCCAGGTATTTTACACATGTATGCCCATACACACACCATACATACACAGGTTCTCTGGACAAACAAGTCTGTGAAATACTGAGTTAGATACAAGTAAAACAGGTTTCTTAAATACAGAATTTTGAAGGACTTTTCCTACTGCAATACAGATTTTGACTCTCTATGGGGGAGCTAAAGTATCACTTTACAAATGTATTTGACAGAGAAAGCCACTTCTCACTGAGTTGTTTATGGTACCAACTTTCAATGGAACACATTTTCAAAATGGTGTAATTGATAACTTTTTTTGATCAACTAATATACCTCATCTTCTCTGCTAACAACTATCTCATTTGACTATCTCATTTGACAAAATAATCCTCTGGGATAGGTACCATTTCCAGTTTCAATTCACAAATAAGGAAACTACTCAGATAATTTGAGACCTCAGATTCAGACTGCAGAACCTGGATTTGAGCCAAGTAATCTGACTCCAGAGCCTGCAGTCCCATCCAGTTAATTTCAAATCATTAAGAAAAATGGTGCCCTGTAATCCAGATTAGGAGCTGGGTGAATGCAAATCAGAGGATGGAAGTGAAAGCTTTCCACTGGTAACAATAACTTCCAAGTCTGCTTCCCCTTCCTCGAAGTCTATTTTTTGCTAATACAAAGCTCATCCCACTTTTAACCTGAGCCATTAGATTTAGTGATACTAGATTCAGATTTGCAGACTAAATGGTTTCTAATTTGATTGCTGGCTCTCTGTTGGAGTGCTTAAGGTATTAGAATAATATTCTTAGAGGCAAATACTGGCTCTGCTACTCAATATCTGTAAGACCATGATCAAGTTATAGAACTTCCCAGAGGCTTTATAAATTGAGAATGACAATAGTTCTGAGAAATGAATGAGTACCTGAGTATAAAAATTCTTGGCATTGAGTAAATTACTATTTCTGTAATGGTTAGAGGAGTGTCTGGCATATAATAAGCATTTTATAAGCATTAGTTAAATAAAATGAACATATAAATAAAGCCAAGAAACTTTCTAAATAGCACATAGTAACATTTCAAATATGTTAGTTATTATTACTCTTGGGACAATTAAGAAAATTTTATTGAATATCGATTATCAGACAACTTACAATTGTCTTCATTAGTAAAGAGTACCTCTAAACAGTCTAAAACTTGGTTTCTTCTATACCAGGAAATCATTTTTTTCTGGAAACTTCTATCATTCTTAGATCAGTTAAGAAAAAGAAAATAAAGAAAAGAAACCTCTAGTCCCTGTAATGACTGCTAAAAGTTCTTTTACTACAATTTCAGTATTTTGTGGAACAGGCAAATATTCTCTTCATTTATACACAAGGCTGTTTCAGTCACCTGAATTCTCATAGCTCAGCAGATTAGAACCAATAAATTAGAAAGCATATGGCTATAAGAAGCAAACACACCAACTCTATAGTGAGAGGTGACAGCTGGACAATGGAAAAGAGAAAAGCAAAACTACCCTAATAGAACTAAATGTAATTACAAATTAGCATAATGCTAATCTTGAGTCACTAAGAAAGTGTCCCATTATAATCTAAATTTTTAAGAAAGCAGGAAAGTTATACAGTTCAGAATGATTTGTTCCAAAAGGAATTGAAAAGGTTTAGTCAAATGGTTAAATGGTAAATCTTCAATTACTCAGAAATTTCACCATCTTTACCAAAATTTCCACATAATGAGGTGTCATGGTGTTTGGGGGACTAAATCTAAGTTTTGAGGACATAGGCAGTATAAATTTTAATTTGTTTACTCATTAATTAAAATATTTATTGAGTGTTTATATGTGTAAAATCTTGTTTGGGGCATTATTTTGAATATAATGAGATTTTCCTAAGCACAAACCAAATAACTAGTGAAGCTGGCCTTATAGGAACAAATTCCTTGGGAAGGATAAGTAAAATACACTCCTGGCAATGCAGTGTAGTGGTCTATTCATCTAAAATGGAAATTTTAACTCTTTAACAGGTTGCTATAAGGCTCAAATTAGAATGGATTAAACTTGATTTATTACCATCAAATGGCTACGTAATAATTACAATGCATGTAAGTTTAGAATTATAGGACATTTTCTTGGTTTTCATGTAATAATAACAACAACAACAACACAACAATGGCTATGTGTGAATCACTGCCCTAAAGTTTTATATGGATTACCTCACTTATTAATTCAAAAAATCTGAAAGATAAGCATGATTTTACCTAAGAAGAAACTGAGGTTTAGAGAGGTCAAGTAACTAGTCATACAGCTAATTATTTGCAAAAATGTGATTTCTTATATAATGACCTGTTCAGAATCCTTATGCTATCACAACACATTATACTTTTGCCTCCAAAAACCAAGTGCTAGAAGTTTTTTATTACTATCATTTATAAGAACATTGATTCTAAGAGAATTTAAGTAATTTCCAAGTTTAAGTGGTCCAGTCCAGGGTCATACATGGACCTCTAACTAATGGTTCAATGCTTTTGTTATTTTTTACCTTCTCAGTTCAAGGAAACATATTATAGTTCCAAATTCTTATCTCAAAGAACTCCAAACAAATGAATTCCCACAGCACAGCTGCAAAGCAAAGTCCTCTCCAGGGTTTAAGTGTAAGAATTCCCTGAAAACACAAAAGTGGGTAAGTGACTTGGTCAATGACAACTTGGGGGTCAAGGGTTTTGTAGCTAAAAATCCTGACTCACATATTTGAATGTCCTTGTTCTGACTCCAGAAGCACAATCTTTTAATCACCTGATCTCAAACCATCTTTCATGAGCAGACAGTTAACACAAAGTATCGTTTACATAAGACTGGGAGGAAGGGGTGTTTTTATTATTTTGGGACCTGATCTTCCTGCTGCAAATATGTAAGAAGGAAAACCATTCCCTGATTGGAAATTTACACTCTGAGGGCCTGGTTTTGAAATAGCAGGAAAAAAATATAGATAGATAGATAGATAGATAGATAGATAAAATATAATCCATAATCCTTCTTCCTCTTTGTAAAGACAAAGGTCCACTCTGACTCTTTGCTTGGCTTCCCAGGTAAAGGTGATGTGCACAACTACTGGTGGTGATTTTGGCTTCCCAGACTTTGGAATGATTCACAACCTGCACTACCCTTACCCAGAGATGCAACAAAAATAACAGACTCACAAAAATCAAGGTGGCCGGAAAGCACGTTTTCGATTTTTAAGAGATATTCCCACGCCATTCTATGTAAGTAACTCAAAAAAACAGGTTGTTCGTTGAAAAGTCCACCGTGAAACGCTTCAGTGTTTAATTATGACATTCATCACCATTTGCCTTTGACTAAAAAAAGACCTGCCATATTTCTGAAGACAACTAAATCCCAAGGTTATATTAAACAGTGCTTCTGGACTCGCTAGAAACAGCAAAGACTCTGGCCATGCTGTGCTCATTAAAGAGCTCTTCGTGCAGCTAAGCAGCAGGAGTGGGCACTGTGGCATTAGCAGCGGCAGTGGTTCGCCACCATGGCCTGTGCATGCATGATAAAGAAATTAATAGGGGATCCTTTATCCATTAAGGCCAGAAAGAAGAGAAGGGGCTTCCAAATGTAGGACACTGTCTGATTTTCCTATACTCAGTTATTTACAGGGGCCAGTGGGGAAGAGAAGACACAAAATGATATTTCCAAATTATAATCATTGTCCTGCCAATTAACTTCGTTTTACAAAAAAACTCTTTGGTCATTCTCTGGAAGAGACTTCATTTAAATTAAATTTTTATCCCTTTTGATTTAAATTAAATCCAGTGTTCTTAATATCATTTTAAACATCTAGAACAACTTAATATAAATTCACAAGTTGTCCTGTGTTTTTATGTCATTATTATATCACATGTTTTGATTTTAATGAGGAGTGTTTATGTGAAAGTTATCCTTAAAGCAAACTGCAGCTGTCACTATTAATGTAATAAAAATGTAAAAAAAAAAAAAAGGTTAGTGTAAGAGGGCACACACTGCAAGCTCCCAGAGCAAGGCAGATTGTGGACGGGGTCCTGCCCAGGGGTCTGTGCTGTGCACACGTGGAATGAGAAGCTTGGGACATCTATCTGCACGGATCAACGGCGTGGACGGAACAGTAGAGATTCGTGAGTTTTAAGCCTGCCGGTGGTGGTTGGCATGGACGGCTGAGCCCCGTGGTTAGGGAGGAAAAAAATAATAAAACGGCCTGTTGGAGCTGCGAGCGGGGCGAGAAAGTTTTATTTTCTGGGGATCTGGCTGCCTGGAGCCCCTTGCACCTGGTGGACGGGAGGGGTGATTCTGTTCGGGGAAGAGGTTGATTTGCCTAGCTGCCCAGGGATAAGCCAGGGCCGCCGTGGAGCCAGGAAGAAGGGACACTCTCCAAAAGAGGGAGGGTTCTGTCGGAGGACAGGGAAGGGAATTTTTTATTTTTATTTTTTGACATCCATCTGGCTGCCTAGACTGCCCCATAGCTTTGGGGAGTAGATAAGCTGACCTGAAGCAGCATCAGACTGAGAGGAGAGGTGACTCTGCAGTCAAATTGATTTACAAACTAACCCGGTGACACTGGTGCTCAGCTCCAGGCGGGGCAGAGTCGGCCATCTTTAGCACTCTGTACTGACTAACATCAGAGCTACAGCTACCCTGGGGAGTTCAGGAAGTGGGACGTGCTTGATTAATTTCTATGAGCCCAGCTAGGGTCCCTTCTGTAAGGGGGTTGGTCTAGAGGAGGAATTATTTTGGGTCCAGTATTTTGCCAAAAAAAAAAAAAAAAAAAAGTGACAAGGTCACTTCAATAAATGAAAAATAAATTCTTTTTAATTTAGTTTAACAGCTAAAAGCTGTTACAGGACCTGCATATAGAACCCTGTGGGGAAATTGACTGATACACACAAGCAGGCAGAGAGGATCCATGTGGACCCTAGGGGAATCATTGACCCTCCTTAGCTCTGTTTGACTGCTTGCCTGTGTAGATCTTTGGTATTTCTGTTTATTTCTGGACTCTTGCTTTTCTTTCCTCTTTCCTCCCCCCTTTCTTTTTTCTTTCATTTTTTTTAAATTAGGTGCTGCTAGCTTGTTGCTTCTTTGCTATGCTTCTTCTTCAGTAATTTTCCACTCGCTGCCTATATTGATTTTGTATTCCAAACTATCGCTTATCCTTCCTTCACCTTTCTGCCTTCTGCTTTCTGTTGTGGCTCTTAGATACAAAATTTTTTCATAGGCCCACAACTTAAGGGTATCAATTTCTATTCCATCTATTTTGTTTTCTTCTTTTTTAAAATTAGTATTAACTTTTTCCTTACAGCCCTTTCTTTACTATTTCTCTCCCTCCTCATAATTCTAGCCTTCTAAATAACTATATATATATTCCTCCATTTGTTTTCCCAGTCCATTGTAGGAACTCCACTTATTTTCCTGTTACTCTACACTGCCTACACAAGTTAAATATTCATTTCATTAAGTCTCATTTGCCCCCTTTTCTAACTTTTATCAATATTACTATTATCCTTCAGCCTTCCTTACATCTTTTGATTTCTCTGGCCCTAATCTTTTCACTTCAAGGGAACATAGAAAGAAGCAAGGAAATAAAATAAGAAGAAAAAGTGCCAAAGAGAAAACTTAACTCACAGGCAGAATCACCAGCTAAATAAAACTCTAGAGCATAGAGAAAAGCTAATCAACTGAACAAACACAACAAGAAAATATAATGACCAGAGGACAACAAAAAAGTAAAAATGACTCTGAGAAACAGGAAAACATGACCAGTCAAATGAACAAAATAAAAACCAGGAAGTGATGCAGAACATCGAACAATTAATCAAACCTATCCAAACAAATATCATGGACCAACTTAAAGAAGTGAAGGAAGAGATTAAGGATATAAATAAGACACTGGGAAAACATACTGAAGAAACTGCAAACATGCCTATAAAGGTAATGGAAAAGATGGTGAACAATGGCACAAGCCAAGAAATCAAAAAGACGCTGGATTCACATAACAGCAGATTTGAATAGGCAGAGGAAAGAATTAGTGATATGGAAGACAATACAGCTGAAATCAAAGAGATAGTAGAACAGACAGACAAAAAGACAGAAAAAATCCAGCATGGACTCAGGGAATAAACCGATAACACAAAATGCACAAACATAGACATTATGGGCTTCCCAGAAAGAGAAGAGAAGGGAAAGGGAACAGAAGGAGTGTTGAAGGAAATAATGGCTGAAAACTTCCCAACCCTATTGAGAGAGATGGATGTGCAGATCCAGGAAGCACAGCGCACCCCAAATAGTATAAATCCCAACAGGCCAACTCCAAGACATATACTTGTCAAAATGTCCAATGCTCAAGACAAAGAGAAAATACTCAAGGCAGCAAGAGAAAAGAAAACCATCACATACAAGGGAAGCACAATATGATTAAGTGCTGATTTCTCAGCTGAAACCATGAAGGCAAGAAGACAGTGGTATGACATAGTCAAAATACTAAAACAAAAAAACTCCCAGCCACGAATTCTCTATCCAGCAAAACTGGCATTCAAAAATGATGGAGAGATCAAAATATTCACAGATAAACAGCAATTAAGAGAGTACGTCAAGAAGAAACCAGCACTTCAAGAAATACTAAAGGAATCTCTACAAGTTGAAAGGAAAAAACAAGGGAGAGAGAGTTGGAGGAGAGTTTAAAAACAACTGAAAAGACAAAAAGAGAAACAAAACAACATATGACATACACTAACCCAAAGAAAAAATGGCTGAAGTAAGAAATTTGTTACAAGTAATAACACTGGATGTTAATGGATAAATTTCACAAATCAAAAGACACAGATTGGCAGAATGGATAAGAAAATATGATCCATCTATATGCTGTATACAAGAAACCCACCTTCGAACCAGGGATTCAAGGAAGCTGAAAGTAAATGACTGGAAAGCCATTTTACAAGCTAACAATAGCCAAAAAAGGGCAGGAGTAGCTATTCTAATATCAGACAAAATAGACTCTAATGCAAAACTATTGTAAGAGACAAAGATGGACACTACATATTGTAAAAGGAGTAATCTCGCGAGAAGAAAGAACAATCATCAACATTTATGCACCTAATCAGGGTCCCTCAAAACACATGCGGCAAACTCTGGAAGAACTAAGAGGAGAAATAAATGCCTCTACAATTATAGCAGGGGACTTCAACACACCACTATCATCATTAAACAGAATATCTAGACAGAGAATCAATAAAGAAACTAAGGCACTCAACAATACATTAGAAGACCTGGACTTAATACACATATACAGAACACTACGCTCAAATACAGCGGGATTTACATTCTTCTCGAGTGCACATGGAACATACTCAAAAATAGACCACATGCCAGGCCGCAGAAAAACTCTCAATGAATTCAGAGAGATTGAAATTATACAAAATAATTTCTCTGACCACAACGGAATGAAGTTGGAAATCACTAAGGGCAAGAGAAACAGGTTAGGCACAAGGATATGGAAGTTAAACAACACACTCTTAGACAAACAGTGAGTCAAAGAGGAAATCTCAAAAGAAATCAGTAACTACCTTGAAACTAATGAAAATGACAACACAACATATCAAAACCTATGGGATGCAGTGAAAGCAGTCCTGAGAGGGAAGTTCATAGCCATAAATTCATATATTAAAATGAAGAAAGAGCTAAAATTGAAGACCTAACTGCACACTTGGAGGAATTGGAAAAACATAAACAAACTAAACCTGAAGGAAGTAGAATGAAGGAAATAACAAAGCTTAGAGCAGAACTAAATGAAATAGAGAATAAGAAAGCACTGGAAACAATAAACAAAACCAAAATCTGGTTGTTCGAGAATATCAATAAAATTGACAAACCCTTAGACAGACTAACAAAAAAAAGGAGAGAACAGATGCAAATACATGAAATAAGGAATGAGCAAGGGATATCACTACTGACCCCACAGGAATAAAGAGTATCATAAGAGGATACTTTGAAAAATTATATGCCAACAAGAATGATAATTTAGAGGAAATGGACAAGTTTCTATAAACCCACAAACAGCCTACATTGATGAAAGAAGAAATAGATGAACTCAACAGTCCAATTACAAGTAAAGAGATAGACTCAGTCATCAAAAACCTCCCAACTAAGAAGAGCCCAGGACCAGATGGTTTCACAGCTGAATTCTACCAAACATTCCGGAAAGAGCTAACACCAATTCTACTTAAGCTCTTCCAAAAAATGGAAGTAGAAGGAATATTGCCTAACTCATTCTATGATGCCAACATTACCCTAATACCAAAACCAAATAAAGATACCACAAGAAAGAAAAATTACAGACCAATTTCTCTAATAAACCTAGATGCCAAAATCCTCAGCAAAATACTTGCTAATCGCATTCAACAACATATCAAAAGAATTATAAACCATGACCAAGTGGATTTCATCCTGGGTATGCAAGGATGGTTCAATATAAGAAAATCAATCAATGTAATACACTACATAAACAGATTGAAAGAAAAAAATCACATGATCATCTCTATAGATGCAGAAAAAGCCTTTGACAAAATACAGCACTCTTTCCTCATAAAAACACTACAAAAGATAGGAATAGATGGAAACTTTCTGAATATGATAAAGGGTATATATGAAAAACCCAAAGCTAACATCATTTTCAACGGTGAAATCCTAAAAACCTTCCCTCTGAGATTGGGAACTAGACAAGGATGCCCACTATCACCACTCCTATTTAACATTGTCTTAGAAGTACTTGTGCGAGCACTGAGACAAGAAAAGGACATAAAAAGCATCCAGATTGGAAAAAAAGAAGTAAAAATTTCATTATTTGCAGATGACATGATCCTATACACAGAAAGCCCTGAGAAATCCACAACAAGGATTCTAGAACTTATAAAGGAGTTCAGTAATGTTGCAGGCTATAAGATCAATGCTCAAAAATCAGAAGCATTTCTGTACACCAATAACAAGCAAACTGAAGAGGAAATCAGGAAAAAAATACCACTTGCAATAGTAACTAAAACACTCAAATAACTAGGAATAAATTTAACTAAAGATGTAAAGGACTTATATACAGAAAACTACACAACACTGTTAAAGGAAATCAAAGAAGACTTAAATAATGGAAAAATATTCCCTGTTCATGGATAGGAAGACTAAACATCATCAAGATGTCTGTCCTACCCAAACTAATCTGCAGATTTAATGCAATCCCAATAAAAGTCAACACTGTATTTTTTAAGGAACTGGAAAAGCTAACCACAAAATATATTTGGAGAGGCAAGAGGCCCTGAATTGCCAAAGACATATTGAAAAAGAAAAATCAAGTTGGAGGTATTACACTACCTGACCTTAAAGTATACAAAGCTACAGTGATCAAAACTGCGTGGTATTGGCACAAGGATAGGCCTACTGACCTATGGAACCGAATTGAGAGTTCTGATATAGATCCTCGTATATACAGTTATCTGATATTTGACAAGGCCACGAAGCCCACTCAGTTGGGAGAGAATGGCCTCTTTAACAAGTGGTGCTTGGAGAACTGGATATCCATATCCAAAAGAATGAGAGAAGAATACCATCTCACACCTTATACAAAAATCAACTCAAGATGGATCAAAGATCTAAATATAAGAGCCAAAACCATAAAGACCTTGGAAGATAATGTAGGGAAGCATCTACATGACCTTGTAATAGGAAATGGTTTCATGAACTTCACAGCCAAAGCACGAGCAGCAAGAGAAAAAATACATAAATGGGATCTCATCAAAATTAAAAACTTCTGCACCTCAAAGGATGTTATTAAGAAAATAAAAAGGCAGCCTACCCAATGGGAGAGAATATTTCGCAACCATATATCTGATAGGAGCCTAATATCCTGCATATATAAAGAAATCCTACACCTTGAAAATAAAAAGACAAACAACCCATTTCAAAAATGGGCAAGTGACCTGAAAAGACTCTTCTCCAAGGAAGAAATACAAATGGCTAAAAAGCACATGAAAAAAATTCTCAACATCGCTTGCTATCAGGGAAATGCAAATCAAAACTACAATGAGATACCATCTTACACCCATCAGAATGGCAGCTATTGAAAAAACAGGAGACACTAAATGTTGGAGAGGATGTGGAGGAATAGGAACACTCATCCACTGCTGGTGGGACTGTGGTATGGTCCAGTCACTGTGGAGGACAGTTTGGCGGTTCCTAAGAAAACTAACAATAGATCTTCCGTATGATCCAGCAATTCCACTGCTGGGTATATACCCAGAAGAACTGAAAGCAAAGACACAAACAGATATATGCACACCAATGTTCATAGCGGCATTGTTCACCATTGCCAAAAGTTGGAATCAGCCCCGGTGCCCATCAATAGACGAATGGATAAGCAAAATGTTGTACATACATACAATGGAATATTACTCAGCTGTAAGAAGGAATAAAGTGCTAACACATGGAATAACATGGATGAATCTTGAAGACCTTATGTTGAGTGAAGCAAGCCAGGCACTGAAGGATGAACAGTATATGACCTCACTGATTTGAACTGAGGTAAGTGAGCAGTCTCTGAGAACCATAGTCTGAAAGATAGGTTAACAAGGAAGAGAAAGAGAAGAGCAGCTTTGCGCCATCACCTATAGGGACATAATCTATGGTAAAGGGATAGAGTATAGTTGCATATTGAAGGATAGGACAGATGGGTAGTGATATTACTGGGTTTGGTGGTGCAGCATTGACAGGTGGGTAGATTAGGTAGGGCAGGTTCAAATACCCAGGGCATGTAACTATGAATCTTGACATTCCATGAGTGAAGACAGGGGAGTGTCATATGCCCCAGGGGGGTGGGGAGGAAGGAACAGTTAAGATCTAATGGGGTATTTAGTGGTCATGGAAAAGGTTTCTCATTACCTTACAGTAATGTACACAGGACATGGTAAATATCATCAAAACTTATTAAATTGTATCATCTAAATTATAAACTATACTGTAAATCATTTATGTTTAGTTGCTATATTTTGCTATCTGTATAACAGTTATAACAATACTAACATCCAAAAAGGGGGGGGGGTTAATATGGGGTGGGGAAGGGGGGGATGGTTTGGTATCTGGGAGTCTCTGGTACTCCATGTGTGACTTTGCTGTGACCTAAAACTTCTTTGAAAAGTAAATGAAAATTTGGGAGACAATGGGGATTGAGAGGGGGAAGATGTCACAGCACACTGGACGTCTGATAACACAGTGATAAAAGGAAAAAAAGAATATATATATACATATATTTTTTAAAGGCATTTCTTTTGCTTTTTTCCCCAGGTTTTTGCATGTCCCAATCCGCTAATTATATTTTATTTTGGTTTTTTTTTTCATTGTTTGTTTGTTGTTGTTTTTTTCCTGAGTTTCCTTATGTTTGTCTCTTGCATGTAAGCTTATCATTGTTGTTTATTTTTCCTATTAAGTGTATTTGATTATTTTATGGACTACATGTTCATGGAGGATTTGGATCACAGAAGGGTTACAATGGGTACTGCAGGGGATTATTGGTGGGGGGTGTCTGGGAGGGGGGATTCATGGGAGTAAGTTCATCCGAATATACATGAAAGATATACAAAATTGTTCAAAAGATCAAAGCATGGGGCATGGTCACATGGGTGGACAATCACACAATAAATGATCCCTCTGAATTCCTAGCCTGGAGAGATCTGCCACATTCTCCAAGGGAGCAGCAACAGTCCTCTGAGTGCAGGGACAGTGTCTGTCAAAAGAGGATGACCCACTGATGAGTTCTTTTTATTGATGACTACCCTTAAGAGTCTTTGCTCTTGTAACTGAAACTTAGCTTACTGTTATGGGGTGCCTAGGGGTTGCCACCTGAGAGCCTCCTTCTTGCTCAAATGTGGCCTCTCTCTAAACCAAACTCAGCATATGAATGCATTACCTTCCCCCCAACATGGGACATGACTCCCGGCGATGAGCCTCCCTGGCAACGAGGGATTAATACCAAGTGCCAACTGGCAACACAACTGGGAAAAGACCTTGAATAAAAGGAGGAAAAGGTAAAGAGAAATGAGTTCAAGTGGCTAAGAGACTTCAAAGAGAGTCGGGAGGTCATCCCAGAGGTAACGCTTACGCACACTTCAGTAGGAGCTCATAGAACATCAAAGTGCATATCACCCCACACAGAGGGGCTCTGGAGAGCTCTGGAGACACTTTGGTACTATATAAGGGGGGATAGCCCCAGAGACTGACACTTTATCAGTGGACTCTATTTTGGAATCTGTGCTCCTGAGAGAGACAGATTGAACTCAAATAAGTCCTCCCTGCACATGGTTCATCAGTCCCTTCTATTCAAACCTATATGTAATGCTGGAGTTTTTAGGTATACTTCCACAGACTGGAGCCTCTGGACTACCTATGTGCCAGGTATGTGTGGAATCTCGGTGGAGCTGCAACTCCTACCCTACAGCTCAATGAATACATCCAAGTCACCTGGCGAGGTGACAACGATGGGCAACGGCCATCCCAGGGAAAGGAGAGGGCCTGCATCTGCAGGCAGGATCACCCCACCCACCATATCCTTGGGATATAAGCCCTCTTTCACTTGGAGGTGGAGTGGACATCACCATCCCAGTCCCCTCAGGACTGGGGGAAGAACTATGGACTAGAGTGGACTTGATGGTATTCTGTTGTACACATATGGTGATTCTAGCAATGGAAGAAATTATAACAATGAGGTGGAGCCAGTGGCCACTGGACACTTTCGGGGCAGGGAGGGGACAAGCAGTTGAAATACAGGAGCTTTTTCGGGATTTGGAGGTTGTCCTGAGTGCCGTTGTAACAACGGATGTAGGCCATTTTAAATCAGCACACACCATTCAGAACTTGTGGGAGAGAGTGTGGTCTACGATGTGAACTGTGGTCTATGCTTGATGGCATGGCCCCAGGATGTGTAAGTCCATTGAAGGTGATGGGCCACACTTGTGGGAGATGTTTGTGTGGGATGTGGTGGGAGGTGTGGGAGGTGGGGAACATGGGAATCCCGGTACATTCTGTGTAATATTTTAGGTGATCTAAGCACCTCCTAAATATATATATATATATAAAAATAACATTTTTGTAAGCAAATGCACATATATGCATATATATTTATATATCATTTTACAAATATTGGTATGTATTATGAAAATTTTGATTTTTACCCCCAATAAAAAATAAATTAATTAAAAAACAAAAACAAACAAACAACAACAAAAAAATCATGGAAGATCTTATGCTCAGTTTATTACGGTTTTCAACCTTTGAGGACAAAAGACATCCTAAGGAGTCAAAGGTTACCTAGACCTGTCACTAATCACTGTTCCTGGAGAAAAAAAAATTGCTCCTTTAGACAATAGGAACAAACTTGTGGCTTCAAACAACAACATGAGCAGATCAAGCAATAGCCTTTATATTAAATGTCAATTTATGCTATAATTATATATTAATAACCATAATTACTTTATTACAGACACAAAAACTAGCATTTAACAAGGACCAGATCCAAAAAACAAATATATTTGTGTATAATTCCATAAGTTCTTACTCTGGGAATTCAGTTCATTTAATAATTCTTCCAAAAATTATTATCTTAGGCACAGAGAGCAGTCTTAAGCAAAATAAACTTGTTATGCAATGCCTCAGCTTTAGACTATAAATTCGCTGATGGTAAGGACCATGGTTTATTTATATATGTTTGCATAACATTTAGCTAAATGCAAGTACAATTTTATATTTATTCTGTATTTTTCAATAATTAGGATGGTTTAGCAGCCCATCTCTCCTCCTAAAAGTGGAAAAGTATAACTTTATATAAAACATTTTATTAACCAAATGGAAATATTGTTTATCTTAAACTTAAGATAAAGAACAATTTACCAAAAATGAATGATATGGAAAAAAGTTTACCACTCTATGATCATTGTCAACATTGCTTGAGACCACAGTTTGGGAAGGATATAAACATACTGAGGGAAGCGGCTGTGGCTCAATCAGTAGGGCTCCCGTTTACCATATGGGAGGCCCCGGGTTTGGTTCCCGGGGCCTCCTGGTGAAGGCAAAAGCCCGCCCGCAGGGTGTGGTTAGCTGACCCAGCGAGCACAAGCAGCAAGGGGGGGATAAATGAATAAATAAATAAAATCTTTAAAAAATAATAATAATAAATAAATAAATAAATAAATAAACATACTGAATGCAAGCTCCGTGAGGACTGGGAAGTCTGTGTATTTTAATTATTGATGTATCACAAACCCATAGAAAAAAATCCCTGGCATAAATCAGGCACTCAATTAAATTTAAGTTGAAGTGAATTGAATGATTTTTGCATGGTTATTCAATCCAGATACAAATCTTTACTATCCACAATACACACACATACACACACAATACTTATGTCTTCTATGTATTTCACATATTTTATAATAGATATTTTTCCTTTTTTTAAAACTCTAATAAATTAGGTAGAATTAGGTAGATGCCTTGGATGGCATAGATTCCATCTCAGAAGGACATGAGATAATCTAGTAACATGCAAATTCCTTATGTCTACGTTTGTGTTGGACAGTAATTCTTTTTGCCTTATTAGCAACTTATTAAGAGCAATTTGAGTTTTCTTTGGGGAACTAGCCCTGCCCATTGACTGTAGTCTTGGTGGTTATTAATCATTGTATCCTTACTTCTCCTTTGGCAAAAAGGTGGGCCCTTGATAAGCTAAGCTTATCAGACTGTTCCTGGAATTTGAATCTTGAGCATGATACACATGCATGCATATATTTATAATGCACACACACAGTCAGTTGGAGCTTTTTCATTGAGAGGGACTCCTTAGAGTTGTTCCGGACCTTCCCCTTTCTGACACCTATTGTTTTTAGCCTTGTCTAATTGTCAACTACTTTCATACCTAGTTCTAATGATATCTTTGTTGCTTAAATTAGCCATAATTGGTTTCTAGAGATTGCATCAAGAAATCCCAGTGAAAATATGAGCCATATCTCAAACTATCAGTTTCATAACTCTATCAAATAAATGAAATAAACAAGAGCATTGCTGAAGAGAGTGGTTTGTATGTGTTTGTGTCCATCGCATCTGTCCTGGGGAAAGTGGTTGCTTTTTGTATTGCTGTTTTGCTTTTTAATGCCAACCAAATGGGATTATATCACTTACATCCACCTGGATGTGAAGTGAGCAGCCATACTGACTAATAACTAATTACTCGTAATACTTTTAGAGATGTGCCATATGGTTGCTCATTAATTGCTCATAATGAGGCTTTAACTACAGATAATTGAAGTAACCAGGCCTTGGAGCTCTCTTAATTTACCTTCTATCACTCCAGTCATTCTCCCTGTTTTCTCTATATACACACACAAGTCCCTCACCCATCCCATTCTTCCTAGCCGGAATTCCAGCCAAAGAGGAGGCAAGCAGTGGCCTAAATAATTGCCATTTTTCTGCTCATTCCTTTGTAAAGGAGCTAGCCATTCCTGAGAGGTCAACCCCATGGGAGGTCATTGAAGCCAGTGTACTTAAAAAGACATTGCTCTTTGATAAGCAGGAAGCAGGTGCACAAGACCACATGGGCAAAATCCTATGCTTTTGGATTACCGGGTTCTTCCCAGAAATCATCAAAGCCTTTGTACAGCGGGAAGTAACTACTGAACCTGCTGTGTTCGTGGAGGCTGGATTTTCCTTGAATCATTGGATATTAGTATCAACACTGGGTCATGACCCACTAGTGGAACTTAAAATCAATTTAGTGGACTGAACCCAGCATTTTTTTTTTAATGTTACTTAAATTTGTAGAATTAGATTCTGTTACTCTGAAAAAGAATCCTGTTTAATTTAACCTTCTCAAAAAGTAGCAGAGCTGAATCCAGCCATCTAGTTGTGAGCAAACAACACACGCAAAAAATTAAATAAATAAAAAAGGTGTCCTAAAGTCAATTGTGCAACGAATGCTACAGCTCATGGACACATGTTAATAATACTGTGTGCCCTCCAGTACCACCTTATTCTTAGAAATTATTCTTGCTAACCAGGTAACAGGCTCAGTTGTCCTTCTGTGCTACTGAAAGAGTGAATGTACTATGAACATGTAAATCCAATTTAAAATTGATAATCTTTATATATAATTATTTAAATTTCTGTAACCTGCAGTAAGTATTGGATTGCCTCTTTCCAGACATGGATATGGAAGGTTATTGTTAATATTACTCTTAGGTTACGAACAAGGAAACTGAGAATGAAGTGGTTGAGTGACTTGGTCAAGGACATACAACTAATACGTAGCCCATCTTAGAAAGATTTTCCACCACCACAATGCTACACTGCTTTGTCTTGAAGAAGGCTGTGTGGGAGTCAAGTCTGTGATCTTGGAGTCAGAGTGCCCTGCTGGACGAAGGAATGCGGGTCCTAGCATTTCATTGCTCAGACACTCTTCCTGGCTTGCATGTTTTCAACTTAGACAGAAAGAACTGTCTAATGTTGGGCAACCATGATTTGATTTAGAAAGTTTTGCTGAAACTCTATCACCTTTATTCCTTTCTGTAGTCTTTATGAGTTCTAGCCCTATTGTATTCCCCAGTATCTTTTGTCCAACTTGTCCCCTCTAATATAAAACTACGTCATTCTTCCTTTTGGTGACATGGTTTTCACTTATTAGATCTTCTATTTTTAATTTACCTACTAAAGGCATTTGTCTGTTATAGCTTAAAATACCATGACTTAATGACACCTAATAGACTGAGGGGGAAAAAATCAGATCTAAACTATTGAAAACAGTCAGTTTTTTGAAAATCTATAACATAAAATCACTCTCTGAGAATGCCCTTGGGAGCAAATTAGATAGATGGCTGGAGTTCAATAAAAACAACTTTGAGATGTATTGGGACTGGGTTATTACATGCTGCTGCTGCTTACAGCGAACATATTTCCTCTTTATTGTAAATTGTAAGTTCAAGCTACAAATACTTCCTATTGACCTGAACTTAGTTGCACTTCAGGGTCTTTCTGTCCTGACTGCCAGTCGCTTGCAATATTTATTGCAGGGATTCAGTGAGGTTTTGTGATGCCATAGATTTTTTTTTTTTTTTACCCACAGAAGCTATGCTTTACACTGGACAAGTGGATTTTGTTTTTATTATATTATTGAGATCATAGAGCAGTAAGAAAACAGAAGACATAAGCAAAAGGGATATGGTAAAAAGACAAGCCAGTTAGATCAGAAAGGAAAGGCAGGTTAGGATTTTAGCTTCTTTCTACAATCATTCTACTTTACACCCGCAACACAGAGGTTGAGAGAAATATTCAGAGCTGAGTAGTCCAACTGGGACTAGAATTTTAAAAATGAGATGGAAGCAGAGAATAAACATGCATTTGCTTTTCAAACCTTCTTGGCTATGAGACACACAGACTGTAAGCCACACTGGGCTATGGTTCAAAATGTGGAGCCATCAACATGGGGAGCAACACAGCATTATATATAATAGCTCAAACTTTGGAGTCATATGAACTGGGCTCAAAATTATTTCCATTGATTACCAACAGTGTGACTTTAGACAGGTTACTGAACTTTTCTAAACTTCATTTATAAAATAAGGAAAGCAATAGTATCAACTTCATAGAGTTGTGTGAATACTCAGTGACGTTATATATACACAAGGATGACACATTGTGAGCAGACAATATATGGTATTATTATTATTATTGTTGTTGTTGTTGTTGTTATTACTTCACTGAGCCTAAGCTAAGAGATTGGGAGAGGATACAGGAAAGCTACTGATGGGAGGCAAGATAGACAAAATTTAGGAAAAATAGGGAAGTTGGAGCCCAGAGAATAAATAAATATGATAAATAAATAAATAAATATGATAGATGTATCTATATAATGAGTTAGGTGATTTGGGTGGTATGAGAAAGCATTTTCATAGGAGGGGCTTAGAGAAAAGTACCATGGACTCTATTTCCAGGTCATACATAACCTGGTAAATGGCCTCTGGCAGGTCCCAGGTTCTCTAGCTTTTGAGCAGCTCATCAGATATAAAATGAAAGGGTTGGTAAAAGGAGCTTCAGTGTCCCTTCTAGCAGTCAGAGTGGCACTCATTTAAGAGATAGAGTTAGAAATGGTATGGAAAATCCAGAGTCAGAAGGAAAAAAGGCCAAACCATAAGTTGGGGAGAAAAAGAGGCAAAGAGTTATGGAGGACATGAAAATATGGGAAGTGAAGAGAGACAAATACATAAAGTAAGTTAATTTAATAAAACTGATGGCAACTTTCCCCATTTTCTAGTATGTCAGAGCATTTGTATCAGGAATTCTCCTACATAGAGATACAGAGTATTTCCTCAAAATCCTGCCAGTGCATGCAGAGCTCCCTTCATGTATTACCAACTTCCTTCATAAAATGGTTCAGTGGGTGTTATAAATGGAATTACCTATTGATTTAGGTTAAACCACACACACACGCATGCATCTGGGATATATACTATTCCTACCCCCATCAACCACCCTATTTAATAATATTGGACTTAATTAATTTGAAATTGTACTATCTTCTATTTAAATAAAGTTTTATATAAATACAAATAGGACTTAATGATTATTAGATGACTGATTCTAGAAAAAGAGGCTCCAGGGGACATTTCAGAATATTATCCCACAAAAATAACCCTGAAGTTTCCTTTAATCCCATGATACATGGTAAAAAAAAAAAAAAAAAAAAAAAAAAACTATCTTTCTGAAGCAGTTTAATTTCAATATTGAAAAGCCAATGCATAAAACCTTTTGCTTTTATTCATTCTAGTTGTCTTACCAGTTTTACCCCTGGAATTTGCAATATACTCCCTTTTGACTTAAATGAAAAAAGATATTGTTATTTTTAAGAGATTAACAAATATTTATATGGGCCAGTACAAATTAAACAAAATAGAGACATTAACCTTTAACTATTAAATATAACCATCACTTTCTGATAGGACAATATACTGAAATCTCATATTAAACCTGTACACAAACACACACACACAGTGGGCCGACTTTGAGATTGGAAAGCTTCTGTGATGTTTATTGTATTCAAGTGTCAGTGACATTTTGTTCTTTCTCATTCAAGCCTTGAAGTTTTCTATTCTTTTTCTTTAAAACTAGCTTTTCATAGATTTTCCTACTTCTTAGGTTATCAATGAAAATTGCAGCCCTGTGGGATATTCAAAGCATGGCATTTCTAGCATGTAAAGAGCTCAGATTTCAGAGACATAAATTTTTAGGTAACCTTTTTATTCAAAGAGGACTTTATTTTGCCAGTTATTTTCATTTGAAAGAAACATCTTGGACTGTATTTCTAGCCCATTTTTTAAGTTAAATATTTTTCAGGTGAATCAAAGCAAGAGTTAGCCTCAGATGGGAAAATTTTTCATTTTAAGGATTATCATGGGGGCATTTACAGATGATTTTCTTCTCCAAAATCTAGTATCCCTCTCAATGTCCTTTTCCTGGTAAATAACTCTAGTTAGTACATACAAGTGTATCTGTGAGCAAATACATACATTTGTTCAGTTCTCTGGCATACTCTCTAGTCACCCATCTTTGGCCTTCCTTTTTTTACTCTAATTCACTTCTTATCTTATACTAAACTTGATATTTTTTCATGGTAGTTAATCCAGAGGGTCCCCAGTTTTACTGTTGACTCCCAACACAGACAGATCAGCTACACTTGTTCCTTTCAAGTTCAGAATGGTTGAGATTCATTCAAGCTTGCTTCAGGCACACTGTGTGTCTCCAGTTTCTGAGATAATGTATATTCCTGCAGTAAATCAATAAGTTAGAAATAAACAATATGAGCACAGTGAATGTAAAGACAGAGGAAGAGAACTTATGTTATTCTAGTTGTTTCATTCCAGATAAACAATTGGGGTTTCCATTTGTGTTAAAAATTGAAAATATTGAAACTGAGTGTGAACTGTGAAGTGTGCTATTTTTGTATGGAAAAAACAGAAAAAACAATTAAAAAACTTGTGGTAAAATATAAAATGCTTTACTGAATTTCAATAATGACTTTACATTTGTTATATATTATTTTTAAATTGTAAATCAAGAAATAATGAATATTATTACAAGATTATTACTGAACATAATTTTGTCATACATAGTAGGGAGTGGTGGCTTGAAGCTATGTACTCCCAGAAAAGTATGTTCTTAATCCATTCCTGTGGGTGGGAACCCATTGTAAATAGGACCTTTTGATGGGGTTACTTCAGTTATGCTGTGGTCCAACTAAAAAAGAATGTGTCTTATTCCCATTACTAGAAACCTTTATAAGCAGGATGAAATCCACACAGGGAGCAGCCAGAAGCCAAAAGTCAACAGAACTGAGAAGCCAGGAGAGACCACCATGTGCATTGCCATGTGACAGAAAAGCCAAAGACCAGGGATCTCCAGAAGCCAGCCCTAGGATGCCACAGTCTTCTGGGAGAAATCACTCTTAATGGCACCTTTGTTTTGGACTTCTCCTAGCCTCAAAACCATGAGCCAATTCATTTCTGTTGTTTAAACCATCCTATTATATATTATTTGCCTTAGCCAGAAAACTAAAACATACAGTTAAAAAATTATCTGTTCTGATGGCAAAACCACTAGGTACTCCACAGCTTGAATGTTAAATATGATCCAATCCTCATTCTCCATCTCTACCATCATTTAATGGATTATACATTTCTTTAGATTTTACCACCAAAGTCTCCCTGATCTATCAATTCCTCCTCATCCCCATTCAGTGGCTGTATTTAAGCCCCATTATTTCCTGCTTAGACCAATACAATAGTCTCCTATATGGTCTTCTATCTCAAGATTCTCCCAATACAACCATTGATGACAAGTGATATGATGATATTTTTATGTTTTGTATTTAAAGATTACTTGAGCAGTTGTCTGGAGAGTATGAGAGTGGATATGGGCAACTATTTAAGAGACAACAGTAATAGTTAAAGAAGAGGGTGAAGTTGTTTTGAACAGAAGTTGTGGCAGGGGAGTACAAGGGAGATGGATGACTGGAGAAGTGTGTAGGAGGTATACTTATGAGCTTACCAAACAATAAGGCCTATGGCAGATAGTGAATGTAAAATGCCACCATCACATCTGGCATGGAGTACTTGGTAAGCGCCATATTAAACATGCTCCACACATAAGCCTCATTGTACTAGTCAGGGTTCTCTAGGGAACAGAATCAACAGGAAATATCTGTCAATAATATGAGATTTTATGAGTCTCTCACATGACAAGGGGATGCGCAAGTCCAGTTTCTGCAGTCAGGCTGCAAACCAGGGCCTTTGATGAAAGTGCAATGAAGGTCCTAGATGAGTTTCTGGGAGACGTTGTCTCTCCAAAGACGAGCTGGGAAATTCTCTCCAAATGTTGAAATCAATTCCCCTTTTAAGGTATTCAACTGATTGGATAAAATCATCACCCATTGCTGACGGCAATCTCCTTGACTGATGCAGACGTAATCAGCCATCCACCTAGTAAACTCACCGGTGACCAAAGTCCATAAATATTCTTGTATTACAATTAGCAAAGTGCTTGCTGGACCAAACACCTGGACACAATTACCTGGCTGAGTTGACACATTAGCCTAACCATCACAGTCCACTTCTTGTCAATTCTGCAACCATACACATTACCTTAAACAATAGTCAGTCTCCAAGTAAAAACAATAACAGACAAGAATACATATATATTTCCACCTAACAATGTTCAGTTTGCATGCATACAACTGGAAACACATAAATTCCCTGAAGAATAGGGTGCAAGTCCTTGGGTAATATTGACTCTTAAACTTGACATTCTTAAATATTGTGACATGAAATTAATACAGCCTTTCATATGATATGGGAAAAGGTTGAGGAAGAAAACAAAGAAATTAGTTTTGTGTACATATGCAATCATACTCATAAAGAAACAATAAAGAAGGGTCCATGACTATTACAGCCCTCATTTCTATAAGTGATAACGTGGTCAAAGTTCATATTTATCACTACCTTCTTCCACTACCCATTCCATGTTCCTGTTACCCTCAGCAAGTACTTCAGCTGGCCATGGTTCTTTGCCTGGTGCAGTGACCCAAACTTTAATTCCTGAAGAGTCTGGGCCATTGTTAGTCCTGCTTGGATTAGTTTGTTGCAATTTTCCATTGACTTTAATCACAGGGCATGGCAGTATTAGGAGATGCCCTAGAGGATCTCCTGTATTCCAGGCAAACTCTTCTTTACTCCCATTATGTAGATGTAGTCCTATTTCCCCTTGATAGTCAGGATCAACCACCCCAGCCAGTACAGTAATTCCCTTCTTTGCCTGTAAGAGGAGACCAAAGTGGCCAGGTGGCAGTCTTAACTTATAGTTCAATGGAATCATTGTTGTATTCCCTGGTGGCAGCACTCCTCCTTTTGGGAATAAAACCTGTAGACCACCAGCAGAGCTTAAGGTTGCAGGGACAGGAAGCAAAAATTTTCCTAGTGGGTCACTAGGGGTAATAGTGAGTGGTGCCACTTCCATTTCCACCCCTTGATTCCTGGACCCATGAATCCTGGTTATTGGAGAAACAGCACCATAGAGTGGATACTGATTTTGAGCATACACGGCCTCCTGGAGAACACTGGCCACAGCTCTGCAAAGTTTTGTCACCTAGTTGGCACTATAATTGAGCCTTCAAAAGGCCATTCCACCATTTTATTAATCCAGTTGCTTCAGGGTGATGGGGAACATGGTAAGACCAGTGAATTCCATGGGCATGTGCCCATTCCCACACATCATTTACTGTGAAATGGGTTCCTTGATCACAAGCAATGCTGTGTGGAATGTCATGGCGGTAGATAAGACATTCAGTAAGTCCATGGATGGTAGTTTTGCAAGAGCATTGTGTGCAGGAAATGCAAACTCATATCCAGAGTATGTAGACACATACTCTATTCTATTCCAGTTAAAAAAAATCGCTGCCCCTTCCATGATGAAAGTGGCCCAATGTAGTCAACCTGCCACCAGGTAGCAGGCCGGTCACCTTGAGGAATGGTGCCATATTGGGGGCTGAGTGTGGGGTTCTGCTGCTGGAAGATCGGGCACTCAACAATAGCTGTAGCCAAGTCAGCCTTGGTGAGGGGAAGTCCATGTTGCTGAGCCCATGCATAACCTCCATCACACCTCTATGGCCACTTTGTTCATGAGCCCATTGGGCAATGACAGAGTCGCTGGGGAAAGAGGCTGAGCATTAGCCACAGAGCAGGTCATCTTATCCACTTGATTATTGAAATCTTCCTCTGCTGAAGTCACCTTTGGGTAAGCATTTATATGGGACACAAATATGTTCATGTTTTTTGCCCACTCAGCAAGGTCTATCCACATACCTCTTCCCCAGACCTCCTTGTGACCAATTTTCCAATCATGTTCCTTCCAAATCCCTGACCATCCAGCCAAACCATTGGCAACAGCCCATGAATCAGTGTACAAACACACTTCTGGCCATTTCTTCTTCCAAGCAAAATGAACAACCAGATGCAATGCTCTAAGTTCTGCCCACTGGGAGGATTTGCCCTCACCACTATCCTTCAAAGATAACCCAGAAAAGGGCTGCACTGCTGCAGCTGTCCACTTTCGGGTGGTACCTGCATATCATGCAGAACCATCTGTAAACCAGGCCCGAGTTTTCTTATCCTCAGTTGACTGATTGTAAGGGACTCCCCAAGAGGCCAAAGCTGTGGGCTGGGAAAGAGAGGGTAACATGGAAGAGGTGGTAACCATGGGCATTTGGGCTACTTCCTCATGTAACTTACTTGTGCCTTCAGGACCCGCTCAAGCCCTATCTTGTATATACCACCTCCATTTATTATGGAGTGCTGCTGTGCACACCCAACTTTATGGTTTGGTGGGTCAGAAAATACCCAGCTTATGATAGGCAACTGAGGTCTCATAGTAACTTGATTTCCCATGGTTAAGCATTCAGTCTCTACTATGGACCAGTAGCAAGCCAAAAGCTGTTTCTCAAAAGGGAAGTAGTTAACTGCAGAGGATGGCAGGGCTTTGCTACAAAATCCTAAGGGTCTGTGTTTGATACCCTTATAGGAGCCTGCCAAAGGCTCCAGACAGCACCTCTATTTGCCACTGAAACTTTCAGCACCATTGGCTGGATCATGTGGTCCAAGTGGTAGTGCAGCTTGCACAGCAGCCTGGACCTGTCACAGAGCCTCCTCTTGTTCCAGTCCCCGATCAAAACTAGGAGCTTTTCTGGTCACTCTGTAAATGGGCCAGAGTAGCACACACCCAAATGAGGAATGTGTTGTCTCTAAAATCTGAAGAGGCCAACTAAGCATTGTGCCTCTTTTTCGGTCATAGGAGGGGACAGATGCAACAACTTATCCTTTACTTTAGAAGGGATATCTTGACAGGCCCCACACCACTGGACACCTAGAAATTTCACTGAGGTGGAAGGACCCTGTATTTTTATTGGATTTATCTCCCATCCTCTCTCACACAAATGCCTTACCAGTAAATCTAGAGTCTTTGCTACTTCTTGCTCACTTGATACTATCAACATGATATTATTAATATAATGGACCAGGGTGATGACATAGGAAGGAGAGACGATCAAGGTCCCTGAGGACAATATTATGACATAGGGCTGGAGAGTTGATATACCCCTGAGGCAGGACAGTAAAGGTATACTGCTGGCCTTGCCAGCTGAAAGCAAGGAGTTTCTGGTCCCTACTAATGGCAATTGAGAAAAAAACATTTGTCAGATCAACAGCTGCATACCAGGTACCAGGGGAAGTGTTGATTTGCTCAAGCAATGATACCACATCTGGGACAGCAGCTGCAATTGGAGTCACCACCTGGTTAAGTTTATGATAATCTACTGTCATCCCCCAAGATCCATCTGTTTACTGCACAGGCCAAATAGGAGAGTTTGAATGGGGATGTACTGGGAATCACCACCCCTGCATCCTTCAGATCCTTGATGGTGGCACTAATCTCTGCAATCCCTCCAGGAATCCAGTATTGCCTTTGATTTACTATTTTGCTAGGTAGAGGCAGTTCTAGTGGCTTTCACTTGGCCTTTCTAACCACAGTAACCCTGACTCCACAAGTCAGTGTGGGGATTCTGCCAGTTATTGAGTATATATATTCCAATTACACATTCTGGAACTGAGGAAATAACCACAGAATGGGTTCGGGGACCCTCTGGACACATTGTGAGACAGACCTGAGCTAAAACTCCATCAATCACCTGACCTCCATAAGCCCCTACTCTGACTGGTAGACCACAGTGACGTTTTGGGTCTCCTGGAATTAATGTCACTTCTGAGCCAGTGTCTAATCATCCCTGAAATGTCTGATCATTTCTTTTTCCCCAATGCAGTTACTCTGGTAAAAGGCCATAGGTCTCCTTGGAGAAAGGTGGGAGGAGGATTAGCAGTATAAATTTTTGGCAGTTTAACAGGATCCTTCCCCCAGGGGACCTGGCCTTCTCCTCATTCAGGGGGCTCTGGGTCTGTAAACTGTCTCAAGTCTGGGAATTGATTAAGGGGCAATGATTCTCTGCATCTGTAATTTGAGTTAGAGTTTTGTTCACTTGACCTAGAACTCTTCTGCTTATACAGATCCAGAAGAAATTTAGTAGGTTGTTCAAGTATTTCACTTCTAGGTACCCCATGATCTATTAGCCAATGCCATAACTCCATGCAACTCAGACTATTCTGTGTGCTGTTCTGAATCTGCCTTTCATTGTGATAGCCATGTCCACCTTGCCTTTGGAGATTAACTGCCAATACTTGACTTTTATTGGACCGAGATCTGATCATCCCCATAAGGTTTAAGGATTCCACTTCCATTACAGCCCTTCCTACAGTCATATCTGGACTACAGAGAAGAGCAACCACAGAGCTCTTCAGAGAAGATGGGGTTAGTCTTACAAATTTATTCTTAACAGTCCTGGTTAAAGGTGTGTCCTCTGGACATTCCTGGGGTGGGTGGGAAGGATTCAAGTGGTAAATCCATTCTAGCATTCCAGTCTCTCTAAGCCTTTGAATTCTTTCTTCTACTGTACACCAGGGCAAATTGGGCATCTCAACCTCAGACATGCTAGGTTATCTTTTGGTCCATGTTTCAGTCAGCCACCCAAACAAACTGTTAGAGCCCTTTCTAACCCCTTGAGCTACAGCATTGAATCCAGAATTTCTGCTTATTACTATTTCTGCCCATATCAATAAATTCAGCCTGATCCAACTTTATATTCCTTCTGCCATTATCCCATACCATTAGTATCCATTCCCACACACATTCCTCTGATGTAGTTCTTTCAGAGTATAGAGTACTTCCTCATGGGTCATACTTTATATTTCAGCTTTGGGGGCTTGTTGTGATTTTAGTCTAGTAATAGGTCTCCAAGACAAGAGGGGTGCTGGGGGTGAGTAAGGAGAAGGATTAGAAATGTCTTACAAGCTACTGACCTCAGGGCATTTCTTTGCATTTTTTTCTGGTGAGACAGGATTAATCTCTTCAGGCAGTTGTTGGAATGCAGATTCCTCAGGGCAGACTAGAGGTAGGGCAGTGCATGCTTGAGTTGGGCTGGTACCTGCCTAATGGCTGGAAGGAGTTCCAGACTCCCTGGGGCAGGCCAGAGCCTGGGCAGTGGAGGCTTCACTTTGGCTGGTACCCAACTCAGGCCTGGAAAGAGGTTCAGATTCCCTGGAGCAGGCTGGAGGCTGGGTGATACAAGGTTGACAAGGTGTGGTCTCCATAGGGCAGCCCATGGCAGGTTTATCCGGTAAAGTTTCAGCAGAATTTAGTGTTCCAATGTCCCCACCAATATTATCATCCTCCCATATGTCTCCATCCCAATCCTCTAGGTTCCACTCTTTTCCAATCAATGCCTTCACTTTAACTGCAGAAACACTGCAGGGTGGAGATTTTAGTTTCCTTTGTAATTCTGTTACTTGTACAATGAGAGTCTGGGTTTGATTCTCAGATATCTCAAGTCTATGGTTACAGGAGACAAGATTTTTTTTCAGAGCACACATAGAAACTTTCATATCATTCATGCAGCATTTAAGTTTCAAATTTGAAGCTTTTAGCTTATCTCTTTCTTTTGTAACTGTATCCAGAGTATCTAGAAGGAGCCAGCCAACATCATTATACCTTTTGACTGCACAGAACTCTGTTAAGGTATTGAGAATACTCTCTCCC
Organism: Tolypeutes matacus; assembly: GCA_026826555.1. Taxonomy (NCBI): domain Eukaryota; kingdom Metazoa; phylum Chordata; class Mammalia; order Cingulata; family Chlamyphoridae; genus Tolypeutes; species Tolypeutes matacus. The sequence goes on from JAKSZT010054575.1 coordinate 1,892,352, forward strand.
AGATCCTTGCTTCTTATAAGCATGTAAGTAGGGGAATCCAGTGATGCTATTTTGCATATCTCTATTGTCAGCTCATGCCATGGACTGTTAGTGACCTCTTCGTTTTTGGAAAGGAAGTCATTAGTACCCTTGAGTCCAATTAGAGTAGAGAGCCAATTACAAAACTCCTAGAACCACCTCAAATATCCCATGTTTAAGACTCTGTTCCTCAAGAACCACCCCATTCCTGGTACCAAGCTGTATTAGTCAGGGTTCTCTCAGGAAATAGAATCAACAGGAGATATCTGTCAGTAATATGAGATTTTATGACTCTCTCACATGACCATGGGGATGCACAAATCCAGGTTCCACAGTCAGGCTATAGATCAGGGCCTTCGATGAAAGTCCAATGAATGTCTTTGATGAGTTTCAGGGAGACGTCTGTCCAAAGACGAGCTAGGAAATTCTCTCTGAATGTTGAAATAACTTCCCCTTTTAAGGCATTCAACTGATTGGATAAAAGTATCACCCATTGCTGACAGCAATCTCCTTGATTGATGCAGATATAATCAGCCATCCACCCAGCAAACTCACTGGTGACCAAAGTCCATAAATATTCTTGTATTACAATTAGCCCAGTGCTTGGCAGACCAAACATCTGGACACAATTACCTGGCCGAGTTGACACATTAGCCTAACCATCACACTTCATGTAGACTTCAACCATGCCATGATCTCTCGTATATCCAGGTCTTCATTGACCTATCCCTTTGCTTTGATTGTCCAGTCCCCTGGCCCCTCAACCCCACCATTCTCTTCAAACCTTTATACTCCCACGGATCTCATACTTATCACTGGATTACATTCATACACTACTTTCTCATTTGAAATCCTCCCCTGTCCTGTCTTCACCAAGAAACAATTTACCATTCCTTTCTTTACAAATCTATTGTAGACAATATGCATATATATTAATTTTATCTCGTATTGTTTTTGGCAATTAATATAAATATCCAGATCCTCTTCTAAATGTCCAGCTCTTCAAAGGCAGGGCTTAGATCCTTTTTATCTTTACATGTCAAACTCTATCAAAATGAGTGTGTGGTACATAGTTGTCACTCAGTAAATAGTTGTTGCATGAAAAAACATATAATATGCACATAAATAAACCTATCACATGTATAACAGTTTGCAAACTTACAAAGCACTTTCTTGAACATAGTCTTCTTCAATGACCCAATAAGGAATTTAGGAAAGCCAGAGTAACGTTGTGCTTGGAACAGTGTCATTGTGAATGGGACAGCAAACTACAGCCTGTGGGCCAACACTGGTCCGCTGCCTATTTCTGGAAGGCCATGAGTTTTTGTTTTTGTTTTGTATGTGTATGTGCGCGCATGTGTGTATTGGGGTGGGGGTGGGGAGGGAGCTTACTTTATTTTTTCTAACATTTAAAAAACCTTTTATTTTAGAATAGTTTTAGATTTGTGGAAAAGTTGCAAGACTCTTACAGAGAGTTTCCATGTACCCCACACCCAGTTTCTCCTATTGTTAACATCTTGCATTACTGTGGTACATTTGTCACTCATGAACCAACACCGATACATGATTAATAAACTCCATACTTCAGTAGGATCTCCTTGGTTTCTACATAATGCCCTTTCTCTGTTCCAGGATCCCATCCAAGTAACTACATTGCATTTAGTTGTCATGGCTCCTTAGGCTCCTCTTGGCTGTGGCAGTGTCTCTGACTTTCCTTGATTTTGACGTTGATTATTTTGAGGAGTATTGGTCAAATATTTTCTAGGGTGTCCTTCAATATGGGTTTGATGTTTCTCTCATAGTAAGACAGGGATTATGGGTTTGGGAGGAGAAAGACCATAAAGGTAAAGTGTCATTCTCATCATATCAAGAGTCTATGATATTAGCATAATTTATCTGCTAACATCAAGTCAACAGAGGATATTGACTTTGATCACCTGGCTTAGGCTGATTGGAAAAAAATCAAAAGAAGAACATTTCATGACCTGAGGCAATTATATTAAATCCAATAAATAAATTTTATTGGAACAAAGCCACCATTTATTTGCACATTACTTTTGTCGCTTTGATACCACAATGGTACAGTTGAGTAGTTGCAAGAGAGACCCATGGCCCACAAAGTCAAAAATATTTTCAATCTGGCTCTTAGAAAATATTTGTTGCTCCCTGGTGTAGTCAAAAAAGAACAGGCTTGCATCAGACCTACCTGGGTTCAAATCTCAGCTCTGGCTTTACCTTCTTTGTGACTTGCAGCCAACTGCTTAATATCTCTGAAACTTGGTTTTCTCGTCTGAAAATCTGATGGCTAATGCCTGTTGGAAGGTTGTTAGGAGCACTGTGGATAATGGTTCTAAAGCTCCTGGCATGTGCCAATAATTAGTAGCTATTGCTAATCAGGTGTATGTGATTGTCCCCATTAAACAGAGAAAACAGATCCAGAGTGGTAAAGTGGCGTGCTCTTGGGTACTGCTGTGCAGGTAAACACCACACCCTTTGAAACCAGACACTCTTGGTGTGAATCCATTCTCTGAGTGTTGGTAACTGTGTATCATCAGGCAAATCACTCTCCCTCCCCGAGGCTGAGTTACATTATCTAGAAGACGGGTCTAATGCATACTGTTTACTATGAAATGCTGACATGAAGATTAAGCAAGTTAAGGTATATAAAGTCACTGTCACAGAGATTAGATTTTTTCCTAAATCAAGCTTCTTTACAGAAATAGAAATCTATAGTAATAGTATTGAAGAAAAATATAAAAAGGAAGGCAAATTAGTTGTAAAAATACCAAAGCCAAAAGATTCAACAATCCTCTGATTACCTGTTGTTTTTCACTTCCTTTTGTGAACCTGGACAGTAGGGTGACTACCAGGTAGAAAGGATGGAGGAGAAAGGAATTCTCAGAATGTAGCACAGCCCCTGACTGCAGGAGCTATGGCCTTTAGTTGACTGTAGTAAAGGACTAAGAATTCATGCTTCTTATGAATTCAGATGTCCATAGCCAAAATATCATATAAATAAGTTCTTTCATGTGAGGCTCTCCACTTCTTTGAGCCTCCTCAGAATTTCCTGTAGCTTGACTTAATTCATACAAAATCACAACTTTGTGAACTCTCTTATATATTGTCACAATCACTGGGCAGAAAATCTCATCGTGGTTAAGAGGGTGGCTTTTAGAGTGCATCCTATAGAGGCTCTTTTTTTTCCCCAATATCCTCCCTGAGTCTTGAGTGATTGACAGCAAGACAGCACTGGTGCACCTCTTGGACAATACAGGCACATTTTAGACACTCATCAGGCAGTACAAATAATTTGAAAAACATATCATGTGATATTATGAGTAGTGCATGAAAAGTGCGTACTTTTAACAACAAAATAGGAACTCAATCAACATTTAACTCTATCTCAGACCATATCTTTAGGGCAAGGACATAGGCACTTTCAATCACTGCTGTATCACAGTGACCAGAACGGCTCTCACAGTTGGTAAGGACTCAATAAATATTTACCAAATGAACATCCATATAGCAGCCAGAAAGAAAAGACTTCCACTGCCAAGTAATTACTATCTCACTTTATCATTATATACTCATTTTCTTTCCCTTCTTTTTTCCTTCCACTAATTGAATGCCTACAATATGTTCTGCCAGATGTTAAGTACTAGAATACAAAATAGGGCCAGTCCTAGCTCTTGTAAATATTACAGCACATTGGAGGAAACAGACAAGTAAAGAAACATTTACAACATAACTTGGTAAAGAAGCCTAGGGTCCTAGATATACACAGGAAATGCACCTAATCCAGGCTCAAAGGTCAGGAAAACCTTCCCAGAGAATGTGGCTTGGCTGAGACATGAAGAATGAATAGGACTATAATATGAAAATAAACTGGAACCTGACACAGTCCACTTTCATCTTAGAATCATAATCTGATATAATGCACAGTACAGCCTATCATCCAAAAATGAGTAAAACAGAGTTCCTGTCCTTTTTTAACATTCTCAGTGAATATTAACATACTCTAATTCATTCTCACAGCACACTTCTCAAAACTACACTATCCTCTATTCCCCAATTCTGCAACCGCATAGTAACTACAGAAGTATATTAAGTTAAAAACAAATCTCCAAGGGAAGTGGATGTGGCTCAACTGATTGGGATCCCGTTTACCATATGGGGGGCCCTGGGTCCTGGTGAAGGCAAGCCAGCCTGCGTGGTGCGGTGAGCTGGCACAACAAGATGACGCAACAAAGGGAGACAAGCAGACACAGAAAAATGCACAGCAAATGGACACAGCAAGCACAATCAGCAAGAGGGGGATAAATAAATAAAAATAGGAGGAAAAAAATCTCCCTTCAACCTCAAGTTCCCACTGCTTCTGTGTGTGTGTGTCTGAAGCTACACTCCACTCTTCAGCAACACTGGAAGTTCCACAATGATTTCTGCTCCCAGCACCAATCACGCTGGGTCATGCCAGTAGATCCATGACTGTGGTCGAAGCTAGAAAGAAGTGTGTGTTAATCTCTGGGACTATTGCGCTTCCCTTGCTCTAACAATTTCATCAAGAGTAATTCCCAGCAACACTTCTAATTAATAAAATTCCCACCATGATCACAGGAATTAGCCTTTCAAATGAAAGGTGGTAGATATTGGGAGTAGGAATCCAAGCAGATGATCATCCCTGGGTGCATAAAGTCATTCTGTATGACGAGAGCATGACATGGGTAGCACAGAGGGGCAAGTAGGGACTCAAATAGGGACTCGATCAAGCAGGCCTTCTAACCTGTGCTAAGAACTTTTTGCTTTAACCAGTGAACAGCACTAGAGGAGATAGATTATTCCACCACTCTCAAAAGATACCCATGAACCTTAGTGAATTTTGTACTTTCTGCTCTAACTTAATCTCATCTGTAATATATTTTACAACCAAATATTAAAAAATAAAATGATTTTAAAACCAAATACATGGGAAGCGGCTGTGGCTCAATCAGTAGGGCTCCCGTTTACCATATAGGAGGCCCCGGGTTCTGTTCCCGGGGCCTTCTGGTGAAAGGCAAGCCCGCCTGCACGGCGTGGTTAGCTGACCCAGGGAGCACAAGCAGCAAGGGGGGGATAAATGAATAAATAAATAAAATCTTAAAAAAATAAAAAATAAAAAAAATAAAACCAAATACTTGCCTATCCCTAGAAGCAACAATATCACTGCCAACTGTAACCAGCAGTCCTGGCACGCTCTGGCCACTTCTTGCCACTCTTGCCTGCACTGCCCACATTCTTCTCTGCCAAATTCCTTCTACATTGAGAGTTGAGTGGCGGCACCTTCAGTTACCAGATCTACTCCAAACTGCCTTTAAGGAAAAGCAACAACAATTAACAACAGGTGTAAAAGTGATTTACAAATAAACCAAAAGTGATTTACAAATATAAATTAATCCATTTAATCACTTCAAGATATTAGATTAAATGTGAAAGAGATCATCACAACTTAGGGCTTGTGCTCAGCATTCAATATTAGGATGTGGTGTCCTTCATACGTGTTTCTATCCATCACATGTCTTCCACTTAAGCTTTCCCTCTGATTTGCATGTGTACCTTTAAGTGGCCTTGTGTGCTCAAAGACTCCAACCTTAATCATTGCCTAATCCTAAGCAAGTTTACTAGGTCTAGTTTCCTCATTTAGAAAATTCAGATAACACCTACCCCACAGGGTTGGTTGTAAGGGCAAAATGAAGTGATTCTGGTATAATACATATAATTCATGAAATACCTGATACAGAAGTTATTCACTAATGAACATACAGGATATGCAAATTCCCTTCCCTCTCCCTTTTTGATCGGTGAGGGAAAGAAATCCAACTTTCTGTCTCTGCTTCATTCCTGGGGAAAAAAAGTATAAAATCTGACACTGACCTTCAGTAAGGGGTATTTCAAGAGGTCTGAACAGATATAGTGCTGGGACAATACCATCTCCTCCATGAAGCAATCTTTCACTTATTTTAAGGAATATTTTAAAGGAATTTAAATATTCCTGGGCAGCACATTTTAAAGGAATATATTGTTCTAAAATCCTACCTTTCACCTCCATTGTCAATTCTGAATATTTTTTGTTCTCAGAAATGGAAATGCATTTGTGAAGGCATTCTCATTTATCTATTTATCTTATCAGTGATGGATTTGCGAAGCTCTACCTCAAGTCTGGAAGACCAAGCAGAAAGTCCAGGAGAATGATAGGCTTTCTCATTCTCTCATCACTCTCCACCACATGATGATTTGTATCGCCCAATTGTTGTATATTAGGTGCAACAGAGGGTAAAAAACTTTTAGGATCTGATGTCTTGAAACATGGGTGGGACCTTGATAGAAGATGGGTAAGGAATGGCATTTTAAGCAGAGGAGACACCTTACTTAAGGTGTCTCCTCTGCTTAAAATGCTTAGAGGTTTGGGAAGAAGTGGAAAATTATCTCTGAATAAGAATTAAACTAGTATGACTGGAACACATGGTCCAGGGAGCTGTAAATTTAAATGGAGCTACAATATTATAAAGCTACAATAATCAAGACAGCATGGTATTGGCAAAAAGGTAGACACATTGATCCTTGGAAGAAAATACACAGTTCAGAAATTGAACCATACAGTACAGCCATTTGACTTTGACAAAGGTACAAAAGTAATTCATTCAAAAGAGAATTATCAGGGGACAAATGTGGCTCAAATGGTTGGGCATCCGTCTCTCATATGGAGGGACCCGGGTTCGATCCCCAGGACCTCCTGGTAAAAACAAAAAACAAAAAACAAAAAAAAGAGAGAATTATCGATTCAAGAAACAGTGTTGTAACACTTGATCATCCATATACATGAAATGAATTTCCACCTAAACTTCACACCTTATACAAAGATTAACTCATAATAAATCATAAATCTAAATGTAAAACATAAAATTATAAAGCATTTAGAAGAAAACACAGGAGAAAATCTTCGAGATCTGGCTTAGGTGAAGAGTTCTTTAAAATGACAAGAAAAGAATAATCCATAAATGAAAAAATGATGAACTAGACTCATAAAAATTTTAAACTGTTGTTTTGCCAAAGATACTGGCAAAAGAATGACAAGATACAGACTGGATGAAAATATTTGCAAATCATTTATCTGACAAAGGACTTTATCCATAATGTGTAAACAACTTTCAAAATTCAACTATAAGAAAACAAACCATTCAAAACAATGGGCAAAGAACTTGGATAGATACTTCACCAAAATAAATATAAGTACGGAAAGTAAGCACGTGAAAAGTTTGTCATTATTAGCCACTAGGGAAATGCAACTTAAAACCACTGAGATATTATACATCTATTAAAATGGTTAAAATAAAGAATATTAATAAAACTAAATGTTGGTGAAGATACAGAGCAACTAGAACTTTCATACCTTACTGGCGGGAATGCAAAATAATAGAAACACTTTGGCAAATGATGTGGTTGTTTCTTATAAAAGTAAGAATGCTATTAAAAAAAAAAAAAAGTTTGCCATATAACCAACCAATCCCACTGCTGGGTATTAACCCTAGAAAAATGAAACACATGCTCACACAAAAGCCTACACTCACACTTTAACAGCTCTGTTATAGCCAAAATCTGCAAAACATGAAAATGCCCTTAAATAAGTGAATGTCCTTAAATAAACTTTGTAATGCCTACTCATCCTACCGAGACAGGTAACACTGTACATGAATCTCAAAAACATTATATAGTTCATTTATATTATAATTAAAATAATAATAATAGGAAAAACTATGGATATGTGGCAGTTTGTGGCAACTCTATAGAATGTCCAACTCTTCTGTATACCTAAAACTGCTCCGAAATAAAGTTTATTAAAAAACAAAACAAAATAATAATGAAACTAAATAACATTGATGAAAAACCCTCTTTTTAAGACAGCTTTTAGTTTAAAGTAGAAATAAAACCAAATAAATAGCAGATGTAGTTCAAGTGGTTCAGCGCTTGCCTCCCATGTATGAGGTCCCAGGTTCGATCCCCAGTACCTCATAAAAACAAAGAAACAAAAAACAAACTGTCATTGAGGAGTGGATGTAGCTCAGTGGTCCAGTGCCTGTTTCCCTTGTACGAGGTCCTGAGTTCAATACCCTGTACCTCCCAAAAAAAAAAAAAAAAAAAAAAAAATTTGAAGAATTTGTAAAAAAAACAAATTTAATGAAATCACTACATATCAGAATATATGGGATACAACTAAAACAACGTTCAAAAACCAAACAATAATGCCCATTATTACCAGTTTCATTTAACATCATACTGGAGGAATTAGCCAACACATTTAGACAAATGAAAGGAAACATAAGTTATAAGCATTGGAAAGGAAAAGGTAAAACACAAACTACTTTCGGAATATATAATTGTGTACCTGGAAATTCCAAGAAAATCATCTGATAAGCTACTTGAAAATTAAGTTTTCAAAAAGATTGAGAAGTAAAATCACAATAATAATATATGGTAATCAATACATTTCATATATACAACCAAATATTAGAAGGTATGAGAGAAGAAAATATTCCATTTAAAATAACAATAAACTCAGGGGGGAAAAAAACACACAACAAGAAATCTGCAAAACCTAAATCTGCAAAACCTGAAATAATCACTAAGGCATGCAACAGAAAAACAAGAGAAAACCTCATTTCTTTGAAACTAAACATCTTAGAGATGTCCCTTCCCCCAATGATATCTCATAAATTTCTCCTGATCCCAATAAAATCATATTTGGTTTGTTTATGTTGTTGTCTTTGAGATAAAGGAAGGGGAGAAATTTGACAGGATGATGATACAGTTCATGGAAAAGTAAACCAAACATTGGAACAACTGAAAAAGAAGAACAAGTAAGAGAGATCTTGTCCAATAACATAAAATAAATTATCAAGCCTCAATAATGTAAACAGTAAGAGTGTGATTTTTGCACATGAATAGACAATTTGGAAAGAATTGAAAGATGGAACATGAATCCAAATATATAAGTGAATTTGATTCTGATAAAGGTGGCCTTGGAAATCACAGGGGAAAAGATGGACTAGTCAGCAAACCATGAAGGAACAACTGGATAGCCGTTTGAAAATAAAATTACATTGGAGGAATACCTTACTTCATACAACAGGATGAATTCTAACTGTGTCAAATATTTAAATATAAAATTGAAAACATGAAAGAACTGGGAAAATACTTGGGGGAATGATTTTATCTTAGAAATTTGAAGTCTTCCTAATTATGATAAGAAATCCAGAAGTCATTAAAAAAAACATATTACCTATATCAAAAACAAAAATCCTTCTGAATGGCAAAAAAATAAGCAAAGGAAAAAAAGAAAAGAAAATTGAACAAAATGTATGGCATAACACTGAACTAATATCACTGATACATGAGAAGCAGCTACAAATTTATTGGGAAAAAAGATTAACTCATACAAAACAGGCAAAATAAAAAACAAAAATAGAAAACAACAGGCAGGGGATATGAACATGTTTACAAAAAAAAGAAAATACAAAATGGCCTTTATATAAAAGGATATAAATAAAAGATATACAAGAAAAAGGAGGCTCCTCATTCATAATAAGAGATATGTATATGCTAGCTATATTGAGGTCTTATTTTTCACCTATCAAAATGGAAAGGATATTTAAATGAGTCTAATGCTGTTATGTGGTTTCCATATACATGACTCAGCTGCCCCTTTTATCTGAACCTATAATTGGCACTATACTTGTTAATTATATGTTCCATATCATTCATATGGTCTGTTCATATGTCATTTGAGCCCTGAATCTCAGCAAAGCTGCAATCCTACTCCCCAATTTATCAGACTCACCCAGGACAACTAACAAAAGGATGATGATGGACAACACCCATCCCAGAAAGCTGAGAGCATCTGCAACTGCAACCAAGACAGTTCCATCCATCTGCCCCATGGCACCTAAGCCCTCTCTCAATTGAAGACACAGTGGCATCACCATCCCCTCAAGAATTGAGAAATGAACAACATAAGGGTGGAAAGCAACTATGGACTAAAGTAGACTTATGATTATTCTAGCAATGGAAGAATTTGTATCATTGATATAAAGGCAGTGGCCACCAGAGGTTCTAAGAGGAAAAAGGGGGAAGAATAGGTGCAATATGGGGGCATTTTTGAGACATTGGAATTGTCCTGCATGACATTGCAATGATGGATACAGGCCATTATATCTTTTGTCAAAACCTATAAAATTGTGCAGGGCAGAGTATAAACTATAAGGTAAACTATAGTCCTTGGCTAGTACAATGCTTCAATATGTGTTCATCAATTGTAACAAATGTGCCACACTAATGAAAGACATGGTTAATGTGGGAAAGTGTGTGGTGGGGGTATAGGGGGATATATGGGAATCTCCTATATTTTTAATGTAACATTTAGGTTATCTAAAGCTTCTTTAAAAATTAAAAATTTAAAAATGGAAAGGATATGGGAAAATGTTAATGAAATACTTTAGTGAAGAGGTTGTGGGGAAACAGAATTCTTCATACATTGTTCATGGGGATAAAAATTGATAAAATGGTTACAGAGAGCAATTTGGCAATATACAACAAAAATTAAAAATAAATGTACCTCTTGACCTAACAATTTCACTTTTGGGAATTTTTTGTATCTATTCCTGCACATATATATAAAGCTTGCAGCATAATTTGCAGTAGCATACAAATATCTATCAAGTTGAACTGGCTCAGTAAATGATGGCAAATTCCTATAATGGAATACTATACAGCTATGAAATAAAATGAGTATGCTCTCCATATACTGATATGGAATGATTTTCAAGATATGTTATTAAATTAAAAAAGAGAAGCACTATGTGCATAACAGTATGTATAGGACGCTATTTTTCATAACATGAGTAAAAATAACAAAAGCTATTTTATTTCCTTGTGTGTGCATAAAGCAATTCTAAGATACACCAGAAATGACAAGCAATGGCTCCCTATGTTACAGTGGGTGGGAGAGACATTTTATTGTATAATTTTTACATGTAAAAAAAGGGAACCATAGAAATGAATTATCTACTAAAAATTAAATAAAAAGAAATGAGTGGTAAGTTTGTGGAAGTTTCCTGTGTGAGGTGAATGTCAGTCACTCATTTACTCAAACCACAGATATTTGTAAGGTGGTACATACACTTATAGACCAGGGTACATGAAATTCTCAAAGACATCAGCCTATCTTTCCCAAATTGAGAATTTGAAGTCTTAAATTATAAGAATAAAATATCTAAAAATTTTATTAACATTACAAAATTCGACCTTGTGCTTTTGCTATGAATTTGATCCTCAACTTTTTTTCCTAAGCACCAATATTTAATGAGAGTCCTGCATGGCCGATAGTGAATGGGCTTACTTATATGAATAATACAACAGAAGCAGCATTGCTGTCTTCATCTCATGCAACCATAGAGCCAGCTGCTGGTTTTGTCTGTCACTTCCCAGGACCAAAAAATCAGCAAGGATTATGTTCTCAGGTCCTCCTGACTAATAACTCTGAGACTCAATAAAAATATTATTGGTCATAGCAAATTATAGGAAGTTACCTATTTGGTAGCAACTTGAGTTTGAAGCTCAGATTTTTCATGTAGTTTATTGAGATGAATCTCAGGAACTGTCTTCTTGGCTGACCAAATATGTCATGGGTCAGAGGAGCAAGGGCTTATTTTAATATATCACAGACAGTTGATGATGCTTTGGAGCTGGGGCTCATAATGAACTGCTGTTTGCAGCAGCACTGCCTGCAGTCCTCACGGGCCCTTCATCGGATTTCGTAGCTGGTTGCTAAGTGGGTGTTGGTGAATACAGATTTTCAAGTGGGAGAGTTTTCATCTGCCTTTAAAACTTTTCAAACCAATCATTTGCTTCCACATGCTCGCCAAAAAAAAGTGGGCTCACGAATAAAGAGTGCTGATTTATTTTTGAACAAGTATGATAGAGATGGGTGCACTGATTTTCTCAACGTTCTGTTGCTAGGTGAAACAGATTATTTTCTGCTAGGACTATTCTCTGAGTCTAGTTTGTCAGATTTCCCCAGCCTTTACTCAATTCCTATCTATGGGGAGGCCCTTAGAGAGATGATCTAGTGAAATCAATAGAGCAAGTGCTCTGGGATAAGAATGAGCTCTGTTTGAATTCTGGCTCTGTGGCTTATTAACACAGGAATCCTTGGGCAGGTGACTTACTGCTGAGCTCAGCTTCCTCACATAAAGGAAGAATGATAATGCTGCCTTCTAAGGTTGTTCTGAGGATAAGGAAAATGTATATTAAAAGTGGCTGTGACATCAAAGGCACTCAGCAAATGATAGATTATTTTATTAGGGGGTGTAACTTGAAGATCACAGCTTTTTTTCCCCTGAAAACAGATGAACCATTGCCTTTTTCCAGAGCATCCCCTCTTTCTCTTAGTCAATTAGGCTAAGATGCAGGAGATTCCAGAAGGGTCATTCTATTTTCTCTATGTAAACAGTTTATCAAATTACATGAGAAAGTGCCATTCTTATTCAGTTTTTAAAAAATAAACTGAGACACCAATAAACTCAATTCAGCAACTATCCATTGAGTACTATCTTGTCTCAAGTTCTTGCATTAATGGTGAGCAAGAAAGTCATGCTCATTGTCTTGGATCCTACAGATTAGTGGTGTTACATAAAAATAAGCAGCAATTTAAAAATTATGTGATACACACTACAACAAAGAAAATATAGAATGCTTTAAGGACAAATACTCAGCTCAAGCTTGAGTATCAAGATAAATTATCAAGTCTCAACAATGAGAACAGTAACCGTGTGATTCAGGCACAGGAATAGACAATTTGGAAAGAATTGAAAGATGAAAAATGTGAATGTGAGTATGGTAAAGGTGGTCTCACAGGGGAAAAGATGTTTGGGCTGGGATGAAATTGTGAGAACAAACATATTCAATGCACTCTGGATGTACAATCTGAAACTGCCACTGTCAAGTAGGACAACTTCAATAAATAGAAAAATAATAGGACTAGATTGTAAAGGTCTTACCTGCTGTGCTGGGTTGAAGGTGTCTACCCCCACTCTCAAAAACACGTAGAACCTAAAAATGTCACCTTATTTGGAAATAGTGTCTTTGGAGATGGAATCAAGTTAAAATGAGGTCATACGGGATTAGGGTAAATTCAGTATGACATGTATCCTTATAAGAGAGAAATTTGGACACAGAGACAAGGCATGGTTAAGAGAATGCCATGTGAAGACTGCAACAGAAATTGGAGCAGTGAGTCTACAAGCCAAGGAAGGCCAAGGATTGCCAACAACCACCAGGAGCTAGGATGTGGGCATGGAATGATTCTCCCTTAGAGCCTTCAGAAGTAACCAAACCTGATGCCTTCTTGATTTTTGACATTTAGCTTCCAGGACTGTGGGAGAATACATATGTTGTTTTAAGCTACCCAGTTTAGAATATTTTGTTATAGCAGCACTAGGAAACTAAGACATATGCCATAAAAAATTGTACTCAATATATAGTGGTCAAATAAATGAAAACATAAATGAATCAAAGGTGTTAGCTTATGTTAGGCCTCAAAGAATAGAAATAGGAAGGAAGTTCTGAGAGGAAGAGAGAAAACTGAAAACCCAGGTTCAGGGCACTGCATGAGTGAAGATACTGGGTCAGAAAATGAAGAGTATGTTCTGGGAATATGAAAGAGTTCTGCTCTGTGAAGGATAAGATGCATGCATGAGCATGGGCTGGGATAGTAATGAATAAGAGATAAAAGGGAGATGAGAGTCAGAATGCAGAAAGTTTGAAGGATGGAGATTTGAAATGCTTTAAAAAGGGGAAACTTGGGAGGGCTCTAAGTCTGAAAGTGGGTATAACAGTGTAAGATTCATTCTCTTAATTTTTTCATTTCTACTTTCCTCTTTATCCCTCTTCTGTCCTGCTATGTTCTACTGTGGTGTGTGTGTGTGACGGGGGGGGGGGCGGTTTGGAGGTGTCCATCCAGTACGGGCTGTCAGATTTACAATGCAAACACTATAATCCCTTTGCAGGATTTGTTGTCTTCCCTGCAAATCCTTCCATCCTGCACTCTTTCTTCTTGTTACCTTTCGTCATGAATATTTCACTTCAATCCCCTCCACCCCTTCTCTTATATCCATGGTTTGCAACTCTTTTACTGATCCGGCTGACTTCGTGATCAAATATAACTCTCTGCTCTTGGGCATGGGCTGGCATACCTCTGCAGAGCATGCTTTCCACTGCACTGCTTCTGACCTTCCTGCAGGTCTCTCCACAGCCCAGCATTTCCCACTACAGGCTTTCACCTCTGACATCTAGAACAAAAGCTGCATTCCAGAGTTGAGGTGACTTCTATAACCCCACCTGTCTTAACTAGGGGAAGTAAGAACTGGGAATCTGCTCTTTGAGAAACCTTGGCTTCGCAGCAAAAAGAGACTGGTTTATATTTTTAATAAATCAATTGGGGATCACCCTTCCAGGGAAAAAATGCAAATATGCCATCTATGGTGCTTTTTGGTTTCCCATAAATGTCTGAGAAGCATCTTTGAGCATGATGGCAATGGGTTATTCTTTGATAGTGATCTCACGGCAGAGAAGGGATTTTTAACTCTCTGCTAATAGTGTTTACTGGATCCTGGTCAAGAACAACAATTTCATATGTAGACTACTGGTTTGTACCCTTGCTCTCCCCCACCTCTATCAAATAATCTCATTCTAAGAAGGAAAATCCTCTTGTGATATGGAGATGGGCTAAAAGAGGGCCTTAATATTTCCTGATCCCATTCAAATCAAGAGGATACATAGCAAAGCCTTTTGGCCCACATCCTGCATTCTGCTATAGAGCTTTACAACTCCCATCCATTCAGCAACTACTTACTGACAATCCACTATATGAAAGGTTGGGGAATCAGTGATGACCAAGAAAGAAATGATCTCATGGATCTTGTAGTCTAGCAGAGGAAGCAGGAAAATAATGCAAAATTACAATAATTGTGGCAAGTTCTCTGATGGAGAGTATGAGGTGGAGCAGGAGCAGAAGAACACCCATTCATTAATCAGTAGAGCAGATGGCATAGGGGTTTAGAGCATGGGCTCTGGAGACAGATGGGCAGAATCTCAGCTCCACCACTTCTTAGCTTCACAATCTTGAACATGTTACTTACTCTCTATGTGCTTCAGCCTATTTATCTATACAATGGTGTATTAGTCAGCCAAAGGGGTGCTGAGGCAAAATACCAGAAATCTGTTAGCTTTTATAAAGGATATTTATTTGGGGTAGAAGCTTACAGTGACCAGGCCATAAAGCGTAAATTACTTCCCTCACCAAAGTCTGTTGCCACGTGTTGGAACAAGATGGCTGCTGACATCTGCGAGGGTTCAGGCTTCCTAGGTTCCTCTCTTCCTGGGGCTTGTTTCTCTCCTGGCTTAGCTGCTGTGCTCTCTCCACAAAGCCAGCTGTAGACTCTCAGGTGACTGGCTCTGTCTCTCTCCCTGGAGCTCAATTCTCTCCAGGCTCAGCTACTCTACTCCACGCTGTACTTACTTTCCAAGCTCCAGCATTAAAACTCCAACCTCCCTTCTCTGCAGTGCAGTTTTTCTGTGAGTCCCCACCCACCAAGGGGGCAGGGACTCAACGTCCTACTGACATGACCCAATCAAAGCCTTAATCATTATTTAATTAAGTAAATCGCTTAATCCAATATAATCTAATATGCCCAGAGGAAAAGACCAGTTCATACCATAATCCAATATTTCTTTTTGGAATTCATCAATAATATCAAACTGCTACAAATGGAGATGAAAAAAATGCCTACCTCATGGAATAGTTGTGAGGATTCAATGCAAAACTCCATGGAAAGCATTTAGCATGAGGCATGACACATAGACAGTGCTCAGTAAATGTTGACTAATTTATTAATTTCATTATTTGTGCCTCAGACACATGTTATTTGTCCAAATCACACCAAACCATTTCCTGGATCTCAAACATCCCCGTCTCTATGCATTTGTTCGCATTATTTTCCCTCCACCTTAGTTACCCTAACTCCACATATTCAAACCCTGTGTGTGTCTTAAATACCAAATAAATTCCACTTCCAGTGTGAAGCCTGCCCTGAGAGTCTCCAGCTGAAAATAGTCTTGCCACAGACTGAGGTTCAATAGCACTTTATTTTTACATTTACTATTATCTTATGATTCCTTAGCCTTTTATCATCGTAATTTTTCTGCAAGTTGAATTTTCCCTATCAGACTGATTTTTGTAAAGATAGCTAGACTAAGTGATCTTTAAAGTTCTTTCCAAACTGTGGACTGTATATTTCTTTACTTTTAGTCCTTTGTCTTCAGGGACCACAATGTTACAACTTGGTGTACCTATTATGACTGCCAAACTGTTTAGCAGATAGGAGAGTAAATTAAATCTTGGTTAGATGGTTGGATCACTTGATAGTTGAATGTATATATGAGTGATGTTTTTCCAGCTTTTACAGAAACAGATATGTTTGGGCAAAAGTACTTAAGGAAGTGAACATGAGCGGGTACAGTCAACCATAACAGCTTTCTGACCTTAGGCTCCCATCTCTGGGTCCTGAGAATAATTTCTCAATTTAGCTTCCATGGCAAGAAAGAATCTCACTCAGACAGCACTTCCTTTTCTTTTCTTTTCTTTTTTTTTTTTTTTTAACAATTTATTGAAGTATATCATTCATACATGAATATTATAAACAATAAGTGTTCAGTAAACATTGTGAACTTACAAAACAAACATGCATAACATCATACAAGGCTCCCACACAACACCCCACCACAAATACTTTGCATTGTTGTGAAACATTTCTTAACAAATTATGAAAGAGCATCATCAAAGTATTACTACTAACTATAGTCCATATCTTACTCCTCTATAGTTTTTTTTTTAGGATTTATTTATTTAGTTAGTTAGTTAGTTTTATCCATTTTTAGGGCGGCCGCCCCCCCGTTTTTGCTGTTTCTGTGTCCATTTGCTGGGCAACTCTCAGTGTCCCTTTCCTGCCCTCTTGTCTCATCCTTCTCCTGTCTTCACTGGGATTTGATCCTCAGAACCTCCGATGTGGGAGAGAGGCATCCTACCGCCTGCGCCACCTCAGTTCTTGGTTTTTCGGTGCATCTCGTCTTGGCTCTCCCTTGTCTTACTCTCCTTTTACGTCATCATCTTGCTGAGTGGCTCGCAGGGCCCGGCCACACAGCACTTTCTCTTCAGGTCTTGGAAGATGGAAAATGTACATTCTTTCCTTCTTTGGCAATGCCAATCAACGCTCATTGGCTTGTAGGTAGAGAGGTCCACTTTGCAGTCAGAAGAACATATAACTGCATCACAGGATCCTCCGTGCTGCCCTTGGTAGCTTCTAATTATCCGCAATTGTGTGGAAGCCTGGAGAAAGTGTGGTTATGAGGTATGTTGGTGAAGGTGTCTTTGGTTGGACAATTGTTCAGTAAACTGCAAACAGTGATTGATCTGACATGCTAAACCAGGAGCGCTCTGCAGCTGCTGAAGGAGGAGTCTGGCTTTCACATCAGGCTCGAGCTACTCTCAAACCCAACCTATTGCCTGATCAGCTGGAAGGACCATGGACTTATGGTGTGTAGTGCAGACACATTTATGCTCATAGACTCCTCAGGTGAAAACTTAATGTGCTGAACCATTATCCTTTGCTACTAAGCAAAGCATCAGCAATTGAGAGACTTTGGCAACTGGCCAGTCTTAGGAATACTAAACTCTTCAAGAGGCAAAGTGGGAATACTGGCAAGGGAGGCCTTGCTAGAATTCTAGAAGGGGCTCCATATAGAATCCTGGGAGCTAAAGCTGGAGGATCTAACCATGACTGTCATGAAAGGGGGTGATAAAAGCCAACAAATGAATGGCTTGGATTTCCTCTGGGCATGCCTATGCATCTACCTGACCCCTAGGAAGCCCAGAGGCAAAGACAGTGCTCAAGCACTACCTCCAGCCTCAGCTTGGCGATTTTGATATTATTTCTCATTCCCTCTCACTTCTTTTATTGATTGTTGTCTTTCAACATGTGTTAAAAATATTGATGGAATAAATATTTAGAAGTAGGACCTATTAAGGAACACAAATAAATAGGAATGGAAGCAAATAAAAATGGCACAAACCTCTTACCAAATATTAAATGTGAATAAATGGTATTTCAAAAAAGAAGGAAAGATAGATTAGCCTGCTAGAAAAAGAAGTACCCCAGGTTTAAAGAGATAGTTCAGCTCTGCCTCTGTGTGTCATTAAATGCCACTCATTCTCTCCACGATTTGTCTTCTTCCATCACTTAACAACCATATTTGAGCATCTACTAGGTACCAAGAACTATGTTATGAAACATAATAAATGTAACACTTTCTGAATATTTTCCTATGTACCAGAAACTATACTAAGCTCTTTACAAACATCATCTCATTTGCACTTCAAACCAACTCAATAAAACTGGTGCTAAAATCACCCCATTTTACAGACAGAGAAACTAGTAGTAAAGAGTTCACGCAGTGGTAAGCTGTAGCACTATGACTCAAGCCAGCTTCACAGCTCTAGAAACTGACCCTAATACCAGGTATTGCTTCAACGAACCCTGGGCACAGACAATTGAAATCCTACCTGGGACAGTAATTAGGAAAAAAGCAAGAAAAGAAACAGAAGAGAGCTTAGTAAAAGAATATAAGGAAAAGAAAGGGCAAAAAACAAGACTTGTGAAGTCGGTGCTGTCTGAAGAGCCTATTATAATTTCCACCCTGGGATGCTGAATGTCCCTTCCATACGTGAAATGACTTCCCATTTATTACTTAGGTCTATGCACAAACTCCTCCAGTAACCAGTAGGAACATCTCCTGAAATATTCTTCATTATACTATGGCCCTGACTGAGTAGAACAGTCACACAAACACATCGCTAAAAATATACTCTGGCCTACAGAAGAGAAGATGCTTGACAGCTCTGCCTTAACTATGTGACACCTCTATATTCAAGGTTTGTATCGGAATAGTTGTACTTTCCGTGAGGAACAGATGGATAACCAGTTTAACCATGAAATTAAGCCAGGTGCAGCAGTCGACAGCAGAGAATAGAAAGAAAGAAGGCAAGCCCCAAGGAGGTGAAGGCCACTGGAGCTAGAAGCTGCATATACTGAAGACATTTTTTAGTCACCTATTTGTTTTCTTCTTGAGAATTTAAAGTTGGGCTAATACATACGGCAGAAGAGCATTTTCGTTGAAAACGACTCTCCATTTAGGGTTCAATTTGAACATCACCTCCACATTGCTGCCTTCTCTGGCTACTGAATTAAAATGATTAGCCCTCCAATGTTTTGTAAATTCTATTAAAGCCCTTATATCCATCATTGTGTTTAACTAAGTGTTTACATTCCTGACTCCTCTGATGGATTATGAACCCCTGAGACATATGTGCACTAATAAAGAGAACATGGGTATTTTAGTTTCTGAGGCTGCTCAAGCAAATACCATGGAACAGGTTGATTTAAACAATGGGAATTTATTAGCTCATGGATTTGAGGCTAAAAGAAAGTCCAAATCAAGTTGTCATCAAGGCGATGCCTTCTCCTCAAAGACTGTGGCATTCTCGGGCTGGCTGCCAGTGATCCTCAGCTCCTCTGTCACATGGCAAGGCACATGGTGGTGTCTCCTGGACTCTCCCTTCTCTTCTGGGTTCTGTAGAAGTAGCTTCTTTCTTTCTGTGGGTTTCTATCTTTCTGAATCCTATTCCTTTATAAAGTAATAGGATTAAGACCCATGCTGATTGAGGTGGGTCACACCTTAGCTGAAGTAGCCTCATCCAAAGGTCCTATTTACAATGGGTTTTCACCCACAGGAATGGATTAGCTTCAAGAACATGTTTTCCTGGGGTATATACAGCTTCAAACCATCATAATGCATATTCAGTCAAGAAAGAATCATCCAAGATCAGAACTCTAAAGTGGTAGAGCTAAATTAGTTAACCAGTTGAGCCCTCTTTCCTCATCTGTCAATCAGAGGTGACAAAAATACTTCAGTTCTAGACTCCATGTGAGGATGAATTGAAAGAACGCAAGTGAAATGTGAGCATAGTTCCAGACACTCCTCAAAGGAGTCGTTTTTATTATTCTTGTGACACTAATGTCAAAGGCAACAAAATATGTGTGCCATACCAAAATGCTGGTTAGAAACTGCATGAATATTGTTTTGCCCATGGCTGATAGATTAGCCATTATAATAAAACTATACAGTCACCATTAGGAATAAACAGAATTATCAGTGAGAAACAAATTGAGAGTTGGTGAAAACTGTCTTCAAAGATTTTCTATATCCTTGTGTGGCAGTTTGATATTATTTATGAATTCCAAAAAGAGATATGGATTATGTTTGTAAACTGGTTTGTTCCTCTAGGTATGATACCCTTTGATTGTATTAGGTTCAGCTGAGATGCCTTTGATTGGATTATGTTGAGATTATGGCTTTGATTAGACCACATCAGTAGGGTGTAACTCAGGTTAATTCCCCACCCCCTTGGTGGACTGATATAAGTGGGCACTCACTCAAGAAGACACAGATAAAGAAGATACATGGGAAGAGAGAACTTTGTCATGACACGGATGAGGAGAGAACTTTGATCCTGTGGCCTTGGTAAGAGAGACAAGCCCAAGCCAGACTGTAGCTGAGAGAGAGGAAGGCTGAACCCTTGCAGAGATAGGCAACCATCTTGCTTCAACATGTGGCAATTGACTTTGAGTTGGACTTTTTAGGGCCTTGTAACTGTAAGATTTTACCCCAAATGAATACCCTTTATAAAAATCAACCAATTTCTGGTACTTTGCATCAGCAGCCTTTTGGCTAATACACCTGACATTCCTTTTGCTTGGGTCAAGAGTCCTGAAATGAGGTATGAGTCTAGGACCCCTCTCCCAGGCATTGAATGTGCATCCATAACACTCATCCTCTGTCCCCAGGGACTCAAATGAAGGCAGGCATTAGCCAGCATGCTCTCAGGCTCCAGGTTGCCCTGGGTTAGCCATGTGACTTTAAGCAAATCATTCTACTTTCTCCTCACTAAAGTGGTAATAATAAACTTACTTTATAAGACCCATAAAAATTAAATGTGAAAATATGTCTAAAGTAACTGCATAAAATATGCTACAAATGTAACCTTTTGCTTCTTTCTCATCATTCTGACCCTTCTGAAAAACTCCCCTAATAGACAGCATAGACTAGAATGTTAGATACAGCCTCATCAAGGTACCAATGACTAATTGTTCAATATTTGTCCTCTTCTGGTTCCAGGCTCTTTGGCTCGCCTTTCCCCCAGCTGGGCCTCTTAACACCCACGTACATCCCCAGCCCCTAGGACCACGGTTTTCATGAAGTTGGATTTAAACACCTCTCTCCCAGCATGTGGAGAGGAACAATAAATCATTCACAAATCCACCCATCCATCCCCTCATGCCATCACTGAGTAAACATTTAATGAATAGCTATCATGTTCCAGGATCCAGAGAGATGAAGAAAGAATGGGAAAAAAAAAAAAGCCTATGCACTCAAATTGCTCACAATTTAGTGAGGGAGACAGAAATATAAACAGATCATTGCAATGCAGTTTGTGAGGCACAATGTGAGAGAGAGGAAGAAGTCACATCAGAGAGATGCTTGAGTTGTATCTGGGAGGCAGTTTATCAGTCCCCTCCTCTGGGGTTAGTTCTCCTTACTGAATCCTGGGTTATTAACCTGCTTAGTATCCCAGTCCCTCTAGAACTGGAGTCCCACTTTGTTGTCATCAATTGTCTCCCAAGTCCAAAATCCTTTCCCCGTGTCCAAGCCAGTGACTCGGGCCTGCACACCAAGTTACTGGACCACCCTAACATTTTAACTGTGGCCTAGATTTCTGAGGCTGACCCCCAAGCCCACCCCCAGGAGTAAGCCTGCAGGACTCACATCTAGGCTCGGCAGCACTGTCGGGGTCACCTTCGAAGAGCATGCCTACTTGTGCCAGACTAGAATTTCTCTCAGCACCTATAGTTGGGTCTCCTCCATCCTCAACACCACCCTTGATTCAATCTTAACAAGTTCTCTAGGCAATGTTTATGTACTGTGAAGTCTGAGAACCACACAGAAAGAAGCCAAGTAACACACCCAGCTGTACCTAGGAGACAGGAAGCTGTTTTGGATTCTTTCCCATAACTTTCACCATATTTGATGATAGTAGTCATTCTATTGGGGATATAACATTCAGAGAAAGGTGAATTAGAGACTATTTCTGCCCTAAAATAGCTCACTATAAAATTATAATATATAAATTATAAAACTCACTATATTCAAGATATTAAAAATACAGAGGAGGGTGGCAGATGTGGCTCAAGTAGTTGAGTGCCTGCCTCCCACATGGGAGTGGGAGGTTCCCAGTGCCTCCTAAAGAGGACAAGCAGATGCAACAAGCAGACAATGAGCAGAGACAGCAGACAGACAGTGAGCAGAAGCAACAAGCAGACGGATGAGGAAGTCATCTTGGGGGCGGGGAGGGAATGTAAAAAAAAATGAAAAAAAAAAAAAAAAAATACCGAGGATGGTGAATGATTCTGCTTTGGTGTGACATGTGAAAGAAGACTTCACAATATGCCTAAAATTTAACATTGATTTGGAATCTTAGACATCTAATCACCTACCTAAATATCAATTTAACAACATTCTGAATGTATTTCAACGGTAAAGCATTTTTCAAGAAAGTTGCATTTCAAGACCATCATACACACATGGGGCAAAAGAAGATTATGCAGTTATATAATAATAGCTACCTTATATTGAATGCTAACACTATGCCAAGAATTGTACAAAGACCTTACATATATTATTGCAAAAAATGCTCACAACTGCCCCGTAACATATAAAGTTATTATTATTAACCCCATTTTTCAGATGAAGAAACTGAGTTTCAGGGAGGATATTAACTTCTTAGCTCAAGTACAAGGCATTGATAGAGCTGTGATTCTAATTCAGGTCTCTCTCACTCCAGATTCCTGAATCTTTCCTGCTGTGCTTTGCCACCTTGAATAACCCTTATTCTATATGACTTTTGTTTTCTGTTTTGTTGGTAGGATCTTTCTCCAGGTCCACCCCAGAGGAATTTAATCTTATGAGCCACCTCCCAGTATATTATGATTAGAAAATGTGGTCCTATTAATTATTATCTATTGAATTAATAATAAAATAAGTACTATTTATTAATAATAAGCAAAAATTATCACTCTTTCCTTTAGTAAACTAAACTGGTAGTGAGCACCTGTGCACTGGGTATACAGAATCAATAAAAATGGCCTTTGACCTCAAAGGGACTCAGTATAGTAGTGGAGAAAAAAAGATTTTAAGTAAACAGAATAATTAATGCAATGACAGATATATGAAGGAGGTGCTATGCAAACTCAGATGGGAGGAAGGGGTCAGAGAGGGCTTCCTGGAACAGGGGGCAGCTGCATAGAATCCAGATGGGTGAGAAGAAACAGGGTAAAGTTGGGGGTGGTTTAAGGAAGAGCATTCAAGACAGAAAAACAGCAATATATGAAGCCCCAAAGAGAAAGTTTCTGCCTGAAACAGAAGAGAAGCCACACACAGCGTGACATTAATATTCTTAACTCTTTTTGGAAGCACTGAGCACAGGGCTTAAGAACACTGGCATTAACATTAGACAGATGTGATTTTGCTCACCTATAGAATGAAGATAATGCCTATAGTGAGGAGTGAATGAAGCAGAGTTTCACGATGGCATCATTCATATGGTTATTGGTCTGTTATTGGTACAGAGCACCAGAGTAAACCCAGCCATTAGCATCTGTCCATTGCCATCCGGCTAGGAGCTCATATTAATACATTATTTCAAGCCATAAAATGCTATTGCAGAATCCCCCTCACACAGCTGCAGAGGGAGGATGTGGATCAGTGCTGTTTAGTGCATGAGAGACATAATTCTCCTGTGATCAGGCCAGACATATCTATGAACAACACATTCAGGGGAAAACAGCAACTGACATCCAGTATTGCTTTGTTTTCTAAGAATGGTAATGGCCCCAGCTTCCTTCCTCTCGGTGAGCTTCAGCAGAACTAGAACAGAATTTATTTCATTGTACTGCCAACACTTCATTTCATTTCCCTGGGATAATTCTCTGGGAATATCCTTGGCTGTTTCTTATTTGTCAGCCCTTTCCCAGCGCAGCTTAGGAGATCTTAGAGCAGAGATGCTGAATCAATATTTGAGCTTCATGTGGGTCCTGGAAAAGCTCAGAATATAGAGCAGTGAGCTTAAGCTTGAGCCCAAACCTGCCTCACATGTATCCCTGTCCTACAGAATTAGCTCCTGGCCTAGAGGTGAGGTCCAGGTTAAAATCACTACTTCCCGATGTGTTGCCCAGATCCCCAGAAGAGTCTGAGACATCTAGCTTGCAGACGTTATAAAACACATGTCTGTGGTTGAGTTTTACCACTACCACACCCCACAGAGATCTGGAGTCATCTTTTCAGTCACCAGCTCTGAAGATGGAGTCAGACGGCCTGATGTCTAGTCTTACCTCTGCCACGCACCCTTGAGAAAATCACTGACTTGTCTGAGAGAATTATGATTGTTAGACTGGGTTTTGGTTTGCTCAGTTGCTAAAAGTACATACCAGGAAATGGTGAGGAATATACTTGCTCATAGTCAAGGATGGAAAGATGTCAAAATCAAGGCATCATCAAGGCAATGCTTTCTTCCAGAAGACCAGCAGCCAGTGATCCTTGGCTGCTCTGCACATGGCAAGGCACATGAAGCAGCTCCTGGTCTCTCCCTTCTCCTCTGGGTTTCATTTCTTTCACCTTCTTGCTTCCCTGGCTTTCTTCCTCGTTGTTTGAATTTTATTCTCTTCTAAAGGACTGCAGTAATAGGATTAGACCCATCCTGAATGAGGCGAGTCACATCTTAACTTAAGTAGCCTTATCATAAGGTCCTTCTTACAAACTTACAATGAGTTCACACCCACAGGAATGAATTAGCTTCAAGAACACCTTTCTCTGTGATACATGAAGCTTCAAACCACCACACTCCATCCTCTGGACCCCAAAAGACATGTTCTTTTTATATGCAAAATACATTTATTCCATCACAATATCCCAAAAGCCTTAAGTCATTTAAGAGACAATACTCAGTACAAAGTCTCATCAAAATAGCCTATAGGTGTTGTCTGCTCTGAGGCACAATTCCCAGTATGTGGACTTGTGAAACCTAGAGAAGTTATCTGCTTCCAATATACAGAGGAGGATCAGGCATAGAATAGATATTCTCATTCCCATAGGGAGAAATTGGAGGCAAAACAGGGATCGTGGTCCCAAACAACTTGGAAACCCTGCAGGGCTTATTCCATTAGATTTAAAGATCAGAGAAATCTATAGAACGATGTTTTGTCCTCAGGCCTGATGGAGTGGCAACCCTACATGTTCCAAGTGCTTGCACATTGACTATGCTCTCCCTGAACACTGGGATGACGGTTGCACCCTCTCCAAGTGTCTAGGTTTGCCTTAGGGCTGTCAATGCAAAGTACCAGAAATGGGTTGGCTTTTATAATGGGGACTTTATTTAGGGTAAAAGCTGACAGTTCCAAGGCCATGAAATGCCCATATCAAAACACCATCAGAGATGCTTTCTCACCAAAGTCAGCTACTGGTGATCCTGGGGTCCTCCCATGTGGTGAAGATGGTGGCCAATCTCTGCTGAGGTCCCTGCCTTCCCCTCCAGAATCTACCATCTCCTGGAGCTCAGCTGTGGGCAACTAGGCATAGAGCTTATCTGTTTCTGGGCCTCCTCTATCAGTCTTGGCTGCTCCGCTTTTTACCCCGAGTTCAGCTGTGGACTATCAGGCATATGGCTCCTCTCTATCAGCCTTGAGCTGCTCCATGGGCACAGCCTCTTGGGGGCTTCATGCTTAAACTTTGGTTGCTAGCAATCCTCGAGTCCTCTCTCACATGGCAGGGTCAAAAATGGCAGCTTCCTTTCTCTGCCTGTCTCCCTCTTTGTCTCTGTTTATATAAAGCCCCCAAAAGAGGACAGAGACCCAAATTGAATCAAACCTCACTGACACAGTCCAATCAAAAGGGCCCACACCCACAAAAATGGATTATTTCAAGAACATATACTTTTTTGTTTTGGAATTCATAAAATAACTTCAAACCATCACACCAAGCATTGAATTGATGGCCATTCTCTCCTCAATGCCCAGGCACATGCAGGCTCAACTCTCTCAGTACACTGGAGTGGCGACCAGAATCTCCATAATCCCTGGGGCATTAACTCCAACCCCATCAAATATTGGGGTAGCAGCCAGACTCAATACAATATCCTGGGCACAGCCTCCACCCTCTCAGAAAATTGGGGTGCCAGCATTCTTCCTGACCAATGGGGTGGAAGGCCAACTCTGTCCAAGTGCTAGGGCAGACTCACACTTTCCATTCATATGGGTGGGCCCACTCTCTTGGCCTGAGAAGATGTCTTTGATCCAGGGCTTAGCTTCTATGGTTCTGCTCTTGAAGAGATTTTTTTCTTCAATTTGTCTCTTCTCTTTCCCTTTTAGTTCAGGCTGGATGTGGTTCCATTCATACAGATCTCACAAAAAAACTTGCCAGTTTTGCTTACAGTACAAAAGGGTCCAAGCCATCAGACAGAAGAACTTTCTACAGATCCTTCAAGGATAACTGTATCTCCAATCCTGACTTGTACTAAAAGGTCAGACTAGATCTATGTTCAGTTAAATCCTCACATAGAGCACTATTCTATGGGTACTCACTTTCCAGAAGCTCAGAATTTTCCAAAACATCATCATCTTCCAGTTTCTTTGTGCCCAGGAGTTCAGTTCTCAGCTTACCCATTTCCTCTCACATTCTACTATAAGCTGCAAGGAGAAAACAGGCTGCACTTTTCACACTTAGCTTAGAAATCTCCTCAGCTAAATATCTAAGCCCACCACTCTCAAGTTCTACCATCCATCTGACATCAAAACTCAATTTTGCCAAGTTCTTTGCTACATTAAAACAAGAATTTCCTTTCCTCCAGTTTCCAAAACACATTCATCATTTTCTTCTAAGGCCTCATCAGAAGTGTCTTTAGCATTCATATTTCTACCAACAATGTCTTCAAAGCAATCTATGCCTTTTCTATCAAGCAACCACACAATTCTTCCAGCCTCTCTCCATTACCCAATTCCAAAGCTGTTTCCACATTTTTGGTATTTGCAATAGCAGCACCCCACTCTCCTGGTATCAAAATCTGTTTTAGTTTCCTAGACTGCTCTAGCAAATGAAATGGGTTGTCTTAAACAATGGGAATTTATTAGCTTACAGTTTTAAGCCTGCTAAAATGTCCAAATCAAGGCATCATCAAGGCAATGCTTTCTTCCAGAAGACTGGCTGCAGGCAATTCTTGGCTCCACTGCCACATGGCAAGACACATGGCAGGGCCTCCAGGTTTCTCTCTTCTCTTCCCCGGTTCATTGCTTTCAGGTTATTGCTTCTGTGGCTTTCTCCCTCTTTGTCTGAACATCATTCTCTTATTAAGGACTCCAGTAATAGAATTAAGACCCATCCTGATTGAGGTGAGTCATACCTCAACTGAAGTGGCTTATCACAAGGCCCTACTTACAATGGGTTTATATCCATAAGAACAGATTAATTAAAAACATGGGGTATATGCAGCTTCAAACCACCACAGTCTCCAAGATTATTTGCAGTTCTGTGCCATTTAGATAAACCAACTTTATCAAGTTTGGTATTGTGATAGCAGTGTACACCTTCATTCAGTTAGCCATCCAAGCATTCATTCAGTCAACAAACACTTATTGCTCACTATGCCAGGCACTCTGCTGGGGATACTGCTGAAAACAAAACTATTTCATGGTCTTTGCCCTCTTGAAGCTTGCTATCTAGCAAGGGATATAGATTTCAACACAAGTATATGATTGAAAATGTTATGAGACTTAACATGGGGGGTGGGGAAGTAGTGGATGACTCCTTCCTGTGCTTCTCAAAACATAGCAGACATGGAGTCTTTAAAGAGTCATGCAATGAAGTGGAATATGTTCAGACGTGAGCAACTTGAGGAGAGTAGCTGAGATACTAAAAAGATCTGAATGAAATGACGAATGTAGAGCCAGGAAAGAGAAGACTAGGGAGAGTGGTTGGAAATGTAGGAAAATGTTCTTCAACTAATTAAAGGACTGCAATGTGGAAGAAACATTAAACTTGTTCTAAAGAGTCTCATGAGATGAAATTTTGATCAGTTTCTGGAATTTGGAGGGAAATGTATTTTGCCTTTATATAAGAAATCTCACAACTGAAACAATATAGAATAGGCTGCTTTAGGAGATGGTGAATTCACTGTCACTAAAAGTGTTGAAACTGAGGCTAGAAGTATAAGAGTATAGACAGAGCATATTTAACTTTTGGAGAATGTATAGACAAAGAACAGGAAGTTGATATGTTTAATCAATCAATGGAGGAATGTCTAAAGGAATCAATATATACTAGGTCCAGAATCTATATTTAAGCTTTAACTGTGGTGCTAGAAGATAATTATAAATTCCTATAAAATTTCTTTCATTCTGAGAATCTGATTCTTGGGATCTGTGATTGTAATAGCAGTTTACTGGCTACATGGAGTGACTTGAAGAATATAAGAGATTCCCATCATAAAAGATTTTCCTCACCTGCTTGAAATTGCAAAGGACCTAAACTTCTGAGTCTATAAAATGGAAACAGTAATATTTATATCACATAGGGTATGTTTTTTAAGGATTAAAATAGGTAATGTGTATGAAGTACTTAATCCTGTGGAAATCAATGAGTTAATTAAAGCAAAGCATTTATAAGAGTACTATTAGGTACTCATTGCTGCTTTGGGGAATAAGATTAGTTCCTTTTACACTCTGAAGACATCTTTAGCTTAACAATACATTAAACATGATCATTACACAAACCCTAGGGGAGAAATTTCCTTGATAGAGGAATAAAGGATTGAATTGATTGACTGAGCTATGTAAACATCCTTCCAAACAAGAGAAGTGTCCATTCATCAGATCCAAATGGAATTTCCAGAACTTTAGGCTTTGATGAGAAGGAATAGTAGAGAAAAAATGGTAGGTTACCAAAGCAATCTTCAAATTTTGGTCAGCTTGTGCATTAAGTAGACTAAGCTAATAAATGCATTTGTTGACTGTCTCAAAAATGTCTTTCAAATCTTTCTCTTCCCTCAATTTGCAGTGCCACTGCCCTTAGAACAAGATTTTGTCATTTCTCATCAATACCATCACTTTCATTTGAGTGAAGGACACTCTCGGAGAGTCTGAAGTAGCTCTGGTTGATGTATTAAGGAACCAAAAGTAATCCCCGGGTGAGGCTGAGAGCAATAGCCAAGCAATTAAATTGGGAGAATACATTTAAAGGGTCTGGGCAGAGAGAAATAGCATAGGTCAAAGCAAGGAAACAGAAGCCAGGACAGAGCAGGCAGGGTCAACCCAAATGGTGGGAACCTGGAATGTTTCAGATGCATTAGAGTATAGCTGCAGACCCTGTGGACTCATTCCTTGGGGAGGAAGGAAAAGAGAAGGGTCTTAAGCTGGTTCCAACTATTATAAAATCTTCCATTTGGTGTCACTTTCCCACTTTAGGCCATCCTCCATACTGCTCGCCAGATTGATTTTACAGGAAAACCAAGGTGATGCTGTCTCCTTAAAAACTGCAGTGATCTCACCAAAACTATAAGGCATAGTATAAATGCCTCAGCTTGGGCCAGCTCAGTTCTATCTTCTCACTTTCATCTCTTCCATTTCACCACATGTTGTCACGGGCTCCTCTGTAGGTTCCTCAGGCCACTCAGACCTTTTATCATCCTGCTATTTTTGCACGTGCCACTTCTTCCACCTGGAATCACACTCCTGCCCCATAGATCCCCATGTCATATTCCACACAAATACGTCCTCTTTTTTAAGTTCTTTCCTTAAAATCTCACCAAACCATTAGGAAGCCCCCACCCCCTGAGCCCAATCCCCAGCCACAACAGGATTCATTTTTTTCCCAGTGTTTTTTTTCACATCTCTATAGAGCACAGTCTCATCCTCCCAATAGAATAAAATCTTCAAAGACAGGAACTATATCACTATATACCAAGTGCTGAGTGGGTGCCTGACACATAGTAGGTGCACTATAAATATTTGTTGAGTAAATAACTGATCAGCTATTCAGTTTGAACTCCTTGGAAGCAAAATGCTTTATAAACAAAATATGATTGCTTATATTGCTGCTATAATTCATAATCTCTTCTTTATTTGCCCCTTCCATCTTCTCCCTTGACCTTTTTATATTCCTTATTCATTTATACATTGACTTCACCCACACCAGACTCTTATTCAATTCTCCGGATTTAATTTCTCCCTCCACAGATCTGCTGCACATGGACACTTCGGAACAAAGCCTCTCATTCATAAATATCTGCTGGCTGTTTTTACTGTTCTGATGCCTTCAACATTTTAATGGAAAATGTTTAAGAGGCTGCATCGTTATGCTCATGCCCAGCTGGAACTGAGATGTGTCCATCAATAACAACTCCCCTTGCATTACAGTATAGATTCAAACACATAAAGTAAAATAAACTTCATTGAGACTTAATAAAATTTAATGCATCACTCAAGAGTGCATAATATTTTCAAAGGTGGGCACCTGCAGAAAGTGCTTCCCTGAAAGGAAAGTGTCATTCTGGAGGCTTGTTGGGAATGCATGATTGGTAAGTAGCTTTGTCCTCATCATTCGATGACTTAGTGTACTTAAACTGACATCTTTGTTTTGCTTTAAAATGGGCAACAGCATTTCAACAAAGGGAGGAAAAGATAGACACACAGCTACATCCTCGACCCAAAGAAGCACTATGTCTCCAGAGCACCGTGTCTTAATCATATGCTCAAGCTAATCATACACTCAAGCGGGACAGGCACGCAGGTATTGGAGTGGAAGAAAGGGGGCCTCGCACGACCTTGCTCTCACCTAATTGAAAAGTGGGTCTGTTTCTGGTCTCTTAGCCCCCAGCCCGGATGAGCTAACATGTGGATTCCCTATTAACTGTTGCTGCCTGTGATTTCTGTGATTTAAGAGAGGAGCTGACTATGTTTTTTACCACATTAATAGTAATGAAACATATGATGAAGTGCCAGGCTCTTTTCCAGGACCAGCTGTGCATCCAGCCAAACTGTCGATGGAGAGACCCCCTCGGCTTAGTGCTACTCAGACAACTTCTTTCTGCCTAGACAGGGAATGCTGTGTGGCCAGCGGTGCTCTGTCTGCCTGCGGCCGAGAGGCACAGTCATGACACTGGCGACTGGGCAGAGAGATAAGTGCAGGCTACGCAAGCCACCAAGGAATTTTTCCAGAAATCAGAAGAATTACTAGAATTCCTAGTCTCACTGACTTTTTCCCCCTTAATGTTAGGCTGTAGAGGAACTATTTCTGGATACGGTAGCTTCTTCAAATCACTCCTAAGACTTTAGAGGAGTGATTCCAGTTCTAAGAGGAATCTGAAAGCCTGTAGCAGCTGCCATCAATAATATCATTGGCATAACAGCCCGAGTCCAATGAAAAGAGAGAGGAAAAGGGATTTCAGGTATTATGGGTGGTTTACCTACATTGCTGAGTAAGCCTTCTTGCTTCCAATAGAAAATAATTCTTTGTGGCTCCTGGATGTTGTATTCATGAGCTCTGTATGAGGTTTTTGGGGAGTTTATTTTTTTTAAGTGTGGGCATCTATGTATACTTGTGAGTATGAAAGTATATGCACATGCACATATATGTAAGTGTATATTTCTATCAGCAACAAGAAAGTCAAGTATCTTTCCAAACAGCTGTGCTACTTTCCCCAGCATTGTTCTGTGGGTTGGAATTACGCTGAGGTGTCATCTATTTCTGTTATCATAGCCTGGGTCTAACCATGAAGACCACCCAGACATTTAACTCGGGGTCACCGACAGACAAATACCTTGATCTATCATGCTTGTTAATTACACCTGAACAAAGAGAACGTCTTGAACTTTTAGTTCCACACAATGTGAACATTCTGGCTGAAGATTCTAGAGACAGGCGGGTCTCTTCAGAGGCCACCCCTGGGCAAATGCCATTGGTCATCATGAAGGTTTTCTTCTAAGTTGGAGTTTTTGGCTTCCAATAGCGCTGTACTTTTGGCAGTGATGTACTTAAATCATTCTACTGCTAAGCAGTTTAGAACAATAGCCACTGTCTTAACTCAGTTTATGTTTGATAAGGGGAATATACCAAGTGGCATCTCTTTTAATAAGGCCATTAGGAGAGCATTGCATGTGACTAAAATAATAGAAGAAAAAATCTAGGCCTTCCCTACTCTAAATTTGGGAAACTCTTATGGCTGCATTTTTTTTTTTTTTTTTTTTTTTTTTTGATTCACTGAAATTTCTTTATCTATTACCCTGTGTGCTTCTCACTCCCATCATGCATATATTGTAGAAAATATTAAAAAATAATAAACAGATACTGTATCTAGAATGTCAGTACCATTTCTGTTAGAAGGGGGAAAATGAATAAAGAAGAGAAGAGCAAGCAAGCAACCAGCTTGTTCCAAAAAATTGGGAATCGACAGATTCCAAAACAAAGTTCCTGTTCCTGTAAAGCCTACTTCCTACTGTAAAAATTATCAACAACAAAAAAATTTCGTGTAGTATAAAGTCAAAAATTCTAAAGAAAATAAAACATGGTAAAAAGGTAGAGAGTGAAGGGAGTTTGGGGAGGGCTCCTCATTCCCCTACAGGTCCACTCTGAATCCTTTTCACCTGCTTCTTCCGGCTTGGGTTCTGTCACTGAGGCAAGTCCTTCTTTGAATTTCCAAATCTGCAGGGTCTTTGGGTGGGAGAGTGGGCTCTCTCAGGATTTTGGTAGCTAGGACTCTACTCCATGGAGAATGAGACACACTTCAGATGAGTGGTCAGGGAAGTCATCTAAGCAGCGGCATTGTTTTTCCTTCTGGACAGAGAGCATTCAAATACAGAAATAACATTAACAGATCTGTTTTCAGTCCATCTGACATAACACTGGAGAAGATCAGAAATCCAAATCAGTTTTTTTTTTTTTTTTTTTCTGCCTGCATACTTTGGATACGATAATCAGGAAAGATCTATCAGGAACCAAGGTCAATGAGCTAGAGTATGTGGGTGGAAAGTAAGGAGAGGGACTTTGAAGATGGGAGAGACAGTTGGAGAGAAAACCAGCTCAAGATGGAGTGAGAATGCAGACAAGGAGCAGAGCTGCTTCTGAATAGAAGTGTCAACCACTCGTCTAAACCCTCAACTCACAAGTCCATGAAGACCAGAGATTTGCAGTATTTAATTATCTGGTTGATCTGCGCCTATAGCTACCATTTTGTTACCATCACATTACAAAAATAGTTTCAATATTTTTTTAACTCAAATTTAGCCTCCTTTTAAATTCCCTTTGCTTTAGTTTTCTTTATCTTTAATTGTTTATGGCTGGAGGGATATAATTAATTCAATGTGGCTGTTTAGAGAGATATTTTCCAGGTCCTGCAGGTCCTATAGACATTTATTCAAGATGGGACATAGGAAATAAGAATCTCAAGTAAATAACTTATCATTGCTATAAATTCATCAAGTTTGTTTTACTTTTCTGAAAAATATGTATGAATACTCTTAAATAGTGTGAAATATTTGTAGCATCTGATCTTTCTGGAATATCTTTATCATCCCATAACTCTGTTTAGACAAGCACAGAATTGGAATTCAGTATATCCGTGTATTACTCCAAAAATGTGCTAATTTGGCAAGATTTTCTTCAGCCTTATGGAATTTAAGCAAGGCATGGTAAATTGGACTTTCTAAGATGAGAAGAATTTTTTTCATATTACTGTTATCAGAAACTGGTCTTTTGGGGAGCATTTACTCCAAAATTAGACCTCATTCATTTGACCAGTCTTTTATGGTTTATCTGAAATTTTAAAATGTATGTTTTGCTGAATTCTGATATGGCAAGGGCTCTTTCTTTTTCGTCAATAACCACTTGGAAAGAATGAGTTTGCAATTTAAAAATGAGTGCTTATTATTTCAGAACATTCTAAAATATGAATCACGGGATGAGAGCTTGTCATGCACTCACTTTGGGCTAGCATGAGCATTGCCTTCCAAAAAACTACAGAAATATGTGCCCATGCTATTTTACTGTGGATTCTTCTGAGGATTAACTGGAAATTAAATAATTTATGTCTGTGTTTTACTTTTTAAATTTGGATTTCTATAGAATAAAGCATAATTAGAAATTGCATTTATAGTTTAAAATAGAAAGTACTTCAAGAAATGTACAACAGAAAAATTCCTTGCCACATTTCACAATAAAGTATTGTTAACAAATGTGACAGTCTTAATCTGAGCAGTTTATAATTTATTTGAGCGTCGTCATATAAGTAAGTAATCACAGAAAATGTGCCTCTGATTAGCTCCCACTTTCAAGCTCTAAGGGGTCTTAAAAGTCATTTGTGTAAACTCAATGTTTGATAGACAAGAAAGCACACAGTTTGAAAAGAAAAGTGACTCAGCCAAGAATGGCTTAACCTCTTCTGAATTCAAAGAGAGGCAGACAGGAGCCTTTCTCTGCCCTCCTTGAAATGCTTAGGGTGTGGTGTCCTTCTGGGATATTAATATTGATGGCTTTCATACAGGTAGGGAAGTTTTCGGTCATTATTTCCTCAAATATTTTTCCTGCCCCTTTTCCATTTTCTTCTCCTTCTAGGACACCAATAATGCATATGTTTTTGTGTTTCACATTGTCATTCAATTAACTGAGACCTGTTCTATTTTTTCCATACTCTTTCTGTTCTGTCTTTTCTAGTTCAGATGTTCTGTCTTTGAAATCACTAATTCTGTCTTTGAGCAATTCAAATCTGCTCTTATGTGCCTCTAAAATGTATTTTTAACCTCATCCATCATGTCTTTCATTCCCATAAGGTCTGTTACTTTTCTTTGCAGAATTTCAGATTGTTCTTTATGCTCATCTAGTGTCTTCTTAATATCCTTCATCTCTTTAGTCAAATTTTCTTTCAATTCTTTAAATTGATTTAGGAGAGTTGTGTATTTATCATTGATTAATTGTCTTAAATCCTGTAGGTCTTCAGGATATTTGGTTTGTTCCTTTGGCTGGGCCATTTCTTCCTATTTCTTAGTATGGCTAGTAATTTTTTGCTGATGTCTAGGTATCTGAATATGTTGGTGAATTTACTCTGATGGCCAATTTTACTTGCCTATTGTTATTTTTTTCTCAGCTCTTCTTTGATATTTGGTTTAACTTATTCCAGGACTTTAAAATTGCCCGGCTTAAGTTATCAAAATCATGCCAGGGACTCACTAATGGGGTGCAGATTTTCTCCCAGAAGTGGGGTAAATAGAGCCCTAAAAGCAGTTTTTGTCCATGCAGTTTCCAGACCAGCCAGCAGATGGTGGTTATTGGCACACCTTTCCACAGAGGTGTATCTCTCTGTTTCCTTTGTTTTCATCTGGCTGGAGCTGAGATTCAAAGTGATCTCCAATGGCTGAGTTTACTGAAAAAAAGCCCCCTGACTGCCCCTCCCGTTTCCCCTGTAACAGTTGATGGGGAGGAAGATGTCTGCTGTCCTCTCAGTCAGCTGTAATGAGCCAGGTGTTTTTACCCCCTTAATATGTCAGGGGTGGGGTAGGGGAGCCTTTCCCAGCAGCCAGGAGGCTTAGTAATTCACAGTTTGTTTCAGCTTCTTTGTCTCTCTGTCCCTCACCCTCCTGGGAGTTGAGAAGCACTTTCCTGGTCTGTTGATCCCCAAAGCAGGTCCCTTGGGCAGTTTTTGGCTTTCTCCATTGTTTTAGTGAGAGAGCTGAGCCTTTCTGCCTAATCCAATGCCATCTTCCCACAATCCTCTGCAATGTTCCTCTGAAGGCTTTGACTGAAGCTAGCTGAAGTGGGCAGCAAAGATAAGGAGGGCTGGGGAGAATTGCTGGCAAGAATATTGGAGATCTGCAGTTACCAATAAAGGGAAAGAAATTATCTCAGGGACCAGAGCCCAGTAATTACCATTGTTTATGATCCAGCCTAACCTTAAGAGGACTCCATAGTTGAAGTCACCTCCTGCAACAACTCTGAATCTCTGCCTGCACTTCAACACATGAACCAATGTGTGGTTTGTTCTCCTCAGGGCTGCCATGTACAATTGTATTGAGTGGTCACTGTACAAGAGTGCCCATTCAAGGGGACAGAAAGGAACTGAAGTTCAACTCCTCTCTATTAAGTGGTGCTTTGTGACATAAAGATAGGACATTATATCCACTGTAAAGGGTACCACTTTCTACTATCACAAAGGAGCCATGCACTTACCATGTTATGTACCTCCGCAAAGAAATGACCCTAATTTGCCTATAGAAGTCATATGGATGGGTAAAGTCCCAGATACTTTGTAATTCAGAATGTCTTTTGGGAAATTGACTTTAAATGGTGCAGTTGTCTAGATGACTTTCATTAAAAATACAACACTGGCTTTTTTAGTTGTAGGAGCAAGAGGGACCGCATCTATCCTTTGTCTGTTATGCCAGTTTTCATAATTTCTAAAGGAAGACTTGGCCAATTGGCCAGATATTCAGGGCATCCCTTGGCCATTATGAGCAGCTACCTTGAATTTATAACCAGGGGCCATTTTTCATATTCCAATAATGATTAATTCAACAGGGCACATATACTGTGGCATTTTCTTAAAGAGGGCACTTTTCCAAATTCACGCCCTTGGATATGTTTTAATGCTTGAGTTGTTTTGTTTATATTTTCATGTCTTCATTAGTGAATTCCAGCAAATCCATTCTCCTTGAAATCATTGGCTGCCCCCACCATCACTCTCAGAAAGCCATTTGCTCAATGAAGGATTAGGGCAATTTTTATTATTCTCAACAATAAAATAATGTGGTGTCTTTCTTTGTCTGAACTATGAGAGCATTCATTATTCTTAAGTAGCCTCCTATCATGTTGAGAATTCAAATTGGTTTAATGTCATTCTATCCATTGAATCGCAGAATGTTAACCCTGGAGCAATAAGTATTTATAAAGTGCCAACCATGCATGTATGCATGTAGGATATTGCGTCCTCCTCATGGGCCACCATGAATGTATACTTTCCCAATTTCCCTTTATCTCTCCCCTACTCTGAGAAGTGTGTCTGACACTCAGCAGGTAATTCAAGGATATTTATTGAATAACATAATGAGTGTATAACATTTTTTATCAATGGCACCTTCAAGAGAAGCCCAGTATAAAACTGCCTTATGAGCTGGTAGCCCCATAAGACACACGAGGATTCCCCTTCTTGAATACAACACCTGATTGGACACCTCTGTTTCACTGACTGGGCTAGGGAGAGTCTCTGGAGTAGCTGTTGTGAATGCTTATCAGTAATCTTAGATAACCACACTCTCTTCTCATCATTTTCTATTCTCCCCCACCATCCAACAAGCCTCATAAATGTTCCTTAACACCTTATCTCAATCTTGAGTTCTGTTTTCACCTCTCCTCAGGACCTCCAAACTTTTTATAGCCCAAGCTCTATTTACTACAATGTATTGGAAGGAAATGTTAGTGAATTAAAGCACAGAGCTCACCTGGTGAGTGGAAGCAAGGGATAATGGAAGGGGAAAAATTAACATACAATTAATCCCAGTTTATCCTTTAAAATCTGATATTATTTATATCAATGTGAGGTTCTGTAACACCAGGGTTTCCATTTACTTCTTTTCCATGACTAAGTAGTAAGTGTTTGGTTGGCTTGGGGCAGCTGCTTCACAGGCTTTCTGAGTGACTAACCAGCTAAACCAATTTTATTAATGATTATGATGATGACCTACACTTAATTCCCTGCACACATAGATAAGACTTTTAAGGGCATCTGTGGGGAGAAAATTCTACAAGGTTCTTTGGTAATCCTTCCTCTGTCACGTAACCAAAGGACTGAGGGAGCTTTTCCACACATCCGAGGTAAGCCTCAGCCCCTTCCCAGAGATTGTAATCTGAGGAGAAATAAAGACCACATGTGCCCTGCACTTCTCCGCCTTCCCTCATCCCATCAATTTAAGTATCTGATTTATTATATTTGCACTTCCATGAGGGTGTTGGGATCTCTGAGCATGCCAAATTAACTACTGATCCCCTTCCCTGTGTGAGTACCAGACATATTGAGAAAGGAGTGAAAGATGCAGGGCAAAATATTCTTTTATGACTAATGGCAGTGGTAGGGGATATAGCCCAATGTGAGAGCTAAACTGGCTTCTTAATACTAAACCTCAGAATCCCAGGCTATGTGGTTGAGAATTGCAGAATAGAGGGGCATATTTCCAAAAAGAGATGCTGAGCTGAGCGTCATTCTCACAAATTTACCAATCAGATTAGGTACTGCCCCTCTCCAGGTTGCTGAGTGAGTAAAGGGGAGGAGAGCAGCCAGAAGTATTTAAGGAAAATCCCTCCTAATATAAACCAGAGCTTGGGAAGAGGCAATCTTTACTTAGAAATTTGACCAGGGGCCAACCCTACTGACATAAACTGAATCTTTTTTCACTTTAAATTCTTTACCTGGAGTTACTGGCCTATAGTTTTTTGGTCTACTTAGCCATTCCAGGGATAGATGAAGCCCTGGGTAACGTTTTATTTCTCCGTCAATAATGTTTCCTTCTGAACATTTCTAGCTAATTATACCATTTAGTCAACCAAACCAAGATGGCAAACCTCCCACAGGAGCCTCTCCAGGAATTGCCCAGAGACAAGATTATTCACTTCAGTAGGCAGAAAGTTGATCTGGAGTCATGGCTCCGACCAGCCCCTCTGGCTCCGAGCATGGAATCCTGCCCTGGCTAGCACTGAACATATTCAGAGCCATGCCACCTCCTTAAATTGTTGCAGTGGCATTCCTCAGTTGAGAGAGCCAGTAAAGTGATGCCTCCTGGGACACATGCCACACCGCCACTGTCTTCAAAAGACTAGACAGCTGGCAGGGTTATAGGGTTGCATTCCTGAGCGTAAGCGCAGATGAGGAAAAGTTAGACTTGCAGCCTGATCAAAATGAAACATCTGTGTCAGGTGAACCTATATTGACAACTATAGGTTTGTGGCTAGTTATCATAGCTATTTATGCATTACACTACATTATACACATCTTGGGAGTGAGGAAGGACATTATTTTATTTCTCCACAGTTTCTTTTTCAGTGCCTTGAATGCTTCTTACATAGGAAAGGCCACAGTGCATCCTGGAAGGAACATAGAGTTAGGATTCTGATGAGCTTAGGGATGAGATTTGGCTTTACCAATGTTTCTTTCCCATCCCTTTACCTCTATGATCCTCAGCTTTCTCATCTATAAAATGAATGCAATTACCCCATGTATTACTGGTGAGGACTGGATGAGATTATACATAAAACACTCGACATACTATGTAGTATGGTGACATAAATGTTGGTTGGACTAAATGAATTCTCATGATAACAATCTACCATGCAACAGAAAAGATAGCCTTCAAAGACATGCTTTTGGTGTATTATGTTGTAAAAATTCCAACCAAGGAAAGCATCCTTCAAAGAATAAGCTTCACTCTGAATTCCTGAGTTGTAATTTATTCTTTGTCTTTCCTTATTCTCTTGTCTAGATGCTCTTTTGATGGCACTAGCCTAGAATGGTGACATTTTACAACAGAAATAGAAGCCATGTTAAATTGAGCTTTCTAGGAAGGGAATAAAAGTAAATAGGATCACATATTTTAAGAACCTGTTGTGAGATGGATAGTCACATCCATGCAAATAATAAATATCAGTGCTAGAATTTGAACCCACATCTGTCTGTTTCCATAGCATTTAGTCTTCCCACTGAAACATTTGCCTTTCAAATAAATAAACATAGTGGAAAAATATTAAGCTAAATGGCAAGTCTAGGTGTTCTGAACAGTATATTTTTACTTGAGTGATTTTTCTCTAGATGGTAAATACAGAACAATATCAGGAAAAAATGCTAGAAATAAATCCTCCAAAACACTCCTTGTCAACTGATCTTCATGTCTCCACAATGGTAGCCCCCACAATCTATCCAAAAATTGCATACTACTGCATTTTGATAAATAAGGGCTGTTACAGAATGAACAAATCTACCTATTGTTTGTAGCCAGCACATTCTAAATTAAAATTGTACCTTTACTCTCTCTTTCACACTTTTCTTTGCTATATCATTATTGCCTTCAGGGTATTGAAGATTCTTCATGGACTGGCCTCTTTCTCTCTCCATCCTCTTCTGTAATCACACTTTATGTTCTGGTCATATTGAAATCTTCACAATTCACCAAAACTGTTCTTCCCCAAGCTCTTTCCATATGCCTTTTTTTAGGATAAATTCTCTTTGTTTTGTATACACTTATCTTCCAGATTGTAATACAGAAAGAGGCCTTCCCTGAATACTCACAAGATTATATATTTTCTTTGTTCTTTGTTAACCTCTTGCTATTTACAAAGCTCTATCCTGTCCTTATCTGCCTGTCTACCCTAGACTATAAGCAGTTTGAAAGCAGCAATTCTCTCTGTTATATTCACTTTTGTATCTTAAGTCCTACCACTGAGTCTAAGTTCAATAAATGTTTTTTGAATGAATGAATCAGGCAATCACAAAGCAGGTTCACAGATGTGAATATGAAAGTGGTTGGGGGAAATTCCTAATGATAAGGGATGTAATGTTACAGAGTCCATAGTCCTGATGGGGCTCACCTTGACAGTGTTCCTGTATCATGTCATATATATACCTTCTAGGGAACTTTTACACAATTCACATCCCTGTCAACAAGAAACAAAATCAACCAGCATGAAAATGAAATGTACTTATTGAATTAAAATTTGAATTGAACAAACAGAAGGGAACATTTTAAAGTCATAGTCTCTATAGTCAACCAAACAGCTAATTTTCTATCTAAACAATAGACTGTGGAGATTATCCAGGAAGACATTCACTCAACAATATTATTCAGTGCCTGTCTCGTGCCAACATAGTGCTAGGCAATGAGCTCATAAAGGTGACTAATATTCACTAAATCTCTCTGTGCTTCAGTTTCCTCACCTTAAAATGAGGATTAAAAAAGTATCTATCCCATAAAATTAAAGGAGTTAAACCATATAATTGCTTGGAATAATGGCTGGCACATAGTAAGCACTTGATAAATGTTAGCCAAGGTGAGGTGATGACGATGATGAAGGTGATGATGGTGATGATGATGAGATAACAATGATGATGCTGCCATATGGAGCTTACAGCCTAACAGAGATGGCCAACAGACCTGAATTACTGTTGTACAGTGCGAAGAGCACCATCAAAGAGGAACCAAATTGGGATAGCAGTATAGCAAAGAGAGTGATCAGCTTTGCCTGGGGCAGGCAAAAGAAGTAGAACTGATCATAAAGACTTTAGAGAAGAACAAAATCTGAGGCTTAAAAACTTAATAGAAATTTGCAGGCAGTTGAAAACCCAGTCTTACTTAAGGATCTCAATCCAGTTTCTAATTCCTTCTGTAATAAGAAGTATCTTTTTCATAAATGAAGGTCTTAACAGCTTGGCAATTTCATCAGGAGAAAGATTTAAATATAGAGACAGAAAATCAGTCCCCTCTCCACGAAAACTTATTTGTGTATTCCAATTTTTCAGAAAAGAATTTTAAAGGATTTCAATAAAATATGTTAATCAGGTCAAAGTAAGAATGTATTTTAAAGTTAATTTTTCAATAGCTCATCTCTCAAAAGGGGATTATATATATAATTATTTTCATGGAACCTATCACTAATATCTCCCCACTTTGACAAATGCATTCACTTTTAAGCAAAAAATATATGCACATAAAATTACAGTGTCTGTCAAGCTTGGAGGAATAAGGAATCCATACTTTGCTATGAAAATGAGAGAACGTGGAGTACTAAGAATATGGCTACTGTCCTAGGCTGGAATTGTAGATCTTCATGGAAAAACTTTTGAAAACACCATTTTAACCACTGGTACTAACAATCAAAGAGATGCCAAGAGAAGGAGGGCACCTTACTCCAAGCTGCCCCCTCTCTTCCTCCTAAACACGTACAGTATTCATATCCTGGGAATAAGTCTTTCTGTTGCTACAGCAAATGACTTGTTTCATACCCAACAGGTAGAGAAATCATTATAACCCAAGCAAGTCTCTCTTTTCCAGGAGTACAGCTGCCTTACAGCTTGGCTTATGAAGCTACGTAGGTGTTGATTAGCCTACAATATCTTCCACCTTTCCCTTGGACCTCCTGAGCATCTAAAGTTTGCTCTATTGCTTTCCCTCTTTTTTTTATTTTTATGATGTGAAGCTATTATAAATGCACAGCAAATAAATTAGCCAC
Organism: Tolypeutes matacus; assembly: GCA_026826555.1. Classification (NCBI taxonomy): domain Eukaryota; kingdom Metazoa; phylum Chordata; class Mammalia; order Cingulata; family Chlamyphoridae; genus Tolypeutes; species Tolypeutes matacus. The sequence continues at coordinate 1,934,922 of JAKSZT010054575.1, forward strand.
AGATTACTATCAATGGCAACAATATATCATCAGAAGACGTAAAAAGTACAGCTGGAATCCACCATAAACAAGTGAAACTGAACACTAAAGAGTGCTACACGATTAAGTTCATAAAAGTATGAATTGCTGTCAGCCCAGCCACAGGAGGACAATCAAACTGGCTTTCCAGGGCAAGCATGGCAACTCATTGATCAACCCTGTCACTTCACAAAGAATCAGCAAAGGGAAATAGATCTCTCTCCTTCCACTTTGGCTGTAGGAATCCAAGAGGAAGCAGGGAAGGAGAAGGGAGGAGGACTCAATGTGTAGATGTTAAGGCAAGCAGCTAGGCTTGAGGAAGCCCATGGAGGAAATTTCAGATGAACCTGCCCCTGGATGCTCAATATAATCTATCACTTGTTGAACTATGTAGCACTCCCAAAGTCTGTTTCAGAGGTGGCTATGTGATACAATTTAGAGATCATGAGTGTGAGGGCCATATTTCCCAAGCTGAAAATCAAAGATTAAAAATATACTTATATGTGAATATTCTCACTGTCCTGATTTTGTGATAATCAGGGCAGGCTAAAATTCACTATATTAGAAACCTAGTTTTTCTCCCTAGGTCTGGGTTTTTAGAATGCTGGTGATAAACTAAGCCTGATTTACTATATGACCATCCTGTATGGGAAATGACTGTAACTCTAAATATCTTTGGTCAACCTTAAGAGATATAACAGGGGGACAGATGTAGCTCAAATGGTTGGGTGTCCATCTCCCATATGGAGGGACCTGGATTCAATCCCTGGGACCTTCCAGTAAAAATTTTAAAAAAAGAAAAATAGAAGGCGCACAGGTCACCAGGCCCTGTGCGCGGGTACACTGTCAGGCCCCATGTGCGGGTGTGCTGCCAGGCCCCGCGAGTGGGTGCGCCGTCAGGCACCGTGAGCGGATTAGCTGCCTGGCCCCATGTGCGGGTGCACTAACATGCCCTGTGAGCGGGTGAGCTCCCCAGGCCCCATGCATGAGTGCGCCATCAGGCCCCTAGTATGGGTATGCCGTCAGGCCCCGTGCATGGGTGCCACGTGAGCCACGCAGCAAGATGATGACGTAACAGGAGAGTGACACAAGGGACAGCTAAGACGAGACGCACCGAAAAACCAGGAACTAAGGTGAAAAGGCAGTAGGATGCCTCTCTTCCACATCAAAGATTCCGAGGATCGAATTCCAGTGAAGACAGGAGGAGAAGGATGAGAAGAGAGGGCAGGAAATGGACACAGAGAGTTGCCCAGCAAATGGGCATAGAAACAGCAAAAACAGGGGGTGGGGGGTAAAAAAGGATAAAAGTAAATAAATAAATAAATAAATAAATCCTTTAAAAAAAAAAGTATAGGGAAGTAAGATACGAACTATAGTTAGTAGTAATACTTTGACGATGCTCTTTCATAGTTTGTTAACAAATGTTTCACAACAATGCAAAGTATTTGTGTTGGGGTGATGTGTGGGAGCCCTATATGATGTTATACATGTTTGTTTTTTAAGTTCACATTGTTCACTGAACACTTATTGTTTGTGTGTTCATATATGAATAATATACTTCAATAAATTGTTTAAATATATATATATATACTTATAAGAAAATTGGAAAACTTACTTGCACTTAAGATTGTCTCAGAAAAATCTAGATACTATGGTTGGCAGACACATTGGAAATCAAATTTTCTCATCAAATAGAACATAGTATATAAATACTCTGTCGATGGTAGATATTCATTCATTTTATTCATGCACTTATTTAATTACTCAAATATGTGAAGGGTATGTGTGTTATATCTCTTACTGTATGCTAAGTCTTTTGCTAGGTATTCATTATTAACATATGAATAAGACATGGATTTTGCATGCAAAGAATTCCAGACTTAGGCTTTACACAACGTAGAATGAAAGAGTTTCAAAATAGAGATAATCAATGTGCTTTGGGATTAATTCAGAAAGGAAGCAAGAGGAAACTCTTGAAACAGAAGGCATTTAGGCTGGACGTTAAGTAGGGCAAGTAGGACTTTGGTAGCTTCGGTAGAAGGCTACAGCATATTTCAGAAGAAATAGCTCAAATGTGGAAACAATGGTGTGAGTGTGTATTCAGGTAAGAGTAGAGTAGGAAGGTTGGAGTGTGCATATGTGGAAGGGGGCAGTTGAAAACAAAAATGGAAAAGTAGGGTATGAGTACTGTGATGATTAGGCTCTCATGTCCATTTGGCCAGGTAATGGTGCCCAATTGTTTGGTCAAGCAAGCACAGGCCACATTGTTACTGTGAGGACATTTTGTGGGCTTAAATCACCTGTAAGTTGATTGCATCTGTGGCTAATTACATCTACAATCAACTGCGGAGATTACCTTCAATAATAACAGATGTCTCATCCAATCAGTTGAAGGTCTTAAAAGGAGAAGTGATGATTTCAGCAGTCAGAAGAGAGAATGTTCATCTCCACTTCAGGCAGCCAACTTCCCCTGGGGAATTCATCAGAAATTGTCATCAGAGTTCCCAGATTGCAGCCTGCCCTATGGAATTTGGACTCATGCATCCCCACAGTCATGTGAGACAATTTTTTAATATCTCATAATATTTACAAATATTTCCTGTCAGTTCTGTTTCTCTAGAGGACCCTGACAAATACAGCTTGGTACTGGGAGTGGTTCTTGAGAAACAGAATCTTAAAAATGGGATTTCTGCATTGGTTCTGGGGTTATTGCAATTGGCTCTCTACTCTGATTAGATTCAAAGGCACTAAAGCCTTGATTTCCAATAATCAAGATGCCAATGATAGTCCATGAATGAGTTGGTAATAGATATATGCAAAATATCACCACTGGAGGGTAGAATAAAAAAAAAAAAGTCAAAATACAAAATAATATATTAGGGGAGACATAAAACAAAATGGGTACTAAATAATTACTTGATGAAGGAACAAATGAATGTGTCCATACTTCAAATGAAGGTGAGAAAAAAAAAAAGAGAGAACCAGAATAGAGACTGAGAAGGATCAGTCAAGAAGACCAAAAAACATCTAAGTCACAGAGGACAAAAAAAGGGAAGACCCTTGCTGAGTAGGGTATATCCAGTAGAACCAAATGTCACTGAGATTTTCCATGGTCTTATGAGATGGTGCCATGGATGCTATGACGTGCCACCCTGATCCCTTTCAGATGGAGGTACTCATTCTCCCAGCTTCTGGGAGAGTTGGCTGCTGCTGACTCTCAGCTGAGTCCTTCGCCAGGGTCTCTTCTTCACTCTCTGCAGCTGCCAAATACAATGATATAATTATATCCAAGTGGGATATAATGGCTCAGCCACCTTATCTCAAAGCAGGACCACTCTGAAAGGCCATCTCATCTCTAGGGTAACGCATGGGATCAGCTGAGGTCCTTTTGAGACTGCATGACAATTTAACGCTTCCTTCTGGCCAACCCTGCTGCCTTCACTCCCTCACAGATGTTATTTCAGAGGGCATTCCCCAGTAAACTTCCTCCATGCAAATCCCCATGTTAGAGACTGTTTCCTGGAAACCTGACCTAAGACAGATGTGGAGCTTATTCCAAAAAATTAAATAGCAGAAATCATTCCTATTTGAGACTGCTTATCCTTAAGCCCTTTCCTAAACGGAGAGCACACTTTTCCCCTCAGCCGCATTTTGCATTTCTGCTTTGGAAATTGTACTAGTAGGTGCTGCCACACCATCTGCAGAACAGCCCAGCAAATTTTGGGAGTGTTTGCTACAGTAAGGTCACACTCACAGCTGTTGTGTCACATCTTCCTCATCTTCTTTCATTCTCCCCACTCCTTATTTTGCAGAGAGATGTTTAAGGTTTAGCCTCCCTCCTTCCTCATTTCTATTATCCATCTGCTGTTGCAAAGAACTGTCATTATCTTACTTACTCTTTAAAATGGAAGGACATGCTGCCCACTAATTAAATTTGCAGATGAAGCTAAAATGAAAGGCATTGCAAAACCACGAAGGGCAGACAAGTAGCATAAAGGGACTGGGGAGTTTAGAAATATGGGCAGGAAATGACCAAGTAAGTTTCAGCATGGAGACCTGAAAGCTAATACAGCTGGAGGAAAGGAACCTGAAACACAGCTATTTAAACTTCCAGGGAGAAACCTGGAAAGCAAAAAAGCCAGCAAGGAAAGAAAGGAAATAAGAGAACAGGAAAGTGCTATCAGATAATTCAACATAAGCTGATGGCACAGGGAAGCATAATAGAAAACAGGGTGCATTTCTTGGCTACATTTTAAGATGCATTGCTACACATGTTTGCCATGTGATGGACCATATTTGGTTTTCAGGTGCTTGGGTAATAGAGTGAAACAGACAAATGGAGCAAATGGAAGACAGGAACAGAAACAATTAATGGGCAAGAGTGATTGAATTACAAGAAGAGTTGATGGGATTGGTGCAGGTAATCTCATCTAGTGCCAAGGGAGTGTGAGGATGAAGATGGGCATGGGAACAGCGTGTGCTCTGTTGAGGGAAAGTCTGCGTTGAGGTGCTGCTTGTCAAAATGGGATTAGGCTGGGAGAACAACAGGTGGTTTTGAAATGTTGGTGAGTACCTCCAAATGGATAGCAATCATGGCATAGACATCCAAAGGGAGCTGTAAAAAAGGATCATCGCAGATGTAGCCTAGACTGTGGGAACAGCCCTTCAGAGGGTGAGCGTGCATCTGGGGCCGGCTTCATCATTTTGAGAGGGTGGCATCATCAATGCAGGCACAGAGTCCATCAGTTCAACTGAGTCAGGGAAAATGGCTGCACAATTAGTATGTGTGTCCAGAAGTACGGTATATGTTCCACCAGACTGTACACTCATTAATGGCTGAATGGGACCTGGTTCTATTAATCTTTCTGTTCCAGGAGTTCTTGACCAGGGGTCCACGGACCCCTAAGGGGTCCACGGAAAGATTTCAGGGGTCAGTGAGCTTGAATTGAAAAAAATCAACTTATTATCTTTATTTTTTCTTTCCTCTAACTGAAATCTAGCATTTCCTTCACTTATGAATGTATGCAATAAATAAATTACAATAGTATGCATTTCACTTGACTGACAAAGGGGTCGGTGGAACAAAAAATGTTAAGAACGCCTGCTCTATTCACAGTGTCTAGTGCAATGTGTATACTTATTGAATGTTTTCTGAATAAGTTAATGAGGGGACATGGAGAGCAAATATCCCTGAGGTGAAGTTTCAGACTACATTTCTGGCACACAACAGGCTCAGCCCTTCTGGTGTTCTTTGGGAGCTTTCCCCATAGGGCTTAGATTTAAGAAAGAGATGTGTGCCCCTCTGGCTGCCCTTTTTCTGGGGTAGAAAACCACATTATGGGGTCAGGCAGACTCACACGTTTAAGAATTAGATCGCTTCCTTCTTCCTAAAGTCCAAGGGCAAAACTGAAGAAGTTGACAGGAAGTGTTCATTAATTTATTCAACAAATGTTGGGATGCAGAATAGTTTAAGCAGTTAAGAGCATGGACCTTAGAGCCAGATGGCCAGATTTCAAATTCTGGCTCTGCTACTTCCTCATGGTGTATATCCTTTGACAATTCATTTAACTTCCCTCTACTTCAGCTTCTTCATTTGTAAAATGAGGATAATAATAGTCCTTGATGAATGGACTTGTGATAATTAAATTAAATAATCCACGTAAAGCACTTGGAAGGATCGGTAAATCTTTCCTTGGTGTGAGTGAGTGAGGGTGTGTGTGTGTGTGTGTATGTGTGTGTGTTGAGCACCTACCATGGCGTACAAACTCCTATGCACTGGGGATACAATGGTAAACAAGACAGGCAGGGTATTTTTCCATTCTGCCATGAAGCTTACTCTTACAGAGCTTACATTCTCATTAGGGAGTCAGATTCCTCATGAGAAAAAGGAAGTAAATAAAGACAATAATCTCAGATGGAGAAGAGTTCCATGAAGAAATAAAATGAAATGATATGCTACAAAATGGCTTGGGGAGGAACAAGATGTTATATTACAATGGCCAGAAAAAAATGACTCTTTAAGAAAGTCTGATGTGAGACCTGGATGACAAGAAGCTAATCATGTGAGGTCTGGGGCAGAGGGAATACCATGTACCTTAAGATAGAACAAGTTTGTCATGTTCAAGGAAAACAGGATTGCAAGATCTTGGTGGACAAGAGAGAACAGAGATAGATGAGGTCTAGGAGGTAGGCAAGTGCCAGCTCACATAGAGTTTTTTTACCCAGGGACATTATTTTGGATTTTATTTTCATAGAATGGGAAGCCAATGGAGAATTTTGAGGAGAGTAATATGAACTGACTTCTGTATGGTGAGTAGACTATATTATCCAAGAGAAGAAGCAGGAAGACCAATTGGAGGCTATTGACTGTTGTAGAATCCATATGAGAGTTTATGCCACTTGGATTGGTGTATAACAGAGGAGATGGAAAGGACATGATTGGTTTAAGCTGTTTTAGAGTAGAACTAGACAGACTTTCTGATGGGTTGGAAGTGGCAGAAAATCCAAAATAGAAGAAATTGCTGTAGCTTCTTTGCTGTACAGCAAAAAGGTTTGAGAACACAGAATCTATCAAGAGTGTGAAGCTGGCACCAACCTTGAGCTTAAAAAGGCAAGGTGAGGAAATATAATTATCAGAGCTCAGTGAGGAGAACTGGAGCCATGGATGTGGACCACCAACTGGCAGAAAATGTAGTCCTAGAAGGACATGAAACTGTCAAAGGATATGGTTGAGAGCATAAAGGAAGTGGGGAATAAAAACCTTAACCTGTTTTTCCTCCCACCTTCTAATCTCTGGCTACCACCCCCATGAGCCAAACCCAACTCAAAGCCAGACAGCCAAGGAGATCCTGGGTGAGTAATCTGAAATGTCACCCTCCCTGAGGCACAGAGTATGGCAGAGAGGCAGAGAATGGATCTGTGTGGGTAGATATGGTAGTGCAAAAGGAAAACAAAAGCACATAAACATACAAAATTGTTAAAGAAGAAAGAAAATATAATTTGGAACCAAGTGCAATTTCAGCCTAGAGCCGGTGCCCAGCTCAAGTTCTTCAATGCAAAGCAAAAGACCCAAGGACACAACCTGATTTCCTATCTTACCAAAATGTACTATCTACTCTATTCCACCCCTGCCAAAATGGCTACACAGGTAGATTGAATATCCTTACTACTCCTAAAGAGAAAAACACACCTCCTCTTCATTTTAAGAGTTTTACTGACAATGACTATAGGGAACATATAAGGGATAACACACAAAATAGCACAGGGAAGTTATAAAACTCTCAGTTCTAACTGTCATGGCCGTGGGCCCACAGTGCCTGAATCCCTTTGAGACTCTAACTGGAAGGCCCAAAAGACAGATTCCTTTTGCTTTTATTCTCTCGTCTCTCTGATTCCACCTAAAATCAGCCAAGGACCTCACCTCTTCCAGCCTAGACAATGCATAAATCCTTTCCTTAATGGACAATTTGAGCAAAACCCCAGCCCCTCACTGACCACAGGGCTGGAAAAACCACAGTGTCAGGCTTCCATCCAAATCCTGATGAGAGAAAGTTTTCTCTCCGGGTCACTATTGCTATCCCCTGTACTACCATCCTTTCTCAAATTCACATTTCACCCCTACTCCTAATGCTAAGCAGCTGTTTAAGTTCAAATCACAGTCTCTAAGGAGCTCCCCATTTCCCATGGAATGTGATTTGCCTCATCCTCTTACAGCCTGCCTCCACTTTGCTTTCCTATCATATCAGAGGCTTGAGATGCTGATGTACACAATAAATCAATGGCATTTTAGCTTTCCCTATGGTCTCAGATATGATGCATCTTGGTGCAGCTTGCTATTTTGATCACATTTATGAATTAAGCTAAATTCTTAATACTCCTTCTCAGTATAAAGAAATGGGATTTTCTTGAAAATGTAACTTTTAGCTTAGCCTGCCAATTTACATTATGATGTGAAAATAATAAAATAGTCCCCCAAAATCTATAGCCCCTTGACTAGTGCTCTGATACAGTCTAGGGCCTAGACTGTAAACTCAGTAAGGACACAGATCATGTCTACCTTAAATATTACCAAATTACCTAGAGCCCATCACTTTCCCCAGCATACAGTTAGTGCTTAATAAATACATTGGTTGAACATTGAATATCAAATTATTTTGAAAATGGCATTTTCTAAGCACCTCTCCTGCCTGTGCACCCTAAGCACATACACAAACACACACACATGCACACATACACTATTCGTGTTCATACATGTATGATGCTATCAAAACTACTTAAAGCCAAGTTTAGCTCAAAGCAGCCAAGAGAGTTATCAATGTAACAGAGCAAAGGGCCTTTCTTTAGAAAGGCAAGACGGTAAAGGTTTACCCTTGGCAATGTTCCCATGAAGGAGACCAGGGTGTGCTATGAGAGTCCTTGCCTCTTCATCTCCTCTCCACAATTAAAGGGAAAACTCAGTTTGGTCTCTTCTTCTACCACTGCCTTTGCTTCATCAAATTTTAAGTGGAGTATGGCTCTATCTCCCAAGGAACTGCAGACACTCACATTTTTATTGGCCATTCAAGAGTAAGCCTTGAATCATCCACCCCATAGAGCCTTCTCTGTACATCTCAACTAAGCCCACACCATTTTGTGTTCTTTCTACCTACTCCTTCCTGCTCCCATTACCACCCTGCACATGGAACATATGGTCCCTATGTAATGATTATCTTTTTGTCTCATGTAATTGCATATGCATTTCCTAACTAGACTATAAACCCCTTGAGGGCAAGTCCTAAGGCTTTTCATATTTAAATAACCTCACACAGATGCATTACCTCCAATCAAAAACATGGTCTTCTCTTTGGGTCCCAGAGCTGCTGTTTCTTTCCACTTCGATCTGTCAAAATAAATGTTATTTGGAAGAGGAATATGAAAACAGGAAAACAAAATAATCAGGTTGAGCCCATAAAAGTAAAGTTCTCTCTGAACACTTTCATGGTACTTTCATAGCTCTAGGTTAATTCCTATGGACAGAAATTCTTCTGAGAGTTCTTCCCCAACCTTCTGAAGCATGGGACAGTCTACGTCAGACTCTCCCACTTTTGCAAATAAAGTCAGATCCTGTCTGCTAGCACAACTAGCACTACTGCTTAGTAGATGGGTAAAGAGGGCTATTATTCATCATTGTACATATTTGGTGATGAAGGTGGTGTTCACTAATATTAAAGGAAGAAGAATGCGCCACGAACAAGCAGAAAAAGGAAGGGAGGGAGGGAGAGAGGGAAGAAAATGAAGGAGAAGGGAGGGCGTGGGAGGGGAAGAGAAGGAAAGGAAAGAAAAAACATACATTTATATGTGACTTTTTAACACCTAGTAGTATTTTCTATCCATTGTAAAAAGTGGACCTCAGTGTTCTGTGAGGCAGGCAGGGCAGTTATTATTATCCCCATTTTATAGATAAGGACATTAGGCTCAGCATTTTAGTTACCTGCCTAAGGTCCAATAGCTATAAATGGTAGAATCAGGTCTCAAAACTAGGTCTCCTGATTCCGGAACCTGAAATTACCATACAAGTTTCAAATCTTCAGGGGAAGTTTGAGGGAGGAAGTGGTATTTCTCTTAGAAATTCAACTTCCTGAGTAATACAAGTGGGCAAGATGAGTGTGTAGCATAGAAATGGCATTCCAGGGTAGAGGAGACTAAAAAATTTCTTATTCTAAATTTCAAGGTTGGGACCCATAGATCCACGTTGAGTTTTGAACTGCCATTTAAATCCAGAAACATTTCCACCTATTTGCTTCCAAATTTCACCTGAACTGTGACTACTCTGGATAAATAAAAGCAGACCTAGAACAAAGAAGGCAGCACACAGAATTAGCTAAAGTACTTGTATCACAGGAGAGAAACCCTGTTTTATCTCAGACCTCAGCCGTGGAGGTCAACAAATCACTTTGATCTTTAATGCTCTAGTGTCATCATTCGTCTGCTTCCACAAAGCAACTGGCAATTTTTGCAGATTCCTAATGTAAGATCTTAGAGAATTTCCAATGTAAACCTCTAAGTTTCCAGGCTCTGCTACTTAAGAATGTAAATTATTTACTTGTTTGGCTTTGATATGTTGTTATTATATCTTGTTACCAACAATTGGGATTTCCTTTAAGAGAAAACTTTACATCTTGCCTATGAAGATACATTTTAATAAAGCATAAAAATTTTCAAACCTCAATTATTCATAGCTGTATAGGGACTACTTAAAATTCTATTCGTAAGAAAGAATCTATGCAAAGATGTACGCATGTATTTCATTGCCTAGGGGAATAGCATGTGCAAGCTTCAAATTTGCATAATCAGAGAGGTTGCTGGGTCTGAGGATTTATCCCTCCTCTTCAAATCATCTAAAACTTCTAGCTTTTAAAAACAGTTGTTATGGGTACTGGTCTGAGATGAGGATGGCAAAATTCATGTCTCAGAAGAATGCTGAACTGAAGGACAAAGCAAATGCTAGTAACTTGGACAGAATTTACATTGATTCATGTGCCTAACTGTAGAAAAAAGAAAGCAGGAAGAGAATTTGAATTCAAAAATTGTAGAGAAATAGAGGTTTGGGAGCATGGCTAGGGTACCTCTGATTAATATTCAAACTGATCTCTGAATATGAAAACACCCATGGGAGAATATACTATAATAACACCTCAAAAGTCTAGGGACACTGAGCTATCTAGGACAAAACATGTCATCTTGTGATTACTCTACCTTCACTTGTTAACTGGTAAGCATTAGATGGGCTTTATGGAGAAGAAACTGCATAAACAAATACTTAATGTAGAAAAGCCCAGGACAGGTGTGTCAAAAAGTATGATTACATTGGGGATGTGGAGGGTCCTGTGAGAATAAAGCATGAAAAGGCAGTTGGGGACAAACCAGGGAGAGCTTCAAGGGAAGCCTTAATGCCAGGATTGGGAATCTAGCAGCAGGATTTAAATAAGATTAGAATAGAAAAGGGTGGAAACCAGGGACCCATTCCAAATTTATTGTATTCATCCAAGTAAAATAATCAAGACCCAAATATGGCATGATAAGCAGAGGGATTCTATGATAAGATCTATGTGAATTTCAATCTGGCATTGATGGTTAATTTTATGTGTCAAGTTGGCTAAGCTATGGTGTCCAGTTTTTTGAGCAAACCCTACCTCGGATGTTACTGTGAAAGTATTTTGTATATGGGATTAGCTTCTACAATCAATTGACTTTAAATAAAGATTACCCTCATTAAAGCAGGTTGACTTCAACCAGTCAGTGGAAGGCCTTGAGAATGAAGAATTGAGGTTTCCAGAGGAAGAAGAAATTCTGCCTCAGGACTACCACATCTACTCTTGTCTGAGTTTCCAGCCTGCTGACCTGCCCTACAGATTTCACACTTGCCAAACCCTATAATAGCAGGAGCCAATTCCTTAAATAAATCTCTTCTACACACAAACACACACACACACACATCCTGGTTCTGTTTCTCTCTGATATAGGCAGCAATGTTTAGGACTAAACCAAAGCATCATGAACAGAAAGGCCTCTGTCTTGATGTAAAAACCTCCCAGCCAAGAAAGCACCACTAACTCCCACCATGTCCCATGACTCATGTGTAGAAGTGATTCCGGTACTTGACGAGAGGCTGTGACAGTTGATCTCATGAAGTGATTTCTAACTCTACATTTCTAGGATTTTCTACTAAAAATCAATGTTGTGGTAAGATAATATAAAATGGCAACCAAATATTTTGCATGGTTTTCCTTTTCCCTTTTAGCCCTTCCTATTCCAGTAGTCAGGCTTTCTGTGCTCAATTGCTAAAGAAATGGATATGATAGCCAAGGCAATGAAAGAGAGAGAGAGAGAGAGAAATAGTCTCTCCCTTGATTTTTTTAATGCATCAAAAGCTTAGGCACTTGGGAAAATATGGGATACATACAGTTTAAACAACAAACTGGGTAAAATATTATAAGAGCATACCTGTGCCCTTCCAGCCACTTTTACCCTCAAGCATATTTTAGAGCAGGGAAGGGACAGGCAGAGATGAAATGGCAGCCATGGGAGAGGTTTTGCATGTCCCAAGGAGGAGCCTGGACTGAGTCTGGGAGGTGGTATGTATCCCAGAGCAGAGAAAAATGGGGCCCCTATCCTGGAGTGATCTTCGGGGAGGAGGCAAGATGCCAGAGGAGAAATTACTCAATGGTGCATAGTTAGGTCTAGGTGGATATGGCCTCAGAGAACCTTGCAGACTCTCCTACAACCCAACACAGTGTAGAAGAATGATACACATGCTCCTGAAAGTGGCCTGGGTGTGGCAAAGCAAGCGGCCCCACAGGAGAGGCACTATGGAAGGGAGCAAGGATGATCTCCATGGCCACTTTTACATACTGCTGATCAGGCTCTGAATGGGGCAATAGGGATCTCAGAGGATGCCTGCATTGTTACATGGCAAAGAGCCCCAAATGGGCCTCATCTTCTAACACTTTATTATAAAATACACTCCCTGGATTATAATGAAATTCAGGGGAAATGTATGAGTGTGGTCCCCAGATTGACTGAAATTAATTTTCCATCATTCCCCAACAGAACGGGGCAGTAAAGTACTGTTGAGATATGAAAGAAAGACTTAAGCTGTGTTTCTCATACATGTTGTAGATCCAGGCTTATACCAATTCCGTGACTTGCTTACATATAGAAGGGTGGTGTCAGCTAGTTTGAAATACACTTTCATGCTCTCTCACTGCCTTCCTCACTCTGTATATAAGAACTGGTTACACCTCTGCCTGTCTCACTAAGCTGAACTTCCTGAAAGAAGCAATTAGGTCTCAGATATCTTTCTATCTCCTCCAGTGCCTAGCACAATGCTTGAACCAAGTAAATTTTTTTAAAAAGGAATAAATGCTATCTTGGAGAAATGACAAATATGGGAAACCAAATTTGGCAAAGGAAAACCATAACGCTGCCCATTATGCAAACTTATCTAGTCAGGCTTCTGCCAAATTATAGGTCAGGATATTTTTATGCAATTTGATAGATTTGGTAAGCGACTACATGAACTAACACATTGTTCTTGATTTGTGTGGATGCAGCCAGAAAGCCAATGATAAAGTGAGCCTGACCTGGGGGGAATTTCTATTTTTATGATGTAGGAAATACATGCTGGGAATAAAAGGCCCTATTTCCATTAGATTATATGGAAAATATCCTGTATGTTGCCAGGACTCTCACTTCTGCATTGAGATATTTCCATCCAACTCTCCAATATATAAACCTCTCAGAGGTGTCTAGCATGAGAAAACTCAAAATACACACATACAAACCACTTCCATCACAGCCCAGTGTTGAGGTAGGACCTTCACAGAATATAAATTAATTAAGGAAGAAATATGGCAGAAGCCAAAAGAATAAAAATGACCCAGATTTGTAAAAACAAAGCAGTGTCCCATCAACTTCAGAGAAATAAAACTCACTGAAAAAGGAAATAATGCAATGCTCCTTTGCCATTTTGCAGACTGCTGGAAGGCAAACGCATCCTTCCAAAATTAAATGTTACTCTTTTTGTCCCCTTGAACCTATATTTAACTTTAATTTCTGATCAAACTGACTGCCTGTGGAATGACAGAAATTCATTATTGTGTGAAAAGTATTTCTCTTGGTGGCATGTACCTGGGAGAGATGAAAATAGAACAGTTGCACGAAAACCACAGGCTCCGGTTCATGGCGAGTTCTCTGTGCACATCACAGAGGCCTGTGATTTATTAAGATATGCACAATGCTTCTGTAATTTGTTAGATGGATATTTAGCTGAAAAAATTAAGAACTGGCACAGAGTGCCATTTAAGGAATGATCAAACCAGTTCTGATTGAGCAAGAATTGATGTATGCACTTTCAGTACATTAAAGTTTAAATCAGGCATTCTTAATTTTCCTCTTATGACATTGTTTAAATACATCCCAAAGCTATCCTTCCATGCCTACACACAGAGGTCCTTGTGGGGAGATGTGACTTACTAACCCTCAGGGCACCAGAACCATAATACCAAAGATGATTTCTTCAGACAATGAGAAGGTATAATCATAGAGCACATAATCAGGGTATTATAGTGCTGGAAGGACATGAAAGATAAGTTGGTTCAACCTCCTATCTGATATTTAAATCATTTTTATATTGTCATTGCCAAGTAGTTAGACAGTTTCTGCCAAACCACCTGAAGTGATAAGAAATTCCCAGCCAAACTAGTAGTCCACCTTTTAATAGAGACCACTTTTTCTAACACTTATGTAAAGACAGACATCCACTTCATGAATTGTGTACATTGTTTATGTTTGGGAAAATATCCTTATGATGTTGCTGTGCATTAGCAACAACCACCTTAGTATTTATTTAGTGCTTTCGATGTGCCAGGCTTAACATGTCATGGTTTACATGTATTTCTGTACTTTTTTATGGTTAACAAAAATCCTATGAGCTGAGGTGGATCCAGGTTTCTGTGAGCCAATGCATGTACAATTTAGACTCCCCTCTTTACAAAAGAAAATACAAATGACAAATCCAAAATTAGGTGCAAAGTAAATATTTATCTGGAATATCCATCTTGTTTTTAACTGCCCCACATTTGCTGCTACTGTTGTTTTTATTTCAATTTTATTTTTTAGTTTTAGCCTCATGTTTATGATTTTTTGTTCACCTTGGCCTCTAGTATTCTAAATCTTTATCTCCTTTATTTTTTTTTCCTGAACTAGGTTCTTTCAGTGAAGATGTATGGTATATTTTTCTCAGTCATTTATATCTAAGATTGTCTTTCCTTCACTCTCCTTATATGATTCTTTGGGCATATATAGAATTTGGGATTGACAGTTATTTTCCCTCATCACTGTAAAGATATTATTTTGTAATCTTCAGGCATCTATTTTGCTGAAGGAATTCTGTTCTCATCTTAACTGTCATTCTTTTGTTCCTAAAGTGCCTTTTCTCTTTGATTGTTTTAAAGGGTACTCTATTTTTGGTGTTCTTCAGCATTACTCTTTGTGTCTCATGGATTTTGTTATATTTATCCACTTCAGGAGTTAGTATGTATCTTTAATCTAAGCAATAATATTTCTGTCATCTATACTGGAAAATTCTTAACCAAAATCTTTCTGAACATTCCTTCTTCCTCAATCTCTCTCATCTCCCCTTCCTGCCATTAGATTTATATTAGACTTAATCATCCTACCCTCTCTTTCTCTAACACCTACGTCAAATCTGCAGGCAAATTTTTTCTCTCTCTTCAAAATATATTCAGGATCTGATTATTTATCTTTACTTCTGCTGCTATACCCTGTCCAAATAATTTTTCATTTATTATCTAAGTTTTTGCAATAGCCTTCTTAAAAGATACCCCTATTTCCCCATTATCTCCCTACACTTTAGTCTCAAAACAGCGGCAAGAATAATCCTGGTAAAAATGTGTTTCAGATCATGTAATGCCTGCTCTAACCTCCTATGTCTTCCCATTTCACTCCAAGTAAAAGTCAAAGACCCTACACTAGTATAAATGTCTAAGGGATACTGCCCATCCCACCCCAACTACCTCCATGACTTCTTGTCCACTCCTCTCCCGTCAGTCCACACCGAATGCACCAACGTCCTTGTTCCACTAGACTCACCAGGGATGCTCCCATGCCTTTCCTTTGCCATGCTCTTTCCATGCTCTTTCCCAAACTCTTCATTGCTCTCATCTCCTCTTCTGAGGTGTTTGCTCCAGTGTCAGTTCTCAGTGAAAATCTTCCGGAGCACCCTGTTGAAATTGAACTGCCACTCTGGTACCCCCACCCACATTTGCTACTGTATGTTTCTTCTACAACAGTTATCACTATCAGAAATATTACCCAATTTATTTATCAAAGTTCTTTATTTCTTTCTCCTTTTCCCCAAAGAATGTGCATTAAATGAGGGCAAGTATTTTTTTTTCTATTTCTTTTTTCCACTGTCATATTTCCCAGCATAGAGAACAATACTGTCCACACCATAGGTGCTTAATACTTTTTGAAAAATGAATGAATTCTCCATGTCTTTTAAAATCACATATTTTTCCTTTACTCTTTTCATATAAATCTTACATTTTATTGACTCTCTCTTCAGTTGTACTAATATGCTACTTAAACAATGCAGTGTTCTTTTTTAATATTGTCTCCAATTTTTAATAACAGCTTTATTGATATATAATACACACATACTAAAATTCATATATTTTTTTATTTAATTCAGTTTTGTCATTTTTTCCAACTCCATCTGGGATTTTTCATAGTAACCTGTTTTTCCTTTATGATTTGTATTTCTTCTCCTATCTTTAAAATTATTTTAAACGTAAGTCTTTATAGTCTGTTCATATTTTGCTATTATAACTAATCCTCTAGTTTGTTATGGAGTATGTGTCTTACAATTTTTTTTGTTTGTTTGTTTTTGAGGCACCAGGGCCAGGAATCAAACCTGGGACCTTGTATGTGAGAAGCTGGTGCTCAACCACTGAGCTACACTGACTCCCTGCTTATAATTTTTATTGTAAGCTTATCTCCACTGCTGGGTGTCTCGTGGTAGGCAGTCCATGTGTTCTGTGTCCTGGGCTGGGACCATCCCTGCAATGGACTTGGTGTTTGCTTCTGCCAGGAGCCCTAAGGTTTTCTCTAGTCCAGTTCCAAACTTATATTAACTTTTGATTTCTCACAGGAAACTATTACTTTTTCCCATTCAGAGTCACAAAGTCTCATTCAGACAACTTTACTTTGGCTGGTGGGAAGAGATTTTCTCTTCATCTTTTCAAAGAAGGAGTTGCCCTCTCAGGGCCTCCACTCAATTCCACGAAAAAATTTAAATCCTGCCACTTTCCCAGAACCTCCACATTTCCATATTTAGTTCTTACTAGCTTGGTTTTAAATTATCTCTTTGTTTCTAGTGTGTGAGCTCAGATAAAGTTTTTCTTGTGTGCCATTTTTTATTCAGGATTTCTATGCATTTGTAGGAGGAGGATCCTCTGTTACTCTGGCCACCATATTGCTGGAATTAAAAGACAACTGTTAAAATTTTTATCAATTAAAAAATTAGGGGAATCCCAGTGGGTTCCGTGTAATATTTTAGGTAATCTAAGCACCTCTTAAAATATATGTATATATATATATATAAATAACATTTTTGTAAGCAAATACACATATATGCATATATATTTATATATCATTTTGCAAATGTTTGTATGTATTGTGAGAATTTTGATTTTTACCCATAATAAAAAAATAAATAAATAAATAAATAAAAAAAAAAAAATTAGTGAGATTGTTCATTGGTGTGGCAGCGGTGGCCACTGGAGGTTCTGAGTGCAGGGAGAGGGAAGGGCAGGTGTGGTGCGGGGGCATTTTCAGGACTTGGGGGTTGTCCTGAATTACATTGTGGTGACAGATACTGGCCATTGTATTTCTTTCCATGACCTGCGGAGTTAGGTGGGAGAGAATGTAGACTACAAGGTGAGCTTTGGTCCATGCTTGCTGGAGGTGCTTCAGAATGTGTTCATCAGTTGCAGTGAATGTACATGCTAGTGAAGGATGTTGTTGGTGTGGGGGAATGTGGGAGGTGTGGGGAGCGGGGCATGTGGGAATCCCCTATATTTTTTATGGAACATTTGTGTAACCTAAGTATCTTAAAAAAAAAAATAGGTGTAATATGGTGGCATTTTTGGGACATTGGAATTGTCCTGAATGACGTTGCAGTGACAGATACAGGTCATTATACACCTTGTCATAACTTACAAAATTGTCCAGGAGATAGTATAAACTACAATGTAAACTATAATACACACTTAGTGGCAATGCTCTAATATGTGTTCATCAATTGTAACAAATGTACCACACTAATGAACGATGTTGTTAATGTGGGAAAGTTTGGGAAGGGTAGGGAGCAGGGCATATGGGAATCCCCTGTATTTTTAATGTAACAGTTATGTAATCTAAGTATCTTTTATAAAATTTTTAAAAATTAAAAAAAAATTAGTATGAATACGTTCTAAAATAATTTTTAAATTGAGTATTTTCATTTCCTAGGCTTCTCAAAACACTATCATGACATGGGTTCAATTTAAACAATGGGAATTTATTCACTTACGGTTAGAATCCAGGAAAAAGTCCAAATCAAGGCATCATCAAGGTGATACTTTCTTCCTGAAGACGAGCTGCCGGCAATCCTTGGCTACTCTACCACATGGCAAGGCATGTGGTGATGTCTGCTGGTCTCTACCTTCTCTTCCAGATTTTGCTGATTTCAGCTTCCTGCTTCAGTGACTTTCTCTTTCTCTCTTCATATTCATTCTGTTTATAAAGGACTCCAGTAAGAGGATTAAAACCCATCCTGAATGAGGTGGGTAACATCTTAACTGAAGTAGCCCCATCAAAATGTCCTACTTACAATGAGTCTATACTCACAGGAATGGATTAGATTCAAGAACATGTTTTGTTGGTGTACCTATAGTTTCCAACCACCACATTCAATCTTATCATATTGCATATAATGTTAATTAAAACGATAGATTCTGGAGCTAGATCACATGGTATTGAATCCCAGTTCTTCTACTGTCCAGTTAAGCTGAATAACTTACTTAAACTAGCTGTGCTTTCCTTTCACTAAATGTAAAGTGGGAAAAATAATAGTACCTACACTTTAGGACTTCTCAGAACATTGCATGATTTTGACACCCTTGAGAAATTAGAATTGTGTCAGGCACATACACTAAGTGCCCCGAGATTCAATGGATATTTTCATCCTCTTTGACATCATTATTACGATGAGCTCTAGACATGGCATCCATCCCATATTTATTTCTGTGAACCATTTGCAAGCAAATGTTATATTCTTTTTGTATTCTCAGAGCCTAAAATAATGTCGCATAAATAGTTGGTACTCTTAAAATATTTGTAGAGTAAGAGTAGTTTAAAAGCATTTTAATATTTTCAAAATGACAGTATATTTTTAAATGCATGCTAGTAAAAACCAAGTCTTTAGATTGATTACTAAATAATTATATCTTATGCACATACACAAACCCATATAATATATAATATGGTCAAGTCATATTACTCCAGTTTCCAGGATTAATCATATGGAAGTAACAATACCTTTCATAAGAAATTACTCAAAGAAATTCTATAGCAAACCTGAAGAAGAATCTAATTTTAAAATGCAATAATAGGGTTATTATGGGATAAAAGAACTAGTGGTGAGCATTTAAGCCAATTAAATATAAAAGATTACACAGTTTGTATAAATATGGCTATAAATAGAATAGAGATGGGAAAAAATGAAAGGTGCATCATGAACAAATAATGTTTTTATAATAGTCACTGTATCTAAAATCCCAGCATATAGTAATAAAACTCAGGAAGTAGGTAGGGGAATGGTGACAGGAATAAAACCTATTAATTTCATCATTTTCAATAGACAAAGTCAATAGACCAAGCCAATGTTTTTCAAATTACTCTGAAGGTAACTCAAAGTAAGAAATAAATTTTTTATTACTACACAGTGAAAACATATGCCTCTTTCTTACCCAATAGCTTTATATATATATACATATTTAACTATGAGGTAAAATGTGTTTTTATTTGATTCACAGCTAAACATGCTTGAAACACACTCCATTAAAATGATTTTATTACTCATTATTGAATTGTGATTCACACTTTGAAACTAGTGAATTAGATCTTATGTTTTCTAGATTTTGGAAATTAAAGATATATTGTTCAAGTATTATTTTTAAAACACACCTTTGAAATAGAATATTTGTAAAATTGTTTTGGATCTATAGTTCCCAAAACATAGGTCAGTAAAAGAGTCAACAAGGAAACACAAAAAACAGAAAGCGTAAATCAAGATACAAATGTTTTATTAAAAGCACATTTGTTGTCAAAATTTGTGGAAATATACTAATTATAAAACAAGTAATCTGAAACTAGGTTTAAACAGTTTGATCATATGCTGCTAACAAAAACCACAAAACTCAACAAAAGCTTGTAATTATAAGGTGTGGTAAAGATATACTGAAAAAAAAAAGGGATTTATCAAAATCAGCTATAATAGAATTTCAGGCAAAATTCAGTTAAACAAATAAAAACCATTTTGTATATAGATATCTTTAAAACAGTGCAATTCAAATGAGAAACTGACCAAAATTTATAAATATTTGTAAAATATGAGATTTTAAATATTTTTCTATTCTATTCATAATAAAAAGCTCCTAAATATTAACTATTGTATTAGTTAACTATTGCTGCATAACAAAATATTCTAAAAGTTAGCAGCTTAACCAACAACCATTTATCGCAATGGTGGCTCTGGTTCAGAGCCTCTCAAGAGGTTGCAGTCAAGGTGTGCTGTCTTGAACTCCAGTCATTTGAAACCTTGACAGGGGCTAGAGGATCCACTTCCATGATGGCTCATTCACATGATTTTTAAAAAGATACCTCAGTTCTTTACTATGCTGACCTCTCCTTGGGGCTGCTTGAGTGTCCTTACACCATGGTACCTGGCTTCCCCTGGCAAAAGTGGTCTAAGAGAGAGGGCAAGCCATAAACTTGTGTTTCATGACCTAGTCTTAGAAGTCATGTGCCATCTCTCCTATAATATTCTACCACACAACAAACCCTGACACAACATGGAAGGGGACTACATATGGAAGTGGGGATCATTGGAAGCCAAATGGGAAGCAAGCTTCCGCAAACAAAAACCAAAATGCCCAAAATGTGCAAGGGCTACAAAGTCTCTAATCAAAGTAAGACACACAAAAATCAAGTAAGGATTTTAAAAATCTCATTAATAATTTTATTATTTTTTTTTTATTATGGGTAAAAATCAAAATTCTCACAATACATACAAACATTTGCAAAATGATATATAAATATATATGCATATATGTGTATTTGCTTACAAAAATGTTGTTTTTATATATATATATACATATATTTTAAGAGGTGCTTAGATTACCCAAAATATTACACGGAATATTATTTTTTATTCAAAGTTTTATTTCAAATTCAAAAAATAAAATAACAGATAATAGGCAGCGCAACAAGTTATGGAAGCATTATTCCACAAAATTTTATCTGGGCAATTTTGTTTCATCTAATCCTAAAAACAAACTCAGTTGCTCCCCCAGTGTTCATAAAGATATACAGATGAGTACAGATTGATTAAATGACATGATCAAGGTCTTCTTATTAATGAAGAAAATAAAGAGAAAAAAAAATGCTTAATCATGTTCGTGTCTCATAAAATTAAACCCATATTCTTTTTTTACCTTTAGCCTTGATATAGTACGTTCTTTGTTTTTGCTACAAAAGTATTACAATGTTATTGTTAAATTTAGTCTATAAGTTATATTAGTTATATTTTTTCCATATAGCACCATATTCTTAGCACCTTGTAGTAGAAGAGCATTCCTGTATTTATATAACCACAATCCTCATCTGCCTCTGAAATCACTGTTATACATTCCCTATATTATCCTTCAGCTGTCCTCCAACTAACATTAACCTCCCTAGACTCCCCATTTCAGCACAATCACACACAAATCAAGTGTTTGTTACAATCATTATAATGTGCTACCATCAATTCCATTCATTATCACATTCACTAATAATTTTACAAAGCAATTATTTTAAATATTTCAATAATATCTGCCAGATTTTTACCAAATTAGCAGAAATTTAAAAGTCTAAAAAGTTAAGCTAATAGAACTCTTTTAAATTGCTAGTGGGAGTATAAATTAGTACAGCCACTGTGGGATTCAACCTTATTCAACAAAGTTAAAGTTGTGAATATCCTCACATCCAACCATTCTGCTCTATAGAACTTCCTGCTCTATCCTGGAAAACTTCTTGCAAATGTATATCAGAGAATACATAAAGGAATGTTCTTAGCCACATTACCTGAAATAGCAAATAAATAAATAAATACAAATAAGCCAACTGACTTTTGTGTAGTTATCTCTAAGCATTGAACTATAATGGATTATTCATTTTCTTTTCATATTCTTTATTTCCCAAATTTAGTATTATGAATGATGTCAGAAACAAATGAAATTCAACGGCTATTACAAAGCACAGCTAGACATAAGGTGAGAGGAAGAGAAAGCTAGAAATAAATGTTTAATATGAGCACTTCCAGACACAATGCAGGGAACATTTGCCCTTAGCTTTCTGATCACATATTGATATGCAGAAAGATGGAGCAAGTTTTAATCCAACTTAATGATACTCGGGCATCTACAATGACCTCGTTTGAGTGTCAGCTCTGGGTACTAAAAGGGCAAAATTGAAATGTAGTTTTGTGACGACCCTGGACCAAATGATGAAGTTGGTTCTAAATAATGGGGCTTTTCCCAGAAGATATAATATTTCCATACCCTACAGCTTTAAGGAGCTATTCTGACCCAGACTTCCTGGAATCTAGTATATATATATAGCCATTATTCCAACAATAATTTTCCAACACCTCGAAGTGCTGTACCTTAAGGCATTACACATCTGTTATTGTCATTAAGAACTGTCGGATTAGAACAAAGTGAGGTGGGTGGAATGTTTTCAGCACTTCTCCTCCCTTCTCAGAAGCCATATTTCCCATACCTCTGTCCAATCCCTATTTTTCCTCCTTTGTCAGGGACCCAAGAAGTTTAAACCAATAGGCTCTTCCTGATTTGTTTCTTGCCCTTGTTACGGTCCACTGACTCAAGGTCTAACATCAGGCCTTGGACTTGGATTCATGTTTACTTTAGAGCCTGTTTTGGAGACTGCAGTCCCCCACAAAGACAGGGTCAGCTTCTCCCTTTTAGGGGATAATAGGCCTTCTCTAACACTTGATGCAATGAGCCCTGAGTTTTCAAGTTTTCACTTTCCCACAATTTCTCTAACGTAATTCTTGTGCATTCTTCAATATAAATCAGCTCATAGGCTAATGTTGTATATAGCTAAAGAAGCCCACAATGATAGTATTTGTGATCAGCACTTAAAATAGTAGCCAATATTTTCGGTACATATATTCCATCACCGTTATAAAAGTTTTATATATACTAGTTCAGTGAAGCTACACAACAATTCTGTGAGGTAGGTACTATTATTATTCCCATTTTATAGATGAGAAAACTGAGGCACAGAGAGGTCTAACTTCTGAGTATCTGCTCTTAAATAATACTGTATATTGTTATGGACTTCCTTCAGAGGCTAGGAAGAAGTCAAGACAAGCACTAGGATTTGAAGAGCATTTGTCATTATATGTAACAGGGTTCATTCAGCTCTTCTGATTCGGTGGACAGACACACATACACCCTTCTCTCTCATCACAGCAAGTTTATCACCCTCACCAATGCACTCTCAAAGAAAATAATCTTTCTTGGGGTACAAAGTCTATCCTTTTATCAAAAGGTGGAATGACCTGATAGGCCAGCCAAATTAGCTCCCATTCTCCATTTATAGAAAAATGAGGGAAAACATTCCAATACCAGTGATACCCTACAGCAGGGGTTCTTAAACTTTTTTGTTCCATAGACTCCTTTGCCAGTCAGGTGAAAACCACAGACCCCTTCTCAGAATGTAGCAGCAGATAGTTTTATGATACTCAACTAACGTCAGGTCTACCGTAATTTCAAAGTATCGATGAACGTAAATGATTTTTGGAGACATGCAACAACTGTGATGTGATATGAAATGAATACTACTGTAATTTATTGCATACATTCATAAGTGAAGGAAATGCTAGATTTCAGTTAGAGGTCAGAGAAAATAAAGATAAAAAGTTGATTTTTTTCAATATTCACGGACCCCTGATTGAGAACCCCTGCCCTACAGGATAACAGCTCAAATGTCTGTCCTGACCAATTCCTTCATTGTTCCTGGACTCAGTTCTCTCTCCACATAGGACATTACCTATGAGAGTAGCAACAACAACAACACTACAATAATCACAATAACATTCCTCACTTAATGAGCCCTTGCTGTGTGCTAGGTAATATGTCAAGCACTTTACATGAATGATATCTATAAACTTCTCAGAATAATCCTATGAGGAGGACACAGTTGTTACAATTTTAGAGATGAAAAATCTTAACTTGGAGAATATACATAATCTGCTTAAGATCACACAAATAGTAAATGGTAGAGCTGCTATGGAGAACTGTCTCCAGGTCCTGTGCTCATAACCATTTAATCTACTGCCTCCACCAAATCCAGCACTCCTTTTTTGACGATATCATCCCCAGGGGCCAGTCTCCCACTCCAAGGAAGCCCATCATTCTTGCACCTATGAGTCTTTGAGCCCATGGCAGCTAATTCTAATTAGCCCAATCCCAAAGGAAGGAACAAAATTTACTTTGTGCAAAAATAGCTCCTGGGCATGGGCGGTTCCTAATAGGGGAGGAAAAACTAGTGTGTCAAGACCTCAGTGTTTTTGCAACTAACTATGAATCTTGTCATCTAAGGATTGAAGCCAGGGGGTTGCCATGAGCCCTGAGGGGAGGGGGAAGGAGGAAAAGAATGGATAGAATAGGGGGCATTGAGTGGGAAATGGAAGTGTTCTACATGATCTTGCAATGATGGACAGGCCATGTTAAATATCATCAAAATTTATAAAAGTGTAAGGTCTAAAATGTAAACCATAATGTAAACCACTGACCATGGTTAGTAGCTATGTTTTACTATTTGTATATCAGTTATAACAAATGTACCATCCACATATAAAAAGGTATTAATTCGGAAGGGGAAAAAGGGGAAAAAGGGGGAGGATGTGTATTCTGTATGTGACTTTACTTCTTTGAAAACAAAATGAAAAGAAGTAAGACACTGGGGAATGGAAGAAAATGTCACTGTACATACAGGACACCAGATATTACAAAGATGAAAGGCAAAATGTCAAAAAAAAATTTTTTATATTTTCATTGTTTTCTAATTCCCAATCTTTGATTTTTATTTTAGTTTTAGTTTTTTTTAATTTTTGTGTATTTTATCTCTTGTATTTAAACGTATCATTATTATTTCAATTTCCTATTAATTGTATTTGGCTATTTTATTCCCTTCATTTTTGAAGAAGCTTTGGATCACAGAAGGGTTACAACTAGGGCAGGAAGGATCATTGGTGTGGGATGTCAGGGATGGGCGATGCATGGGAGGAAGTCCACCTGGGTATACATATAAGACATATAAATGTGTTCAAATGTTCACGGGGCATTGTCACAGTGGGTGGAGATTCACAAAATAACCCAGAGAATAATGAATTCCCATCCTGGAGATCTCTGCCACATTCTCTAAGGGAGCAGCAACAGTACCCAAGTACAGGGGCAGTGACTGGCAAAGGAGGATGATCCATTGATGGGTCCTTCATATTGATGACTATGGTTAGGAGGCTTTGCTCTTGAAATTGAAACATAGTCAAGTGTTGAGGGGTGCTGTGATGTTTAGGCTACTGTGTCAACTCGGCCAGGTAATTGTGTCCAAGTGTTTGGCCCAGCAAGCACTGGGCTAATTGTAATACAAGAACATTTATGGACTTTGGTCACCAGTGATTTTACTGCGTAGATGGCTGATTCCATCTGCATCAATCAGGAAGATAGCTGTCAGCAATGGGTGATGCTTTTATCCAATCAGTTGAATACCTTAAAGGGGAAGTGATTTCAACATTTGGAGAGAATTTCCCAGCTCGTCTTTGGACAGACAACATCTCCCAGAAACCCATCAAGGACTTTCATTGGACTTTCATTGAAGGCCCTGGTTTGCAGCCTGACTGCGGAGCATGGACTTGTACATCACCATGATCACATGAGAGACTCTTATAAAATCTATTATTGACAGATATCTTCTGTTGATTCTGTTTCCCTAGAGAACCCTGACTAATACAGCTTGGTACTGGGAATGGTTCTTAAGGAACAGAGTCTTAAACATGGGATGTCTGAAGTGGTTCTGGGAGTTTTGTAATTGGCTCTCTACTCTAATTGGACTCAAGGGTACTAATGACTCCCTTTCTAATAATGAAGAGGTCACTAATAGTCCATGGCGTGAGCTGGCAGTAGAGATACGCAATATAGCACCACTGGATTCTCCTACTCCCACGCTTATAAGAATCAAGAATCTGGGTGAGAGTGTTTTCAACACCTTAACAGAATTTTGTGGAGTCAAAAGGTATAATGATGCTGCCTGGCTCCTCCTAGATACTCTGGATACAGTTACAAAAGAAAGAGATGAGCTAAAGTATTCAAATTTGAAAATTAAATGCCACATGAATGATGTAAAAGTAGTTGTTTGTGCCCTGAAAGAAAATCTTGTCTCTTGTAGCCACAGACTTGAGATATCTGAGAATCAAACTCAGACTCTCATTGTACGAGTAGCAGAGTTACAGAGGAAACTAAAATCTCAACCCCACAGGGTTTCTGCAATTAAAGTGAAGACATTGATTGGAAAGGAGTAGAACGCAGAGGATTGGGATGGAGACATATGTGATGATGAAAATATTGGTGGGGACATTGGAACCCTAAATTCTGCTGAGACTTTACCAGATAAACTGCAATGGCCATCCCTGTGGAGACCATACCTTGTGAACCTTGTATCATCCAGCCTCCAGCCTGCCCCAGGGAGTCCAAAACTCCTTCTAGCCTGAGGTGGGTACCAGCCAAACTGAAGCCTGCACTACTCAGCCTCTGGCCTGCCCAAGGGAGTCTGGACCTCCTCCCAGCCACGAGGCAGGTACCAGCCAAACTCCAGTATGCACTGCCCAACTTCCAGTCTGCCCTGAGGAATCTGCCTTCCAACCCCTGCCTGAAGAGATTAATCTTATCTCAACAGAAGAAAATGCAAAGGAATGCCCTGAGGTCAGTAGTTTGCAAGACATTTCTAATCCTTCTCCTTACCCACCCCACCACCCCTCTTGCCTTGGAGACCTATTACTAGACTAAAATCACAACAAGCCCGCAAAGGTGAAATACCGAGTGTGACCCATGAGGAAGTACGCTATACTCTGAAAGAACTGCATGAGTTTTCCAACTTATATAGACAGAAATCAGGGGAATATATGTGCGAATGGATACTAAGGGTATGGGATAGTGGTAGAAGGAATATAAAGTTGGATCAGGCTGAATTTATTGACATGGGCCCACTAAAGCAGAAATTCTGGATTCAATGCTGTAGCTCAAGGGGTTAGAAAGGGCTCTAAAAGTTTGTTTGGGTGGCTGACTGAAACATGGACCAAAAGATAGCCTAGCATGTCTGAGGTTGAGATGCCCAATTTACCCTGGTATACAGTAGAAGAGGGAATTCAAAGGCTTAGAGAGATTGGAATGCTAGAATGGATTTACCATTTGAGACCTGCCCGCCCATCCCAGAAATGTCCAGAGGACACACCTTTAACCAGGACTGTGAGGAATAAATTTGTAAGACTAACCCCATCTTCTCTGAAGAGCTCTGTGGTTGCTCTTCTCTGTAGTCCAGATATTACTATATGAAGGGCTGAAATGGAATTAGAATCTTTAAACATTATGGGGATGATCTGATCTTAGTCCAGTAAAGTCAAGTATTGGCAGTTAATCACCAAAGACAAGGTGGGCATGGCTACCGCAATGAAAGGTAGACTCACAGCGGCACTCAAAATAGTCTGCCTTGCATGGAGTTATGGCATTGACTAATAGATCATGGGGTACCTAGAAGTGAAATACTTGGACAATCTACTAAATTTCTTCTGGTTCTGTATAAATAGAAGAGTTCTAGGTCTACTGAGACAAAAACGTCACTGTGGTCCGCCAGTCAGAGTAGTGGCTTATGGAGGTCAGGTGATTGATGGAGTTTTAACTCGGGTCCCTGGACCCATTCTGTGGTTATTTCCTCAGTTCCAGAATGCATAATTGGAATAGATATACTCAGTAACTGGCAGAATCCCCACATTGGATCCCTGACTTGTAGAGTGAGGGTTACTATAGTTGGAAAGGCCAAGTGGAAGCCACTATAACTGCACCTATCTAGCAAATTAGTAAATCAAAGGCAATCCCGGATTCCTGGAGGGATTGCAGAGATTAGTGCCACCATAAAGGATCTGAAGGATGCAGGGGTAGTGATCCCCAAGACATCTCCATTCAAACTCTCCTATTTGGCCTTTGCAGAAAACAGATGGATCTTGGAGGATGGCAGTAGATTATCATACCAAGTGGTGACTCCAATTGCAGCTGCTGCCCCAGATGTGGTATCATTGCTTGAGCAAATCAACATTTCCCCTCGTATCTATGCAGCTACTGATCTGGCAAATGCTTTTTTCTCCATTGTCATTAGTAAGGACCACCAGAAACAGTTTGCTTTCAGCTGGCAAGTCCATCAGTACAACTTCACTGTCCTGCCTCAGGGGTATATCAACTCTCCAGCCCTATGTCATAATATTGTCTGCAGGGACCTTGATGGTCTCTCCCTCCCTCGAGACATCACACTGGTCCATTATATTGATGATATCAAATTGATAGGCTCTAGTGAGCAAGAAGTACCAAAGACTCTAGACTTATTGGTAAGGCATTTGTGTGAGAGAGGATGGGAGATAAATCCAATAAAAATACAGGGTCCTTCAGCCTCAGTGAAATTTCTAGGTGACAAGTGGTGTGGGGCATGTCGAGGTATCCCTTCTAAAGTAAAGGATAAGCTATTGCATCTGGTCCCTCCTACAACCAAAAAAGAGGCATAACACTTAGATGGCCTTTTCAGATTTTGGAGCAACACATTCCTCATTTAGGTGTGCTACTCAGGCCCATTTACCAAGGGACCAGAAAAGCTGCTAGTTTTGATCAGGTACTGGAACAAGAGAAGGCTCTGTGACAGGTCCAGGTTGCTATGCAAACACTACCACTTGGCCCATATGATCCAGCAGATCCAATGGTGCTGGAAGTTTCAGTGACAAATAGAGATGCTGTCTGGAGACTTTGGCAGGCCCCTATAGGGGAATCACAATGCAGACCCATAGGATTTTGGAGCAAAGCCCTGCCATCCTCTGGAGATAACTAACTCCTCTTTTGAGAAACAGCTTTCGGCTTGCTACTGGGCCTTAGTAGAGACTGAATGCTTAACTATGGGCCATCAAGTCACTATGAGACCTCAGTTGCCTATCATGAGCTGGGTATTGTCTGACCCACCAAACCATAAAGTTGGGCATGCACAGCAGCACTCCATAATAAAGTGGAAGTGGTATATATGAGATAGGGCTCGAGCAGGTCCTGAAGGCACAAGTAAGTTACAAGAGAAAGTAGCCCAAATGCCCATGGTCATCACCCCTGCCATGGTACCTTCTCTTTCCCAGCCTGCAGTTTTGGCCTCTTGGGGAGTCCCTTACAATCATTTGACTGAGGATGAGAAAACTCAGGGCTGGTTTATAGATGGTTCTGCATGATATGGAGGTACCACCTGAAAGTGGACAGCTGCAGCATGCAGCTGTTTTCTGGGACATCCTTGAAGGACAGTGGTGAGGGCAAATCCTCCCAGTGGGCAGAACTTTGAGCAGTGCACATAGTTGTTCATTTTGCTTGGAAGAAGAAATGGCCAGAGGTGCATTTGTACACTGATTCATGGGCTATTGCCGATGGTTTGGCTGGATGGTCAGGGATTTGGAAGGAACATGATTGGAAAATTGGTGACAAGAAGTTCTGGGGAAGAGGTACGTGGATAGACCTTGCTGAGTGGGCAAAAAACATGTGTCCCATATGAGTGCTCACCAGAGGGTGACTTCAGCAGAAGAATATTTTAATAATCAACTGGATAAGATGACCCACTCTGTGGCTAATGCTCAGCCTCTTTCTCCAGCCACTCCTGTCATTTCCTAATGGGCTCATGAACAAAGTGGCAGTAGGGATGGAGGTTATGCATGAACTCAGCAACATGGACTTCCCCTCACCAAAGCTGGCTTGGCTAAAGCCACTGCTGAATGCCTAATCTGCCAGCAGCAGAGCCCCTCAATCAGCCCACAATATGGCACCCTTCCTCGAGGTGACCAGCCTTCTACCTGGTGGCAGGTTGACTACATTGGGCCACTTCCACCATGGAGGGGGCAACAATTTGTTTTAACCGGAATAGACACATACTCTGGATATGGGTTTGCATTGCCTGCACACAATGCTTCTTCCAAAACTAATGTCCTTGGACTTACCGAATGTCTTATCTACCACCATGGCATTCCACACAGCATTGCTTGTGATCAAGGAACCCATTTCACAGCAAATGATGTGCGGGAATTGGCATATGCCCATGGAATTCACTGGTCTTACCATATTCCCCATCACCCTGAAACAGTTGGATTAATAGAATTGTGGAAAGGCCTTTTGAAGACTCGATTATGGTGCCAACTAAGTGGCAAAACTTTGCAGGTCTGGGGCAATGTTTCCAGGAGGCTATGTATGCTCTAAATCAGCATCCACTCTATGATGCTCTTTCTCCAATAACCAGGATTCCTGGGTCCAGGAATCAAGGGGTGAAAATGGGAGTGGAACCCCTCACTATTACCCCTAGTGACCCACTAGGAAAACTTTTGCTTCCTGTCCCTGCAACCTTAAGCTCTGCTGGTCTACAGGTTTTAGTCCCAAGAGGAGGAGTGCTGCTACAACGATTCCATTGAACTGGAAGTTAAGACTGCCACCTGGCCACTTTGATCTCCTCTTACCTGTGAATCAACAGGCAAAGAAGGGAATTACTGTACTGACTGGGGTGATTGATCCTGACTATCAAGGGGAGATAGGAGTGCATCTACATAATGGAGGTACAGAAGAGTTTACCTGGAATACAGGAGATCCTCTAGGGTGTCTCCTAGTATTGCCATGCCCAGTGATTAAAGTCAATGGAAAATTGCAACAAACCAATCCAAGCAGGACTATCAGTGGCCCAGAATCTTCAGGAATGAAAGTTTGGATCACCCCACCAAGCATAAAGCCACGGCCAACTGAAGTGCTTGCTGAGGGTAACAGGAACATGGAATGGGTAGTGGAAGAAGGTAGTGATATGAACTTCGATCATGGACAGTTACAGAAATGAGGACTGTAATAGTCATGAATCTTTCTTCTTTGTTTCATTATGAGTATGATTGTATATGTACACAAAATGAATTTGTTTTCTTCCCCAACATTTTCTTCTATCATAAGAAAAGTTGTATTCATTTCATGTTATAATATTTAAGGATAAGTTTAAGAGTGAATATTACCCAAGGACTTGCACCCTACTCTGTAGGGAATTAATGTGTTTCCAGTTGTATGCAGGTGAGTTGAACATTGTGAGGTGGAAATATATATGTATGCTTGTCTGTTATTGTTTTTACTTAGAGACTAAGTATGGTTTAAGGTAGTGTGTATGGTTGCCGAGTTGACAAGCATTGGACTGTGATGGTTAGGCTAATGTGTCAACTTGGCCAGGTAATTGTGTCCAAGTGTTTGGTCCAGCAAGCACTGGGCTAATTGTAATGCAAGAACATTTATGGACTTTGGTCACCAATGAATTTATTGTGTGGATGGCTGATTCTATCTGCATCAGTCAGGGAGATTGCCGTCAGCAATGGGTGATGCTTTTATCCAATCAGTTTAGTACCTTAAAAGCGGAAGTGATTTCAACATTCAGAGAGAATTTCCCCACTCATCTTCGGACAGCCAACTTCTCCCAGAAACTCCTCAAGGACCTTCATTGGACTTTCATCAGAGTCCCTGGTTTGCAGCCTGCCTGTGGAACCTGGACTTGTGCATCCCCACAGTCACATGAGAGACTCACATAAAATCTATTATTGACAGATATCTCCTGTTGATTCTATTTCCCTAAATCCTGACTAATACAGGTACCTAAGAGTTGTCTCCTGAAAGCCTCCTTGTTGCTCAAATGTGGCCTCTCTCTAATCCAAACTGAGCATATAAATGCATTACCTTCCCCACAGCGTGGGATATGACTCCCACGGATGAGCCTCCCTGGCACCAAGGGATTACTACCAAGCACCAAGTAGCAATGCAACTGGAAAAAGACCTTGAATAAAAGGGGGAAAAGGTAAAGACAAATGAATTTATATGGCTAAGAGACTTCAAAGTGAGTCGGGAGGTCATCCCAGAGGTAACGCTTATGTACATCTCAGCAGGATCTCATAGACTGCCAAAGTGGATACTACGTCAAATAGTCTGGAGACACCCAGATCCTATGGTCAGGGTAGATACCTCCAGAGTTTGGTGCCTTGCCAGTGGGCCCTACTTTGGAGTTTGTGCTCCTGAGAATGAAAGAGCTGGACTCAATAAAGACTTCCCTACACATGACTCATCTAACCCTTCTATTTAAACCCATACTTGGTGCTGGAGTTTGTAGGTGTATGTCCAAGAGATTGGAATCATTGGGCTGTCCATATGCCAGCTGAGCCCAGAGCCTCAGCAGAGTTGCAATACCTACTCTCCAATTCACTGGACTCACCCAGGACAACTAACAATGAGGTGAGGATTGACAACCATAATTCCAAGGAAATGAGAGAGCCTACAACTGTAAGCAAGAGATTCCCATCCATCAGCTATATGGGATCGAAGTCCCCTCTGAATTAGAGGTGGAGTGGACATTACCATCCCAGAATCCTCAGGATTGGGGAATGAACTATGGACTAGAATGGACTTACTAGTAATCTACTGTAGACATATTGTGATTCTAGCAATGGAAGGAATTACAACATTGATGTGGAAGCAGTGACCACTGGAGGCTCTGGGGGCAGGGAGAGGGAAAAACAGTTGTAATATGGTTTTTTTTTTCTGAGATTTGGGTATCATCTTGAATGACATTGCAATGACAGATACAGGGTATTTTATATCATCCCATAACTGCAGAACTATGTCGGACAAGTATAGACTACAAAGTGAGTCCATGCTCAGTGGCAATGCCCCAGGATGTGTTTATCAATTGCAATGAAAGTGCCACACTAATGAAGGATGTTGTTTATGTGGGAGGGTGTGGGAAGTGTGAGGAGTGGGGCATATGGGAATCCCTATATTTTTGTGTAACATTTATGTAATCTAAGTATCTTTTTAAAAATAAAACAAAAATATTTTTAAAAAATAGCTCCCAGATATTTGCCAAGTATATGGTCATACTGATTTCACAGTTCTTGGCTTTTCACATGGAGTTTTCCCAGTATCTTCAGAATTAGCACAAATTATTCAAACAACTAAATAAATGGTCAAAGGAAAAAGAGCTAAATACAGCTTCAAACACTGGCAATAGAAAGCCTATGGCTCTGCATGTCTGTAAAATTATGTCCAAACTCCTTAGTGTCCAGTCTGTTCCTGAACTCTACTCTTGGCTTTCAAACCCATCTTCCCAGAACACTGATGCATTTTCCACTTAGCTCAAATGCTGGACACTCTTCCCCATCCCATGTCTTTACTCTTGCTCTGCCCTCTATCTGGAGTGCCTTTCCCTCTTTTCTGCCTGACTAGATCAACTCATTTTTAAAGCCTAGTTTAAATTCATCCTTCTCTACAGTGCCCCATTTGGAACTGATTACATCCTACTTCACACAATAATTGCATATTGAATATGCTTCTTTTTTGCCCCTGAAACACTATGGAATGTGTGATGGTTTAGAGTTATTTATAAGGATTATTGGATTTTAATCTCTTTATATAAACTTCCATATAGCTGTCTGTATATTTTATGTTTTTACCCCAGGACTTCCCACAGTTTCAATGCCAAAATAGAGGCTTAACAGATTTGTTGAGAAAAAAGGGAAGGGAAGAGAAGGGAAGGAATTTTTCCCCAGTGGCCCTTATTAATAACCTTATTATTAAGGTTAAGACTATCAATCTTGCCTAAGGAATTGACTGAAAGACTAAAAATTTCATCACATATACATTAAGATGATGATAGATAGATAGATTATAGATAGATAGATAGATAGATAGATAGATAGATAGATAGATAGATATGGAAATAGATGATAGATTGAGATAGATGATATATATAGAGAGAATGAGATGATAGATGTATATAGATAAAGACAGATATATAGATGATAGATAAAATATGTGTATGCTTTTTAGTAAGGTAACACTAATAATATCAGCAACAATAATGAAACCAATGCCTAATAATTAGTATATCTCAGGCTCTTTTTTCAATACTTTACCTGTGTTAACTCATTTAATCATTCAAAATCCTAAAAGATAAATCTATTATCCACATTGTACAGATAAAGAAACTGAGGTACAAAGAAGTGAGCACTTTGTCCAAGATCGCATAGCTAGTGTGAATGGTGAAGAGAGTCGAAGCCTACAGCATATGCTCCTTTGGGCCTATAACCATTGTTGACCTGTAGAAGACTCATTGTCTAAGCATTTAGAGAATGTACTGATTAATAGAAGAGAAATGCCATTTACGGTACTTTTGATTTTCCATAGTTGTCATGAGAGGCCTACTTGAGGCCGTTGAGCATCTTGCTAATCTGTCACATCTACCATCACCCAAAAAAAAAAAAATATTACAAAGAATTATTATAACACTAGAACAGGAAAATAAAGGTAGAGTGGATAAGGGAGATACTTCAAGGCACCTCTAGATAAAACAGACTGGGGAACTTGCCTTAGACCCTACCTACCATGTGTAATTCAGTTTCAGCAGATTATGAGTGTGCTTATTCACTGGTAAGGGTATTTGTTAATAAAAAGTGACTATCCTTTTTTTCCAGGTTCAAGGGTATTTTTTAAACTTTATCAGGTCTTCCTTCTGAATATTTTAAGAAATGTTTCTTTTCATGCCAGAAAACTTGGTTACCTAGAAACTCATGGCCTTGGATACCCATGGGAATTAGGAATTTTTTATTAAATGCCAAATTCAGTACAAAAGAGATAGAAATGTCCACCTCCATCAGCACTCATGAGAAGGATCGCTTTATGTCTACATCTCTGTTTAGTTCCCACTTTATTACCTTCATACACACACCAGCCCTCTTACTTCCTCTCAGTGCTTTGTGCTGAGAGAATTTTCCATTAGGGACATTCTGAATAAACAATACAAAATAGGTTTTCACCTTTACCAGATGTAGTCCCTGCCCTTTAGTAACCATACCTCAGTTTATGCCCCTGCCACAATAATTAGGGAGAACATGTATAACCCATAGAATACTCTGGAAATGGTGAAGTGCCATGAAACACAATGCTGCTATCCTCTTGCTCTCTTTGGAGCACTTTTCCTGGGAGCAGCCAGCTGCTGTGGCGTGAAGACTCTCATGCAATCCTATGGAGAGAAGGCCTCCTGCCATCAGGCATGTGAGTGAGGCACCTTGGAACTCGACTTCCCAGCCCCAGTCAGGTCCTCAGATGCCCACAACCCTGGCCAGCATCTCGACTGCAACCTCAGAGATCCAAAGCCAGGACCACCCAGCCAAGTTTTTCCTGTATTACTGATCCACAGACCCACAGAAACCATGAAATAGTAAATGTTTATTGTTTTAAGCTCCAAATATTGATGTAATTTGCTACACAGCAATAGATAAGAACATGCAATTTCAATATTTATAGTTAATTTTACTGGTGCCTTTTTACTAATTACCACATTTTGTTCTCTCAACAAGCCTTGATGAAATTACTATTATAATAAATTAAGCTAAGAGAAGTCACATAGTTACAAAATAGCTGAATTGAACTTGAACTCAGATCTGTCTGCTTCCAAAGTCCTGGTTCTTCTCCATTATACTGATTCATATAATACTCTATTTTTGTTAAAGCGCCAAAATAACTCCCCTGGAACAGATGTTTATCAGTCCACAATTGGTCTATGAGGGTTTCCCATGCCAGGAAATAAAACTCTCAGGCAGGGTGCTCAGGGTTTCGAAAGATTTCCTTTGTTTTGTTTTAACTAGTTTATTATCTACTGTGAAAACAAAATTAAGTGTGTAATACAGTCAACATAAAATTCATATGGTCTGTGTTATGTGGTGGGTTACCCAATAAACTTCTCTCTCCACAGTCACTATGGGGCTCATATTTAAGGAAGTCACTATCCCAATACTGTACATTAGAGTAGACTGCTATGTTGAGATTTGACTACCAGTAGGAGGTTCTTTTACCACCACACATTCTCTTATTTGGACAAATGCAGCTCTGACTGATAATCATATTAAGTAATGTACAATCATCTCAAGTATGAGACTAGTATATCTAGCAAGATTTCAACAATTCCAAAAAGGATAACTTTAAGGTTTTGCATTTCTAGCTCACTGGCACCTGTCCATAGGGTTGTGAAGTTCCAGAAAGAACAGACTGATAGAGCAGCAACTTGTAGAATTTCACATGAGATGAGACAAATGTGACTTTAAAATAATAGTGAGAATGGATGTGGTCCAAGCGGTTGAGCACCTGCTTCCCACATGGGAAGTCCCTGGTTTGGTTGCCGGTGCCTCCTAAAAAAACAAAAAAAAAACAAACAAACAAGCAAACAAATAAAATCCAACCTGGGGGAGCCAATGTGGTTCAGTGGTTGAACGCTGGCTTCCCGCATATGAGGCCCCAGGTTCAATCCCTGACCCCAATAACTCAAAATAATAATAATAATAATAGTGATTATGAGTAACCTTTTATAGCCCTTTTAAGACTATAAAATCTCTTTAGATATGGGTGCTTTCAGCATCTTTAAAACTCTATAAAAGAAGATGACAATGGCAATAAGAATGACAATGTCAACTAACATCATTCCTGTTTTAAAAATGAGGATGTTGAAGCTCAGATAAATCAAGTAATTCACCCAAAGTCATACAGCAAGTAACCGGACCTGGAACTCAAAACCCGGGCTTCTGGTTTCAAATGCAAAACTCTTTCCAGAACCTGATATATGTGTCAATCATCTGTGTACACCTCACTACAGCTAACACGTTGCCTTGCTTATAATAGAAATTTAATACATTCTAGTCCTACTGAAAATAAGATGAAGACTATATAGCAAGTGGAGGAGGAAGAGGGAAATGGGTTTCCAGGGAGTCAGCCCTTTTGCTTGCTTTACTTCCCTTCTTCCTTCTCTGAATATTTACCCAGGAAATGAAAGATAAGAAGCAAATGACCTGCCAGGGAGCTAGATTCCAGGATGATACCCCAAATGGAGACAAATTTGATCATTTGCCTTACTTTCTCCCTTCCTGCAAATAAGTTCTTTGAAGAATAGTATGCATTCACTGGATAATTTATTACAGATAGAAGGGCGGTCTTGATAGCTGCCTCCTGCTCCCCATCTCTGCTTTCCACCTCCTGCACATTATCATTTGAATGATCAGAGTGAAAAGTGTACGTGGGCTATGGCACCAAGTATTTCACAACAAATCCCTGGCTAGTCCATTCCTTTCCAACCGCTCTCATTTTGGTTCAGCATAGCTTTGGTAATAAACACCTCACAAAAGTCACTGCTTTCATTCAATTCAGCTATACCCAGGCCCATTAATTAAAGCCAGATTCTCAGATAATCTCTTGATGCTTAGGAGAATTCTATTTTAAGAGGTAAATTGCAAGTAAATCAAAGGTATGAGTCTCGCATTTTCTCTACTCCTACCTATTTCATCTTTTTCCCTCCCTCTCCCTCTCTCTCCCAGAAGTAGCACAGACATTGTTAAATGCCTCGCTGCTAATGATAAAACAATCTCATTCAAGGTGCTTGCTCCCATTCTTTTCTTGTCAAGATTTGTTTACCGTGAGTAAAGGCCTTATGAAGAGTTAATAAACACTTTACCCGTGTTCTCTTCACAGAAAAGAAATAATTTAAAAGCAGGGGCAGTCGCATTGCTTTAGCATGAGTTGTGTCTTTGTGTCTATATATGTGTTCCTTTGCGTCTTCACAGAAGTTTGCATCCATTTCATTAATGGGGTCATTTACACAGAGAGTCTTTCTTTTAGCTTTTTTATTTATTCTTACTTTAGAGGGCAATATTTTAATATATGCTTTTTCTTAAAAAAGAAAAAAAAAAGTTCCATCATGAAGGAGACTTTTGGTTTACATTACCTTGAATGGATGGAAACACACTGATACAGGGGGAAAAAATCACGTTTCCATGAAAATACAAGCCTAGAATTGAGGCTCAGTTGCCCAGGTTCTAGGTTATTTCTTGTTGATAGGGTGCTTATATCTTCTTTCTTCTTTTTTCTAATTACTCCATAGAGTTAGCCTTATTCACACTGAATTCTTTGTGTAGTTTCCCCAAGGGATTTAGAGCATTAGAACTATATGTTCATACCATCAATAGCCAAAGGACTCATGGTGAACTCAGCAACAAGCAGTCCTGATGTGAATGGCACGCTCCATGTAGAAATACAGTCTTCAGCTATCAAATACAATGGATGTTGTTTCTGAATTTGTGTATCTAAAGTGATATAAATACCTCTTAATATAAGACTGAACTTAAAGGAATACATTTAAAATGCTTCAAGCACATTCATTAATTAGAATATATTGTTAACTAGAACCCCGTTTTAAAATTCGGACTGCATTTTCCATAGCTTATTATACTCATGATAGCTTTTCATTGAGACCTGATCTGCTGGAACTCCATAGCAAATACAAATCACTAAGCCCTGAAGGCCAGCCTCACTAGTATTTCCATATATTTTTAAAGAATTATGAAAGCTTTTATACATAATTTGACAAATGGGTTTTTTTTAGCCATAGAAGTAAAAACAGGATTCTAATTAACAAATAGGCTGTGTATATGGACTCTAGCCTACGTTCTGGCACAATGGTATCGAGTGTCACTTTATTGCCACCAAAGAAACCAGCATTTGTAAAGGCCAAAAATGAAGCTTTAGATATAGGTGCTTTCAGGATCTCCTCTTAAAAAATGTTATCTTTCCGAATTTCCATTGTGTGTCAACAAATAGGTATTTGAAGAGATTCTTACAGAATTAGAATTGATCACGAGGGATCAGTAGAAAATGGAATTAGAATCCTTGGTAGAGTGCCAGTGTGGCTGGCTTTGTGACTTCAGAACTGAGCTCTTCTCACCAAAAAGCAAAGTAAAATTCATAATTATAAGGATTTTTTTTCAGGGCCTTTCAAACAATATTTCAAAAGATTAGAGCTCATTCACTTACATTTTACTTGAGTGGATTGTCTTAAAAGCAACACAATAATTTTACAGAAACGGTCTTTTTAAATTTTTGCATCATGTTTGTTTTTTAATAGTAAGGCAACTTTATAACTTTAATAAATTAAATATCACTGAAACATTCTGTGGGGTTTTTGTTTGCTTAGTAAGTAAACATTTGGATTTTGGAGTTAACCAGACCTGGGTTGTACTTGACCTCTTCAATGTATGAGGTAGTAAACTTGAAACAAACTGCTTATTTTAAGCCTACATTTCTTCATCAATGAAATGCAAACTTCATAGAGTGTCTGTGAAGATTAAATGAAGTATGGTATATAAACTTCCAAGTAGAGTTCTTGGCACATAGTAAAAGATAAAAAGTATTAAAATGTTTGTGAGTCCACCTACCAATTTACAGGTGGCCCAATCATTAACAAATATTTAAATATGGACATTTTAACTTCATTTCATATATAATATCACCATAAATATCACATGATCCATCAAAGAAATATGAAAGGCCAAAGCCTGGATCACTGGTGAGTTATCTGAAATATAAAACTAAGACATCCCATTCATAATATAGCATATCACACACACACACATGCACACACCCTTCTGCAGACAATAATTCCTAATTTCCTATAAATACACAGATAACCCTAAATTAAAATCTTGAAAGCCTACAATTAGGTATTGATGAGGTAACTAAAAACAGCAGGTTTTCCTCTTCTGATTCATGTTTCATACCTGCTCAAAATTTAGTTCACTTGATTACCCACTCCCATACCTCAGAATCTGATGTAGTTTGAGGTTGTTTCTAGTGTTCGTCAACATGATAGACTTCAGGGTCAGCCTAAAATTCTAATTTTAGCTCTCACATTTACTAGAGGTGTGACTTGGGCTAGTTATTCAAA
The DNA here is from genome assembly GCA_026826555.1 of Tolypeutes matacus. NCBI lineage: Eukaryota > Metazoa > Chordata > Mammalia > Cingulata > Chlamyphoridae > Tolypeutes > Tolypeutes matacus. The sequence continues at coordinate 1,974,936 of JAKSZT010054575.1, forward strand.
CTGTATGATCCTGTTTTCTCATTTATCAAAAGATAATAATACATCAAGGTCTATCTTGAGAGTTAAATAAGAAGCTCATTTAAAAATGTGTCCTACTTCCTGGCATAGTAATTTATAGCTTTATTTCTTTAAAATACCTACAATGGCCTTGTGGTATGTCAAGTTGGCTGGACTAAACTACATTCTCCAGAATTCCCCTTTTAGTATGTTCCCAGATGGGGAAGATACAAAAGATTTTTTTTTTCATGAGAGTTAGAGGATGTAAAGGAATTAGTGCCATTTTGTAGCATGTACACATCTTGGTATTTAATCAGACACTAATCAAGGTGCTGTTGTGAAGGGATTATACTGATATAATTAAAGGCCCTAACCAGATTATCCTGGGTGGGCCTGACTCAATCAGTTGGAAACTCTTTAAAAGAATGCTTTGACATTCCCAGAAAGGGGAGAGGGCAAGGGAGGGCAGAGGAAGGCAGGAGAGGGGAGGGGAGAGCAGAGGAAAGAAACAATTGCCTACACAAAACAAGCCCCAGCTTGTGCCCACGGAGTTCCAGCCTACTCAAGATTTTCCCTTCCTGCCTGCCTGTTATGAAGACTTTGAACTTGCTTAGTCAGCCCCCAATATTATTTAAGCCAGGTTCTTGTTTTATATATATGTGTGTGTATGTGTGTGTGAATCCTATTGGTCTGCTTCTGATGGAATTCTGACTGCTAAGATACACAATTTGATGACTATCTTGTTCATTCAGACACCGCCACTGAGAGAGAGGCAGCGCTAAATAGAACAATAGATTTAGACACAAAATGGAAGAATGGGCCAAGTCCAACACTTCCTAGCAGTATGTAAACAAGGTCAATAATTTAATCTTAAAGATACAAATATGAATGAAATGCCACAATATTATCTACCTCATATTAAAAACTCAGTAAATGTTACATTCCTTTTAGTCTCTCCCTCCCAGCTCACAGGATGTAAGAGGAATAAAATGAACTGTGGAATGCATTTAACTTTATTTTAAGGAACACTTTTTAATACTTACCATGTGCCAAACACTTTAAAAATTAATTTACAAACATTAAGTCATTTAATCCAGAAAGCAATCATATGAAGTAGGTAATAGTATAATCTTCTCCATTTTACAGATAAAGAAACTGAGGCACAGAGAAGTTAAGTAACTTACCTAAGGTCACACAGATGATAGTATTAGAAATCAAGAGGGCTGGCTCTAGAGTCAATGCTCTTGGACCACTAAGCTATACTGGTATGTGAAAACAGCAGGAAATTCATTAATGTATAAGTGAAAAACAAACACAAGTACTACTATTGCTACTATTAACATTACTGCTGTAACAATAACTTGCCTACAGTATACAAGGTGTAATTGTACAGTGAGAGATGAAGCAAATAAATGAATTTGGAGTAGCACGTCCTGAGCTGTGCTGGAGGTTCTGATCATCCTTCTGTGTCCTGAATTCTTAAAAATCGTAGGCCATTTTGTTATTTCTTACCTCATCAATACCATATCTTGTTGAGGGAGGGCTTAGGAAACTTCAGAGCTGGTTGTTTATTTATTTGGCTATAAATTCTGCTGCATTACCAACCAAAGTGCTTTTTCTCCCAAAGAAAGTGTGCTCTACCTAAACTTACAAGTTTCAAATTTGTCATAGGAGAAATCAGTGCCTTGAGGAGTCTGAGAATTTTTCTTATAAGAAAGGAAGAAATAAGGCAAGGGATAACTAAAGAAGAAAGATAGCACCCAGAGGGTTTTTAAAAATGCGTTTGAAGCCAGGAAAATTAGAGTGAGGATAGACAGGGTAGCTTACAATTGCAATAACTAGAACACTATGCACATTTATAACTTCTCTAAAGAAAAGAAACTTTCCTTTTGCATTGGAATTCCCATGCCTTATATTCAAAGGAAGGCAATACCTAAAATCAGCATATGATCCTCTCTTTTATAGAAGAGCAACACAGATGTAAGGATGGCTTTCTCCAATATTCTAAGAGTTGCTTTGTTTAACATATGGCAGAAATAGCCTGAAGGATTTTTTTTTAAGATTTTTTTTAATTTCCCCCACCCCCTGCCCCTTGATGTTTGTGCTCACTGTGTCCATTCGCTGTGTGCTTTCTGTGTCTGCTTGTCTTCTCTTTTAGGAGGAACCAGGAACCGAACCTGGGACCTACCATGTGGGAGAGAGGCACTCATTTGCTTCAGCCACCTCAGCTCCCTGCTTTGTTGTGTCTCTCATTGTCTTTCCTCTTTGTATCTCCTTGTTATGTCATCATGTTGTGGCAGCTCGCCATGCCTGCTGGTTGCGCCAGCTCACTGTCTTGCTCATCTTCTTCAGGAGACACCAGAAACCAAAGCTGTGACCTCCCATGTGGTAGGCGGGAGCTCAATCGCTTTAGCCACATCCGCTTCCTGTTGAAGGATTATTTAAAGAATCTACATGAAAGAGGAAGAGGAGAGAAGCTTCCATTTATGAGAAACTACTATGTACTAACTAAAATAGCCAATATTTGTTGCACATTTAATATTTGCCAATCCCTGTGTCTTCCTCAGATTCGATCATCTGCCTTCACAAGAAGCTTATAAGGTAGGTATTATTTTAGTTCTCATATTTCTGATGAGGAAAGGATCTTCGGGAAGTAAAATATTTGTTCACAGTATAACCAGGATTTAGGCCCATAGAGACTAACTCTAAAACCCTTTGTTTAAAGCCTCTAAGACAAATGTCACCATTATCTCACTCAAACCTTTCAATGACACTCTGATGTACAGATATCATCCCAAATATCAGTGAAGAAACTAAACCAAGAAAGAGTGGGTAATAACTTGCTTTAGATCACACAACAAGCAAGTCACAGAGCCAGAATGGAATCCATGTCTTTGTGATCCCAAGATCCTTTGCCAATAATGCCACTCTGCCTTTCTATATGAGTCTCTCAGGTTTGGCAATATAAGAAAGTTTTACAGTAATATTAAAGCATTCTTTCATTTGCAGCGAAGAAAGCACTGTATCCTAAATAAAAGGATATTTTCAACTAGAATATTTATAAAGGTTAATGAGAAACAAAACGAACTGAAACCCAGCAGGGGAATATTCCCAGCCGTAAACACCAAATTCCTACATTCCTAATTATATAAGAAAGTATCCCAAGCAGAAAGTAAAATTTTTTCATCAGATGTAGGTGAATCAGATGAACATTTTTACTAGCCCCCTTTAGAGGTCAATGCTGACTAAACATTGCCAGCCTCACTCTGCTCAGTTAAATGACTGATTGACTGACTATGGTATTTTATAGAGGAAACCAGAGACTCAGCTCTTACAAAGAAGAACTTCCCGTAAAATCAAGGAAAATGTGTGGTTTCTCCCATCTTTCTCCATTAAAATTACAAGGATGTTTTCTCTCTTTAAATTAGAACTTGGGAGAGTGGTTAAAAAAGAGTATGCTTTTCTTAATGAAAGGAAATTTTTGAAAAGCTGACAACATATCTGTAATAGCAGCAAAGACCCTGGGGGCATCTATGAACATTTCCATTAACCTGGGCAGCCTTGACAATCAGGGTGACAGCAAACTGCCTTCAAGTTTTTTTGTTTTGTTTTATTTTGTTTTGTTTTGTTTTGTTTTGGGGGGGAGAGCCATGTTGAGATAACAAAGCTAAAAAGCTAATCCAAAGTGAATAGAGAATCCATGGCAAATTCACTTTGCCCACAACAAATCTCTTAACAGGTTCCAAATCACCTTGGACTTACCTCAGATTGTATCAGTCTATTAAGAGAGCTTTCACTAAATCCAGTTCTGTATTATACAGTCCAGGGAAATGACAGCCAGAGGGGGTCAGATAATCACTTGCCCTAGGTCACAAAACTGAAAACTAACAAGATTCCCATGTCTCTCCCCCTAATGGCATCCTCATTACAACTCCCTGCTGCTATAGACCCAGGAGATGTCACAGCATCCCAGACACCCAAAAACATCCACGTCCAATGTTACCATTTTCCCCCATCTCTTTATGCCATTATCTCCTGCCTTCATTATTTCTGTTCATGTTACCAATTCTTTTCCCAGTCATGCCGGCTCAAAACCTTAGAGCCAATGTTTAATTCACCCTCCTTGCTACGTTCTACTAGTTCTGCTTCCACATCTCCCAAACTTGTATCTTTTCAAGAACCCAACATCCAACATTAAATTTAGGACACCATCACCTGCCACTCCCTTAACTATTACAGTGGCTTGCTGATCACTCCCTGTTTTCTAATCAAATTGCATTTGAATCCCCCCTTTACACTACATCCAAATCAATCTTCCTAACATATCATGTCACTCTCCTGCTCAAAAAACTTTCTATCCCAAGTACATTCTATCACATCTCATTTTAGTAGCCATATTTCAAATCTTTCATGAATATTTTCTGTCTCATATATATTGGGTATGTTCTTTTATATTCATTAGATTTGGTTATAACTTTTAGGTGGCACATCTTATTTCTGTTAATTTTCTTATCCCCTACTCTTTGTAAATTTTTAATGAACAGAAACTAAACTACATTTTCACACCTCTTATAATACTTACTAGTTTCTCTGCCAAATGAGTAAACCAAATAAACGGTTGTATTCACCTGGGTACAACCTAATCAAGTAGACTAAAGTGCCACGATGTGCCTGGAGCAAAACTCTCAGGTTTATATTAAAGAAACAAATCTGCAAAAATATTAACTAGCTCTACATTATTATGCATCTATTACCTGCTAGGAAACTGAGTCAGGTACTTGAGAAGAAGTGGGAGGGAATACATAGGTAAGGATCCTGCTCTCAACCAGCATCCATTCTAAAAGGACACGAATGGGAGATGAGGATTAGACAAGGTAGGACATGGTATCATATTCCAGGAAAGAAAACCAAGATGGTCAGTGTATTAGTCAACCAAAGGGGTGCTGATGCAAAATACCAGAAATCTGTTGGCTCTTATAAGGGGTATTTATTTGGGGTAGAAGCTTACAGTTACCAGGCCATAAAGCATAAGTTACTTCCCTCACCAAAGTCTATTGCCACGTGTTGGAGCAAAATGGCTGCTGACGTCTGCCAGGGTTCAGGCTTCCTGGGTTCCTCTCTTTCTGGGGCTTGCTTGTCTCCAGGCTCAGCTCCTCTGCTATCTCCACAAGGCCAGCTATAGACTATCAGGCAAACGGCTCTTTCTCTCTCCCCAGGGCTTCTGCCATGTCTAAGGAGCTGTCTATTCCTCTGTGTTCTTCTCCTTTGTGTTCTCTTCCAGGACTCCAGCTCAAAAAACTCCAACTCTGTCTTTTGCCATGTCTTTTATCTGTGAGTCCCTACCCACTAAGGGGTGGGGACTCAATGCCCTACTGATGTGGCCCAATCAAAGCCCTAGTAATAATTTAATTATGTAAAAGTGAAACTTCAGGCAGACCAGTTTACAAAGATAATCCAATAACTATTTTTGGAATTCATAAACAATGCCAAACTGCTACAGTCAGAAAGGAGAGACAAATCAATTTCTTGGAAGTGTAACCTGATTGTTTTTAAGTCAGCTTCCTGTTTACTGTCAGGTCTATTATTTTTTTAAGGACCTGGGAATAGACAGGTACTAAGTTTCAATCTTATACTCACTTCTGAAGAAGTGTGAACAGCTTGTATCTTCTCCAACTTGCTCCCTTCATGTGAATAGTATAAAAACGGCATTCTGTCACAGATTGAATTGTGTCCCTCAACACGGTATACAGAAATCCTAATCCCTAGATCCTCAAAATGTGACCTTATTTGGAAATAGGGTTGTTATAGATGGAATTAGGCAAGTTAAAATGCAGTCAACCTAAGTTAGAGTGGGTCCTTAATGCAACATGACCAGTGTCCTTATAAGAAGAGGAAATTTGGACCGCAGAGACAGAGGGGAGATGCCATATGACAACTGAGTCTGAGAAGGTCATGGATTGCTGGCAAGCCACCGCCAGAAGCCGGGAGAGAGGTATGGAACAGATACTTCTCTGCAGACCCGAGGCATCATGGCCCTTTCCACAGCTTGGTTTTGGTCTTCTAACTTCCAGAACTGGTAGACAATAAATTTCTGTTGTTTTAAGCCACCCTATTTGTGGTATGTTGCTATGGCAGCCCTAGGAATCTCCACATCATCCTAAGCAAGATGCCAAGGGCCCTTGCTAGGTGTTTAGTTTCCTGAGCTGCTGAAAGCAAATCCCATGAAATGGGTCAGGTTAAACAATGCGAGTTAATTTGCTCACAGTTTAGAGGCCGGGGAAAATGTCCTAATCAAGGCCTCATCAAGGCAATAATTTCTTCCCGAAGACCAGCTACTGTGATCCTTGGCTCCTCTGTCACATGGCAAGGCACTTGGTGACATCTGCTGCTCTCTCCCTTCTCATCTAGGTTTCCTTGATTTCAGCTTCTTGCTTCCATGGCTTTCTCTTTCTCTGTCGGAATTTCATTCTCTTATAAAGGACACCAGTAATAGGGTTAAAACCCATCCTGACTGAGATGGGTCACACCTAAACTGAAGTAGTCTTATCAAAAGGTCCTAATTATAATGGGTTTACACCCACAGGAATGGATGATGTTTAAGAACATATAGTTCCAAGTCACCATATCAGGAGAAATCACAGGGGGGAAATAACAATTATCCAATGTAGGCAATCTCACGCTTAACAGCTTAATACAGTGAGAACTCAAGCCAAAGAGAAAAAAAAGGAGCAAGACACAAAGTTCCAGTATTGCAAGTAATTCAAAGAGCTGTGTTAAAATGGAAATCACATAAATATTAGACGTGTGCTTTTCTGGGTAAAGGCTCTGCAGACCAAATTGCCAACAGGAATGAATTTTAATGGCTAGTTTATAACCCCTGAGATGCTTGAAAATCTAACACAGTTGTAGTTAAACTATAATACTATTATAGCATCAGTGCAATTAATAATTCTGCAGGGAACATTCCCTGCTGGAAAATTTAAGTTTGCCTCACATTGGGGAACTAAGTTATTTCTGATCATTTAAGATGGAAGATGTCTAATTTATTGATCTGCAAATGCTACCAAAATATTTGACCCCAAATATTGAATCACATTACTAAACAATTTAGTCATTCCATGTGGGATGAATGTAAATATCAACATGAAAACTGACATTTATGCAGGTTTACAGTTTCCTGTTTTTATAAAAAGCAGTCATTTCTTTGTAAATCACTTGAGTCTGGAAAGCTTAGTTAGGAAAACATTACAGGCCCAAAACGCTGGTGCCAATAGAAGCGTTAGGTAACGGAATAGCTGCTTTGCGCCTATGAACAGCTTCATTTACCATGTTCTAATGTGTTGCAGTGGACTTCCTCAGCAGCACCTCCATTAAAAATTATGGTTTGGGTGATAGTATGCTTATTAGTAGGAGAGCAACTCCTGATATTATGAAAAGGTATAAAGAGTCACGACCATTCCCTTGCTTTTGGTAAGATAAAAAACTACATCTCATAAACCCTTGGTTGATAGGGAATTAAAAGGAAATAGCATTTAAATCCATACCTCAAAAATATCATCTTACCTTTTTAGAGAACACAAAATCAATGTACCATATAAAATCAAGGCTAAATTTATCTCTTAGTCCCAGGGCTGATCATGCATAGAGGAAGCATACAGAGTTGTATATTCATGAAGTCTCAAATTGCCACCGTTTAGTTTATTCCTTGGTTAAAGCAGCATGTCTTCAAGAGGCTCCTCTTAAAATAAAGTTTTATTTTCTCTGGTGGGTCACCCTTCCATACATTAGCATGTTTAAACGTTGATTTGCTTCTCAATGCCTTTCTTACAGGAGAGAAGGCTGTAAGAGAATGGCCACAGAATACTTAAATCTTGTTTGAGGGTAAAGAGAAAGAAGAAAAGAACTGGGAAGAGGTGGTAAAGAGAACAAAGAAAAAGAACGGCATGGGGACAGGCCAAGAAGAAAGGCAGTCAAAAATCAGGCTAGAACTATTGATGACCTAAGTCTTGGAAGTGAGAGATTCCTTAAGGAAAAGTGATTCCCCCATGAAAAAAAAAGAAGGAAAAAAAAAAAAAAGGGATTTCCCTGAAAGACAGGACACACAAACACATGTACCCCACTTGTAATATTGTTCAGAGGCCACCTCACTATAGTCTCCATGGAATATGAAGAAGCTATAAGGGGTGAAAATGTGCATAGAATATTAGGTACCTGGTGAGCCACCAGTAAACAAGGCCCCAAATAAAGTGTTTGGCATTGTTTCTAGAACTTAGTGTTGAGAGAGGCAATCTGCCACATGCCCTGAGCCCTGCACAGTCCTTGTTTGGATGTGCCAAGAACACAAAGCTTTGAATGCTCTTTTCCTGGGCCATTCTCAGGGTTGTATTTGCAGCAAGCAACCTTGACGGATGAGGAATTGCCTTCCTGTGAGACAAAAAGTAGGCTCGTCTACTGCTTGCCAGGAAACAGCAGGTACCCCATGTTCGGTGTTCCTTGGCTACAATGAAAACCCACGGTGTGCACAGCATCCACCTGAGCCATTATCACATCGTGCCCGTGGGACTTCAGGGGAAAGGGAAACTGAGGCACATGCTGTAGAGAAGGTAATAAAATGTCCTTTGTCTCTGACCCAGGAGTCTTGTGTATTCTCAGCATCCATCAAACAGTAGCAGGCTAACTTATTAGCTAGCAAGTAAAATTAAATGGTTAAATCCCAGACCCAGGACTGCTCAATGAAAAGTAGCCTTTATTATTAATGAAAAGAATACATTTTGACACCTCCACTAGAAAAAGATATGATGGCAAAGAACAAAAGATGCATTTTAAGATTTGAAATAATGGGAGAAGTTAGTAAGATACAATAAGTACAGTAAAGAACAATTCAGTCAAGCAATCAATGATTAAGGATCCTTCCTCCATTCAGTCTAAAAAGTCAAAATCAGTTTTACCTTCAGAGTTAGCCTCATTCACAGTTCTTGTACAATTCTGGATCCTCTATTACTTTAAAATATTGCCTCCTAAAGATAAAAAAATAAATACATAAAAATAAAATATTGCCTCCTTTTAATAGGACACAAGGATTTCTTGCCATTCTTAGAAATAACAACAACTTATATGTCTCCTAGTACTGTTCTAAGCACCTTATATTAGTAATTAATCCCATGGTAACTCTAGGATTTAGGTTATCTTATTACTATTGCCATTGTACTGACAATGAAATTGAGGCACAAAGAGGTTAAATAACTTTCCCTAGCCATCAAGTTGGTAAACAGCAGAGCAGGGAGTTAACTCAGATAGTCTGGCTCAAGAGACTGTGCTCTTAGCTAGTACATTATAAATTTTTCAAGGAAAATGTTTATTAATGGGCTGAAGAAAGGGAAACTAACATTCTTGAACACCTCTCGTTGCCAAGCATGTTCACAAATTTCTCTCTTATAATCTCCTTGGAGGGAAAATATTATCCTCAATATTTTTACAGATAAGGAAATTGGGGCTCAGAAAAGGTATGTAATTCTGCCAAGGTCACACAAATGGGAAATTGAAGAAAGCAGAATTTGAATTCAGGTTTGATTTATTCCAAACCCTATATTCTTTCCATTACACCGAGGTGTCCACAGGACACTCAAAGAAAAAGCTGTGGAAACAGAATACACATTTTTCCAAATAAACAATTTTGTCTAAGTTAATTCCTTTTTGGCTTAAACTGAACTAGAAACAAATAGAAACTAAGGAGGTAATTTGTCACTAGAAGTTTCCCATGATATTTTGAAGGATTTTGTTTGTTTTTAATATGCTTGATTATGCATAAATGAACTTTATTCCTTGAATATTCACCAATAAAGGGACTTTTTTTAACCCTAAATTTTAGTATCATACATTTAGCATTGGACTGGCTTCTAGGAGTAACTTTCTACCAAATACACAAATCACTTTGGTATTTTAAACTGTATGGGCCTCATTTAAAATAACAGAATAGTGGAGTTAGAAGAGATTCCAAGGCAATGAAATCTCTCTTTTTCTGAGGAATTTATGGCCAAGTGAGGCAGTTGACCCTTCTAAGGTTATAAGTGGACTTAAAAGGAGGGCTGAGGCCAACCTGTGTTTCCTATCAATGGAAGAGCTGAAACAGCTAATCTCTAAATTCCCACAAGCCCTAAAGTTCTGCCATTTTGAGACTGCAAATTCTTTACCAACCCCCACCCCCACTGCCTGCAAACATTTCAAAATCCCTCAAACAGATGTAATCTTTCTCAATTTTTATTTTTCTGTTTGCTAATCTAAAAATAAGTTAGAAGCATAATACAAAGAACACTGCTATCTCCTATCCTCTCCACCATTTAGCAAAATTACACTTGTGCTCGCTCTCTCTTGCTTTATGTATGTGAGTGCACATATATACACACTATTTAAAGTAGCATACCTTATGTCATTTTACACCGAATATGTCAAAGTGGTGAATTTTGAGTATTGTGTGTCTGAAGCAAAAGTATAAATAAATGCACAAAAACATTTGGGTAAATTTTACAGCTTAAAGTACCCCAAACCTCACATTAATTTTTTTTTTTTTTAAAGATACTTAGATTACATAAAATATTACATAAAAAAATATAAGGGATACCCACATGCCCCAATCCCCACATCTCCCACTTTTCCCCACATGAATAACTTCTTTCATTAGTGTGGTACATTCATTGTAATTGATGAACACATTTGAGAGCATTGCCACTAAGCATGGATTATAGTTTACATTGTAGTTTACACTCTCTCCCACTCAATTCTTTGGGTTATGGCAGGATTTATAATGGCCTGTATCTGTCATTGCAAAGTCATCCAGCTCAATTCCAAGTCCAGAAAATGCCCCGATGTTACACCTCTTTTTCCCTCTCCCTGACTTCAGCACCTCCAGTGGCCACTATCTCACATCAATGATATATTTTCTTCCATTGCTAGAATCCCAATAAGTTTATAATAGAAGACCCTAAGTCCATTCTAGTCCATATTTTATTCCCCAATCCTCAGAATTCTGGGATGGTGATGCCCATTCCACCTCTAATGGAGAGAGGCAAACCTCACATTTCTGAAAATTATATCTATTCTTTTTAGGCATTCCTGGCCTGCCTAGCCACAGCACATTGTTCTCAAGTTAATGACCATCTGTAATAGGTAAGACCAACTGTAGAACAATATCTCAGATATTCTTGGAATTACCAATGAAGCAGTTAAGTATCCCAGTTATCTCTTTTTGTCAATAGCAGAGCTATCCATACACACACACACCAATGGCCTTCTTATTTCAATTACAAATTTGCCCTTTGAAATACAGTATTGCCCTAAGTCACCCTGACCTGACATTTTTCACAGTCACCCTAAAGTATGCCCCAAATTGCAGCAATGCTGTGGGCTGCAGGGAAGCAGGATGGGTCCACATGCCCTGCCTCAGCTGTGAGTATTATGTTTCATTTGTACTGATCTGCCCATGTGACCACAGGCTGCAAAAGCTAGGGCCAACAGCAAGCACAAAAAACATCAGCTTCATCTGCCAAACAAAGGCAATCCTTTATCTTTGGTGAAGACTGGTGTTCTCTGGTCTTACCAGGCTTCTGTGCCTGTGCCCGAACACCATTGTGGAGGGCCAAGGATGCTAATAACTGCATGGGAGTAAAATGGTGAGATGAAGCACTGATCTAAAGCTAGTGAAACTGCAGTGTGAAAGGGGTGAAAACAGGACTTCAACAGATGCTTCTACACCAACACCTGAGCAACATTATTCACAATAGCCAAAAGATGGAAGCAACCCAAGTGTCAAAAACAGATGACTGGATAAACAAAATGTGGTATGTATACAACAATGGAATATTATTCAGCCGTAAAAAAGGAATGAAGTTCTGGTGCATGCTGCAATATGGATGAACCCCAAAAACATTATGCTAAGTGAAATAAGCCAGACACAAAATGATAAATATTGTATGAGTCCACTTATGTGAAATATCTAGAATAGACAAATTCATAGAGACACAAAGTAGAAAAGAGGTCACCAGGGGATAGGCGAGGTAGAACAGGGAGTTAATTGATTAAGGGGTACAGAGTTTCTGTTTGGGGTAATAAAAACCTTTTGAATATAGATAGTGGTGATAGTTATACAACATTATGAATGTAATTAATGCCACTGAATCATACACTTACTTAAAAATAGTTAAATTATAAATTTTACATTTCATAAAAATATATGTTACCATAATAATTTAAAATAAAAGAGTGAGGACAGTGTTTTTGTTTCCTGGCTGCTAGGATAAATACTATGAAATGGGTTGGCTTAACAACAGGAATTTATTGGCTCACAGTGTTGAGGCTAGGAGACTAAAATCTAGTCATTAGCAAAATCTCACCAAAGACTGTGATATTCTGGGACTGGCTGCCAGTGATCCTTGGGTCCTTGCCTTTTCTGTCACATGGCGATATACATGGTGGTACTTTCTCCTTTCTCTTCTAGATTTTCTTGACTTCAAGCTTCTAGTTGCTCCCCATGGTTTCTCCTTCTTGGCATCCAATTTCCTTTGTTTATAAGGACTTTAGCAATATTGGATTAAGGTCTGCTCTCATTCAGTTTGGGCACACCTTAACTAATTACATCATCAAAAGGCCTATTTCCAAATGGTTTCACATCCACAGGACCAAGGGTTAGGAAGTGAGCAGGCCTTTTGTTGGGGACATGATTCAATTCCCAACAGGGGGAATCTGAGGTTTTAGATTATCTGACTTCATTTCCAAATCTAACAAAAGTGTTATGGTTTTTGTAGAACTTGTACTTGGCTTAGCTAGTTTGGAGGAACTTTTTGAGGGCAACTTGTACTATAAATGAAAGCTATCTTTGCCCAAAGACTTAAGGAAAACTACAAAACAGCAAACTAGCTGTTGCTTCCTCCAGCTCCTCATCTTGCAGATTCTCTCATCATATCCTCTGCTTCAGACACATTGCATTTCCCATTTCTTCAGTGGTCCTTGACATCTCTGAGCCATTGCAGACTGTTCTTTGCAACTGGAAGTCTCTCCTCTTCCTTCTTCCATTGACTACCTCCTGCATCTCTTTCCAGCTCTAATTCCTGTACCACCTACTCAGGAAAGACCCCCTGGACTACTCCTAAGACAGAGTTAACTTTCTCTCCCTGATCTCCAGCATCCTGTGCTCCCTAGGCTTCCCTCTGTCATAACACCTTTCACATTGTGTTGTAATCATTTCTCTGCAGATCTGTGTCCTAGTATCCTGTACTCATCCATGTGCCTTTTGAGGCCTGGCAAAGACTATGTCTTATTATCCATTTTATCCTCTGAGGCTAGCACAGTACTGAGTTCAGACAAAGGGCTTAAAGAACATTTTGTTCCATGAAAGATTGAATAAATGAATGATTTTAGAATTGCACTGGCTCTAATTGGAATTTGCTCTGTTGGAATGCTTAACCTCTTATTTTATAAATGTGGCATTCCTTTCATTTATAATTAACATATAAATTTGGTTTTCTTTCAATGCTTCCATATTTTCCCTGTCTTCTTAATTTTCCTCAGTTCCCCTACTCAGGAAGGAGGCCAGATATTAATATAATCTCTTTGTTTTTATTTATTTTTAATTATCTGCTAAGTACAAATTTTCCATGATGTCGTAATGCCCCTGTAGGGAAGAGATGCTCCTAACAAGCAAGGTCTCTGAGGCATGCAGAAATACATAGTAAGGAAAGGGTGCTCATCAGCTCCCGCCACCTGATGGCTCCTTAGCTGGATTGGAGGAGTGTGCGCCATGCTGACTTCTCTCAATCCTCTGAAACTCTGAGTGTGTGTGCAGACCCTGGGGGAAGTTGACATCAGTCCTAATAAATCATTTTGGCATGGATTGGCGTGAGTGAGGTCTGTGTCCCATCATGTGACTTTAGTCACACTTCATCTTTCGGGTATCACAAGTGAGCTGAACCAGGCTTCTATTTTTTTCCAAGAGAATTAAATGTCTTTAACCATTCTTAACAAATCGGTCTCACCAAGCTCCAAAGAGCTCAAACATTCGGCTCATTTCTCATCATCGGTAATTAAACCCAAGACCTACTTGGAATGATAAAGAATGTTTGTGCTTTCTCAGCAACATTAGCACGTGAAGAGTAAACAGGGAAATTGGATACAGCAAACTCAGCTTCTCAGCAACTAAAGGTGAATAAACATATGGAATGACTTTCAGCCAAGCATTTGGAGCCAAGGGTAGTTAAAAAACTCAGATGACACTTGTCTGGTTTCCAGAACCTTTTAGGTGGGAATTAGGTGGACTAAATAAAAATCATACTAAAAATAACTAAATTAGGCCCATCAGATGTCTCCTTCATATATTTTTTTCACTGGAAGTGCTTCAATAAATAATTGATGATAGTCATCATCCACTTCAGCTAACATTTATTGAGTGACCTCCAAGTGCCAGGTGCTATGTGTGGAAACCATATTCTTGCAATCTTATGTGATCTTTACAATAACTCCAAAATGTAGATGTTATTCTTTTCATTTTACAAATGAGGAAACTGAAGCTCAGAAAGGTAATCGACTTACTCATGATTAAAGCCACCTGTATTGCTCTGTCAATATAAATTTTGAGAAGAAAAATTTTGTTTGCAAATGATCTTAAACTTCTAAAGGTAGGAAAAGATTCTTTCAGGGTGGTCAGACACCAAAAGAAAATAGGCTTCCCTAGGAGATATCAAGACCTGAATGCCTTAGGACGTAGTATGGTCAATCATTCTCAAATACCTATAAACTGTCCTTACTTGACAACAACTATACCCACAGTTGAGTTATGACTGTTCATAAGATACCTCTCCATTGTACATTTGCCCATTGCCTCGAATTTGACATCCTCAGCCAAGTGGCCTTCTTAACCTCTCACCCTGGAAAAACTGGGTCAGCTGGGCATAAAAGGATTAACGCATGACCCAAGGAAAGGTAGAGAAAAACAGTGAATGGGGAGACTGGTATTTAAGATATAAGGCCTACATTTCTCGGCTGAAGAAATGCCTCTTCAAAACTGCTCTGTTTCTGCCATCTATCTTGAAAAAAAAAATGGCAAGTTACCTGTATTTCCATACTCTAACTTCAGTGTTCCCAAGGCTGAATCTGATCTGCTCTTTTGTGTGTTCTATCTTCATTTCGTCTGCTATATCTACTTCTCCTACCTTCTGTGCCAACTTGATCATAGTTCTTGGTTGTTCCCTTCCCAGATACTTGTTATGAAGGGCTGCTTCTCTGCCAGAGAACATGCTAAAACCTGCATATACGTTACGATATTTACATTTTACAGATGATGAAATTGAGATACAAAGATGCCAAGCAATTTGTTGAAGGTCACATTACATAAGTGATAAACCACAATTTGAGCCTCCCTATACCTCCTACCTCCAGAGCCCACTCTGGCATCTACTGTATTATAATACCTTCTATGGCAGCTAAGTGAAAGGTCCCAAACGTTTCCCGTGAAAATCAGTGACTACAATAAAATCATTCTTCTGGTGTCCCAGGCCACAACTCTTAGAGATATCTATGAATCAACTCTCCTCTTCATCCTCTAGAGGCATTTGTTACCAGGAACTTTCAATTAACCCCTCCCCCCCAAACTTCACTCTTTTCTTCATTTTATTTCTACATTTCTCTAATAATCATTGTCCAATAGTATTCCAATTGGCATCCCCAATTTCAGTATATTTCTTCCTGCTCTAAACCACTGTACATCTCTTTGTCAAACAAATATTTTTAAAACATAATATTTATCAGAAAGGGTTTAAGTCTGTAGATGTTTAGCCTTTAAGGAGAAGCTTTAAGAGGGACATGACAGCTATTTTCAAGCACATGAAGGACTGTCAAGTAAAAAGAAATTAACTTTATTTTGTGTTTCCAGAAAACAAAATGGTGATGACACACAAGATGGGGAGGGAGAATTACAAAACAAAACAAAAAATATTATCTTGATATGAAGAAGTAATTTTGATCAAGTATAGCCATTTAAAAATGGAATGGCTTGCATATTAGGTTGTAACTCCCCCACTAAAGCAGAGACTAAATTACCACTTGCCAGAGAGATTGTGATGCCAAGAATTTGAGCACATTCATCTCAATATCTCTTATAACTTTTGGGTTTTTAAATTCTGTAATGAATCCTGTTCAACTGCCAACCATGGCCCTCAAATTAATATCTCACTGTCCATATAACATTGTATCTCAATACTTTCCAGCAAGAATCTCCATTCCATGCTAGTGAAGTTCTCCTACATCAAACTTTTCCCCCAAGCCTATGCTTTTGTTCAAGATTTATCCAGCCAGAATCCCTGTCCCCCAAATGCTCAGCCCCATCAAATCATCTTCTTGCTTTAACAATGTAATACTCCTCTACAATTTCACCAAAAATGTATATTAGCACATTTTGCATTCTCTCTCCTTCCCTTTATTCAATTCCTAATTACACTCATGCCTACCTTGGAGAAAATGTTTTTTATGAGCTATTTTTCATCTAAATACCTATTGCTCAAGCTCTTAACTTGGTTTCATCAATGAGTTTAGGAGTTGCCCTGATATTGTATTTAAATTTTTATGAGTAAATGTTCATGTGCAATTTTCTAATGGATATAATTATTCGTGAATTTCATTAGAGCCTCAAAGATATCTGCATACTGCAAAAATTTAAGGATTCTTTTTTTTTTTTTTTCATTTTTAGCCATATTGCAAAGTTTAGCACTTAGCTGTTCTCTCTCTTTGACATTGTTTCGCTCATATTCTCTTCTAGACTGTAAATTTCTTGAGGGTAGAGGCCATTTCTTTTGCTTCTTTACCTAGGCTGTGAACTCCTTTAAGACAGGATAGCATCTTGTCTGTATCCCTAGTTCCTGGTACATAGTAGGTGTTTCAGAAATGTTTGATGAATAAAAGCAGGCATGAAAGATTGAATGTCGTATATCCCCACCACAGTCATTTTCAATTACCTCTGATAGTTCCACAGTTTTCTAGATTGGACCTAGAGTTTTACAAGAATGACTAAAATGCTAACCTCTTAATTCCCAAAATACACCTGAGATATATAAATATCTCATATTTTGTCAAACTTGCCTGCCACAGATTATCTGTTGGAGACTTTTCATCATGCTGGAAGTAATTGCATTCATTAATTCCCTGTTCGTTTCTGGTTCTCACAAGATAGCTTCTTTGATGTTCTGCTGACCATTAACATGCCTGTCTCCCCCCACTCAGCATATGGAACTGTATGAAGAAGCTGCAAGGGCAGCTATAGTGACCACCCACCAGACCACATAAAGAACACCCTGGAGCACAGTCCTAAAAGAAAGCCAGATTGCCTGATACTTACCCTAGATCTGTTCCACTCTCTCATTTGCTGGTTTAAAAATAATAATGAAAATTTATTTGGTCCTTCATTCTAAGATAGTGGCTTAATGGAAGTTCAATTACAAAGCTTGCCTGACAATACCTAGAAGAACTCTGGGAACCTATCAATTTCATTTTAAATGGTGGTGATGAACCTAATGATAATGGGCTCCATAACATCATCAGTGCAGCACTATGCTAAATATATATCTGACGTTTTAAAGTGTGATCTCATTTCACTGATAACATTCAATGGAGTCAACTCATTTTGTAGAAATTCTTTAATAATGTCTGTATGCTAAAAAAGAGAGAATAATTAACTTTTGTTAAATGCTTTTTCTCCATACAATAGAAGTTACACTATTTTAAGTATCTAATATTAACATTCATTGAACACCAACAGTGAACTAGAAACTGTATTGCACATAGACATGTTCTCATTTGCGGCAATATATTAGTCAACAATGGAATAATTGAGCAAGTGGCACACTCACAATCTGAATTAAATAAAAAGTCATAGCACTTGTTAAGCTTGGAGGTATCCTCAAGAAAAAGTGAACTGACTAGAGTCAAAGTACGCGTGTTTGAACACTAAACCTATTCCTAAAAACCACCTGAGGTTGCTTTCTTTCTTTTCATCTGATTCCAGCATTTGGTAACAGCTTTGTAGGGAACCATGCTTCAATACAATATATGATTATTACTGACAAACTTAAAGTTTGAATGTTATTTCAGAATAACATTATTAATAACATTGCATTATGCTTTCTTATACATTATATCATTTAAATTTCCCAACTCTCTCTTGGTTCTGACAAACCAAAGCTAAATTTGTCATCAGCAGAACTTCACTGTAAGTTCTCCTTGGTCTGGCATCGTCACACCAGGAACATCGTTTCAGAGATGAGAAGATGAGACAACATGAGGAGTTCTTAAAGTCCCATGCATCAGGTCCCCAGACTCCCAGCATCCTATTGCTTAAGACAGCATAAGTACTTTGAGCACAGCACAGCTTCAGCTATTAATGTTGAAGGCAAACAAGAATCCTTAAATTAAACTAGGGATTGCTAGAGATGAGGAATCTGAGGCCCAGGAGGAAGAAGTAACTTTCTGGGGAGCACTCAGCCAAGAAATGGCAGAGATGAAACTTCAGCTTGGGTCTTTTGGGTCCAAACTGTGTACATTTTCTACAACTTTATGGAATCTCAAGAAACATAATTGTTTTGAGCCCTTGTATGAGCAAATCACTAATTTTGTTGTTGGAAAGGGAGAAGCATAATATTCAATAGTAAATAATGGCTCTGCTCAAGAACTTCAGAATTTAGGAAGAGTATTAAGAGAAATAAAGTGTAATCATAAATATCCTTGACACCAGGTAGTGTAGAATAAATGCTACAAGAGCTATTCAAGCCAGGTGTCGTGTACATGCAGAAGAAGGTTGTGTTTGGCAAAGGCTTTCTGAAAAAGGTGGCAGATAAATGAAGTGACAAACAGGATGGAAGTATAATACAAATAAAGTAGTAGAAATTCCAGAGTAATAAAAATATTTTGCCAGCTACTGTGGAGCAATGTAAGAAAAACATAAGATCTAATCCCTATGCACAAGCACCTTACAGTTAAATTGGGTAGAAAAGAATAACACATTCATAATAATTGAAGCACAAACTAGGATATCACATATAGTAATTAAATGGTGAATTATGTGGACAGGCATTAGGATACTGACGGTGCTCATAAAACAGGCTTTGTAGGTCTTCAGGCAAATTTGTCCATCAAGAGAAAAGGGATGAAACAAATATTACTAAATGCAAAGGGGAAAAAGCACAAGAATAAGTACTAAAATCATTTGGGGAATTATTTTTTGAATATTCATTGAGTCTCCATGTATTCAACATACACAAGGGCAGGAATACATTTATAAGCCTTTAAGACAGTCATAAATTTGTGCCTGAAAGGAAAACAGCCAGGACTCCATGGTGACATCTGCACCTGGGAACATGACTTCATACATTCGAGCTGAGTGAGGAAGCCCTGGATAGTGGTTAGAGCTCCACTACTAATTGTGTGATCTAAATAATTCATTTAATCTTTGGGTCTCAGTTTTATCAACTAGCAAATAGAGCTAATAGTGCTTTTCCTTTCTCAATCTCAAGTTTGTAGTAAGAATCTCATTGAGGCTTACTCATTCAAAAAAAACTTAGGGCACCAACTGTGTGGCAAATACAGTGCTAGACGATGGGTGGAGATGGAGAGATGATAAAATACTGCAACAAAATCTATGCCCACACAGTCCAGACAGGCATCCCAACACATCTAGTAATTCAACCAACATTGCTTGAGGATCTATTAGAGTCTAGGCACCATGCATCAAACTAAGGACCCTAAGTCAAAAAGACAGAGTTAGAAGAAAATATAGGTATAAATCTTCATGATCTTGGAGTAGGCAAGGGTTTCTTAGATATAACACCTAAAGCACAATCATAAGATATGATATCTAAAGCACAAGATTTGTTTAGCTAAATTGGACTTCATCAAAATACAAATAATTTCTGCCCAAAGAAGACTATCAAGAAAATGAAAAGTCAATCTACAGAGCAGGAAAAAATATTGCAAATCATTTATCTAGTAAGTGTCTATTATCCAGACTAAAGAATTCTTACAATTCAATAATAAAAGGACAAATAACCCAATTTTAAATGGGCAAAAGATTTGAATAGACATTTCTCAAAAGAAGATGCTCAAATGGCCAATAGGCATATGAAAAGATGCTTTGCATTATTAGCCATTAGGGAAATGCAGTCAAAACCTTACCAAGATACCATTTCACATCCACAAAGATGACTACAATCAAAAAGACATACAAAAGTAAGGATGCAGAAAAATTGAAATCTTCATACACTGCTGATGGGGATGCAAAATGATGCACCTGCTTTGAAAATAGTATGGCAGTTCTTCAAAAAGTTAAGCAACGAGTTACCTTTTGACCTTAAAATTCCATCCCTGGGTATATCCCCCAAAGAACTGAAAATGTGTGTTCAAAAAAAAAAAACCTGTACCAGAATGCTCATATAACTCATAAAAGTCAAAAAGTAGAAACAATCCAAATGTTAGTCAGCCGATAAATGCCTAAACATAATGTGGTATATCACACAAAAGAATATTATTCAGCAATAAGGAGGAATGAGGTACCAATACATGCTACAACATGGATGAACCTTGGAAACGTTATGCTCAGTGAAATAATCCAGCCACAAACGGTCACATATTATGATTCCATTTATGAAATGTCTAGAATAGGCAGATCAAGAGACAGAAAATAGGTTAGTGGTTTCCAGGGTCTGGGATGAAGGGGGAATAAGGATTGACCACTAAGGGGTAACAGATTTTCTTGGAGTGATAAAAATATTCTAGAATTAGTGGTGATAGTTGATAGTTGTGAATACACTAACCACCACTGAATTTTACACTTTAAAATGGTGAATTTAGTGGCATGTTAATTATACCTCAATTTAAAAGAAATAGTTCCTTCTAATCAAGAAGTTTATAACATGGTGGGAAGGAAAGGCAAGGAAAACAATACTTACAGTGTAGACAAACATATTTATTGTTCAATATAATAAGCATTGATGAGTTGTGTCACATACATAGAGATACATGAAATGGAATATTTGGTGAGCACTTTCTCCATGCTAGATATTGCCCTAAATATTTTGCACGTTATCAACTCATTTAACCCTATTGACAAAACTTTGAGTCAGTTACTATTATCTTCTCCATTTTTCAGATAAGGAAACAAGCAAGTTAAGAAACTTGCCCGAAGTTATAATGCATATAAATGGTGGAGCTAGGATTTGAACCAAGGAAATCATTAACCACTATGCAATACCACTTATTTAGACAACATAAGGCAAAAATAAACATTTAGAAAGTATTATTGGCAAATCTCAATTCATAAAATCAATGAACCTTGGGTCTGGAAGGTCATCTAGTGCCACCTCCTAGTTCATGCTTGAAGTCTCTAAACAACAGCATGCCCAAAAGATCTTTATACCCAGCCTGTGTTGCATACTTTCTGTTCCATATTTACCAAACAGTTTACTCTATCTTTGAATCTGAAAATTCTTTCTTACATAAGATTTTAGGGAAGCGACTGTGGCTCAATTGGTTGGTCTCCCGTTTACCATATGGGAGGCCCTGGGTTTGATTCCTGGGGCCTCCTGGTAAAGGCAAGCTGGTGCAGTGAGCTGACAGCAAGCACGTTGTGGTGAGCTGGCACAGCAAGATGACACAACAAAGGGAGACAAGCAGACACAGAAAAACACAAAGCAAATGGACACAGCAAGCAAGTAGCAAGGGGGGGATAAATGAAAATAAATCTTAAAAAATAAAAAAGATTATATGCTTCATAGAAGAGTCTCTTCATTGACAATTGTCTTATCTTAGTTCAGCTTGCCTTGAAGCAGAAGATGGTATTCAAGTGGACATGATTTATTCATGGTGTGCTCTTAGGAACCAGTAAGGGAGAGAGAAACAGAATAGGAAGTGGGAAAGAGAATAAGGAAGCACTCCTGTTCAAGTCCATTCTTGGTCCTGTCCACAAAGGTAAGGCTCTCTAGAGCATAAAGCACAACACAGAGTTGCCAGCCTTCAAACAGCATTCTGTTAGGAGCCACAGGGATGGGGTGGGGGGTGGGGGGTGGGGGGTGGGGGGTCGGGGGCTTGAGTAGGGTCCTGGGCAAGGCAGCCAGGTGAGAGGGTCAGGGCATCTGCAAACCATTAGAAGCTAACACACATAGCAGCTGGGGGGCAGGGGGAGGTACAGCATCTTCTGCACTCCCATAGTATCTAACAAAGTGGCTGAGCTCTGTGATCAGGAGTACAGAGTAGAGCCAGGCTTAAAGTCTACGTCTCATCTTAAGCTTCGCCTCTCTACCATCTACTAACTGTGTGATCTAAGCCAAGTCACTTAACTATAAGCCTGTTTCCTTCTCTACAATTTACACATAATAATACCAACTTCATAGGGGTATAATGAGTTTCAAGAGAAACGACACTCAAAATGCATTTAGCACCATGCGCAGCTCCTAGTTAATGCTCAATAATTAGCAGCTATCCCCATAGCAAGTATATATTAAAACACCCGTTGATACAAAATTCTGCCCATTTCTTTCCAAAGCAAGGTAATTTTAGAAGTTGAATTCTTTGTTTAACCCACCACCAATTTCAAACCTTTATTTACAGCCCCTACAATATAATGTCTTAGCATTTTATCACCATAGTTTGAATTCACACGGTGAAAATTCCATTTTTTTTTCCTGAAATCCTCTCGTTATTCACTGAGGCCATCACCTCCAGAGGTACAGCCTTTCTTTTGGGTTTGCCTTTTTGTCTCATCTGAATTAAGTTTTCATTCTAGACTATCGCAGATCCATCAGTGTCTGACTTTTTTCCTTTGTAGTGGTGAATATCAAAGCCTGAGTATGAATCTGTGTGCTGTTGTAATGATTTCAAATGTATTCTAGGTTACAGGGTTATCCCTGTTAAAGGCATTTTTATAAGAATCTGATATTTTGCCAGGAAAAGGCCTGTAGTCCAGCTGCCAAAACACATGACCAAAAAAAAAACAAAACAAAACAAAAAAACATGACAGCAAGCATCTGACAGAGATCTAGTGATGGATCTGTTGGCTACCAGACTGACATTGAAACTGGACAGATGGGAACTTGACACTGGGCTG
Organism: Tolypeutes matacus; assembly: GCA_026826555.1. Classification (NCBI taxonomy): domain Eukaryota; kingdom Metazoa; phylum Chordata; class Mammalia; order Cingulata; family Chlamyphoridae; genus Tolypeutes; species Tolypeutes matacus. Next base: position 1,998,061 of record JAKSZT010054575.1, read on the forward strand.
AGTATAAACTGGAGTTATGTCATGACCAGTGCAAAAAACTCTGGAGAAAACCTTCGCCTTCACTAAGGGTGGAAAGACCCATCCCAGCGGGGAAGTAGCTGTATTGTGCACAGCACCAGGGGTACACTTACCACCCACCAATCCCACACCAGGTATCTCAATAGAGATGACATTGAGAAGGTAAGACTTTCTGCCAAAACATGCCCTGGCACTGCAGCTCATCTTAGGTAAAATCAGCTAGTAAATTGACTTGCTGATGTATTACCCTCCACCCCTAGCTTCAATCCAACACATGCACATACCGAGGCATTCATTCGTCACCAGTGCCCTTCCTATGGAAGGCAGCAGTGTTCTTTGCTCACGCATTTATTCATTCATTATTCATTCAATGAATGCTTTTGAGTGTTTACCAGGCACTAGCGATACCAAGTTGAAGATGGATACAGAATAAAGGAGACGAAAGGTTTGGCAGCTGAGTTTAATGAAAAAACTGTCCCACCCTGGTAATGTACTACTTACTACTTAAAAGAGAAATTCTGGAGGAAAAGTTCCTTATTTCATGTACTAAATCAATAATGGTGGAAATTTAGATGCTGTTGCATAAAGAGATAATTATGGCTTCCTGGCCCTTCAAAATCATGCTAGGTAAGCTGCGCCTGCCTCTGGTTGCATAACGTAGGAAGTAGCTTGAAACCCCAGTTCTTTAAATGAAGCCTCCGTAGTGTCCTTCTACATCCAAGTGGCCCCATGCAGCCAGTGTTCTCTGCCTCCATTTCCCATTCTGTAAAATGGGGGTGCTGTCACAATGCAGAGCTGGCAAGGCATGAGGGAGGCAGGAAACACAGCTATTTGTATGTCTAATGGATTCATTTCAAACTGTTAGTTTTTCTTGTATGTTTGAAATACCCAGCCAATAATAATGAGATGGGATGTGACGACTAAACCTCTCCAATTTAGCAAGATTCATTTTGCAAAATCATGACAGAGCATCTGAATCACTGCCTAGCAGAGTAGAACAACATCTGGCAAACAAGCGGTGATATATTATAATGATTTTAACACCATATGGCCATATGTCTTCAAAGTCACCTGCAGGTTATAACTACCTCAGAAGAATGGTGAGGGTGGGGAAGGGATCAAGGGGTGCACTGGAATATTAGTATGTGGACACCAAAAGCATGTGCTGCTAAATATTAAAGCAAATGTTGACATAGCAATAAGTTATTAAGAAGCTAAAAGGACAAGTTGTCTAAAACCTTTAATTGCCATAAAGTGTAACAGACCAAAGAACCCATCTATTGAACTTCAAGGTAATATTATCCCACCCAATTAAAAGTGATTAATAATTATTGTGGTCAGCCTTCCTTAGGATCCATGCCCTTTGAAATGAGAAATGAAATCAAGGTGAGGGAGCTAGTGTCCAATCGGACCTTAAATGTTAGGATTTTGTTTTGTTTTGTTTTCCCTATTGTTGTAAGAGGATTAGATATAAAAATTCTAACAATTTCTTTCCTCATGAGAATGAACCATCTTTTCCACCCTCTGGGGAGGAAATCATGGCCTGAAGTATTGGAGAAAACTCCTTGCCTTTTTCCCTGAACAGCACTATCTTCCTAAGGAAGATACTTTAGTCTCTTATGTTCCTCTTAAGGAAGATACACTAGCTTGAGGGCTGGAGGCACTCAGCTTCCTCAAATTCTTCCCAGAAGCTCCCAAAGTCATCAGAGAGACAATCTCCATGTCCTCTCATGCTCTCTCCTCATCAACCCACAGCCTTCTACCATGTTCTTTCCCTTCTTCTCTGAATCTCTGAGGTGGTACTTGCTGCAGGGTGTGAGGGTTGATGTCATGTGTCAAGTTGGTTTGGTAATGGTGCCCAGTTGTTTCGTCAAGCAAAGACAGTGAGGGTGTTTTGTAGATGAATTTGCATCTATTATCAGTTGATTGTACCTAGGACTATTTGCATCTACAATCAACAAAAGAGCTTGCCCTCATGAGCTTGGGGAGTTTCCTCATCCAATCAGTTGGAGGTCTTAGAAGAATTTCTGCCTCTACCTCAGCCAGACAGCTTCTTCTGGGGAATTTAGCTTTACCTTCATCAGAGTTTCTAATTTGCGTACTGCCCTGCAGAATTCAGGCTTGCCTCTCCCTGACTGAGCCAATTCCTAAAATAAATCTTACAATATGTCTATCGTACATTGTGACAGCTCTGTATCTCTGGAGTAGCCTAACACAAGGCATCACCTAAGCCATAACAAAGGGTACCGAAGCAACATGTTTTCCTTACGCAAATGTGACCTGTGTGACGAGTGGCTCTGCCACATTGTGCTCCCCACACCTCACGAATGTGCTCTTCTGCTTTTCACCTACTGTATTATGGTCACATGTCTCCTTAATTCTCAAGCATGACTCTGGGGTTGTGTTACCAGAAAATATAACTGACCAATACCTCTGCAACCTGACCCTGGCCCCTGCCCCTAAGCTAAGCAAAAAAATAATGATAATAATAAAAAGTAATAATAGTCATGATTTATTGAACTTGTGATATTTGCCAGGCACTATTAAGCATTTTGCATACAGTATGTCAAAGATTATCTCAATCACTGAGAAAAATTTCATAGTTTATCAGAGAAAAGATAGTCAGGATTTAATTCCAGGTCTTAGTTCACAGTGTGTACCCTTATCTCCTAAACAAACTGCCTTTGATTCCTCAACTTTTTCTTCCTTTAGAATGTGTTCTTTTCCAGATAAATCTCCAGGCACTCATGGAAACATTTCAGAAAAATCAAAATGTGGCAAGCAATGGAAGAACTTTTATCATTGATGTGGAGGCAGTGGCCAGTGGAAATTCTAAGGGGAGGGAGAGGGAAAAATAGGTATAATATGGGGGCATTTTCAGGACATTAGAATTGTCCTGCATGACATTGCAATGACGGATACAGGCCATTATGTATCTTTGTCTTAACATACAAAATTGCACAGGACAGAGTCTAAACCATAATGTAATAATCCACACTTAGTGGCAGTGCTCTAACATGTGTTCATCTATTGTAACAAATGTACCACACTAATGAAGGATGTTGTTAATGTGGGAAAATGTGGGAGGGGGAGGGAGTGGGGCATATGGGAATCCTGTGTATTTCTTATGTAACATTTACATAATTTAAAGTTTCTTTTAAATAAATTTTTAAAAAAACAACAAAAAAATGTGGCAAGAAACACATGACAGGCTGAAAACTTCACTACAAAGGAAGAGCGCCTTTTATTTGTGTGTTTCTTCATCTTCACACCAACTCTTTGCTGTGGAAGGACAAAATTATTATCCTGAACATGCTGAGGGGAGAATATCATGTCAAAATATTGAAATGGAACCTGAGCCCAGGTCTTCTCAGTCCCAGCACTTTATTGTCTCTCTCCCCTTTGCCAGTCAGCAGGCAAGTTCCTTCAAAACATTCCTCCAAGTGGACTCCCAGTGTTTATTCCTCACCGGTTCCCAATGGGACCCAACGCTACATCCAGAGTAGACTCTGCTTGTCCCCTTCTCCATACTTTCCCACCTCTGGACCTGTACTCCAGTTTCTTCCTTCTGTGGATAACGCATCCCACTCCACTGCAGATCCCAAATGCTGCCTTGCCATGAGGGTTAATCTCCCCTTGACCCTCCACTGAGGGAATTTCCTTCCTCTCCTCTCGCCTAGAATTCTGTGTGCACCCGTTGTGGAGGATTCTAACTAGTCTGGTTATCGTGGTCATCCGAATACCAGTCTTATCACATCCACTGTTTTAGATTGTAAATCCCCTTAAGAGAAGGACTCAGTCTTACATTTTTATAGGCCCCGCAATACCTGGGAGGGCTCCTTTCCCAGATGGGCAGTTAATAGTAGTTTTTTAAATTAAAATAATTTAAATTTGTGCTCCTTTATTAACGTATTAATGATCAAAGTCCTACACATTCTCTTTCCACTTGGGAGTCTCCATATTTTCCCCCAAAACAAGGGCAGTGTGAAGTCATTTTGAGCTTTTGATTTAATCTTCCCTTAATGGAGTTTGCCTCCCTGTTGGTTCAATATACTCTCTGGAAGTATATTTCTCCTTATGGATTTGTAGCCTTGAAAAAAATTTTTTCTCCTTAAAAATCTCCTGGATTATTTATTGGGGCTGATTCATATCTAGTGCATTTATATTGTCTTCTTATCAAAAGAGAATAACCTATTATATTTCAGCCAAAATATTTTAGTTTTCTTCAAGGTCCAAGTGATTTATGGTGTATCTTTTACATTTGGAAAAGTTTTTTATAGCTCAAGAAAATGTGTTGGGTATGGCTATGTTCATAAGGCTAGCGTGTCACATTTTTTTCCTACTAGTTTTAGCATTCTATGCTATGTCCAGTAGCAGGAGAGTGTGGTTCACTGCCAGGGTTACAAGGGAGCTGCGTGGCAGACACATGCCCCTGCACTGACATTTCACCAAAGCCTTATATGGATCCAGTGATTATTTTGAGGAGAGCTCTTCGTTTGCCAATATATAGAAAGCATTTAGAGAAAGACTATGTTGGAAAAAATGCAGACCTTCAAAACCCAGAGGTTTTCTTCTTCTTTTTAATACTTTTTGTTTTTATTTAATATAATACATGCCATGATAAATTTTCACAACAAAAAGTATATAAAGAAAAGCACATTCCCCTCCCACCAAGATCCCTGCCGTTCCTTATACCAGCTAGATATTTTTTAAGCCCTAGGGGTTTCAAAGACAGAAAAAAAGAAATGACAATCAAGACTCAGTAATGGTCAATCAGCAATGAGGGACTGAGCAGCTACATTCCAGGCACTGTGCTAGGGGCTGAGGCAGACCCCTCCCTGCTTCACAAGGCTTGTGGCTGTGCAATCAGTATAATCAGCAGGGCATTAGGACACACTACTCCAGGAGTGTTGGGTGCTAAGAGAAATAGCACACTTCCCAGAGGAGGTAAAAATTTTTAGAGAGACACCAATAAACATGAATTAGGCTAAGAAAGACAGGAAACAGTGTTCTCCAAGAATAACTGTTGCAAAGGTAAGGAAGTGAGAGAACAGCATTGCAAATCTAAGGGAGTGGGGAGAAAAAGGTCAAGTTTGGTTAACATTTACATTTGAAGAAAGGAAAGCAAAAAAAAAAAAAAAAAAAAAAACCAGAGAGGAAAAAGTCACTCAGGGGCCATTGACCACCTTCCCAATGTCCTTGTATGGTTTTATTGAAAGAACATTCCACATGGATTAAGAAAGTCTAATTTTAAATACTGGCTAATTAACTACATGTCAAACCCAGTTGCCTCATCTGTAAAAGAACAGATATCAAAGCTACCGCAAAGGATTATTGAGAGAATTAAAGTCAATCTTATCATTCATGCAAGGATACTGAGCCTAGTGCCAGACAAATACAGATAGTAAGCTTCAAAAAATCTAAAAGGAAAAATAGATAGAAGATAGATAGATGAGAGAGAGAGAGAGAAAGATTATTCTAAGCCATTGTAGTCTCTTTAGTGGGATCACCACAGTTTCACGTGGCAAAGCCTCGAACACAAGGTTGTAAACTTCCAGGGCGCTAATCAAGAGTGAGAATGGCCTTCCCATCAGTTGTGGGAAATCCCAGAGACCACACTCTCCTACCACTGCTTAAGCCATTTTGAAGACTTTCCTCACTGTATCATAAGACAGCACAGCTTAATATTATTTAAAATAATACTTATCAAACAAATGAATACACTATTCCTTTGGGGGTGGAAGTATCACTCAGGAAACAAAATTCATTTATTTGAATTTCTGCTTTTCGGGTTGAAGTTGTAAAACGCGCAAAGGAGTTATTTTTTAAAAGCTTGCTTCCCTTCTTGCTTGCTTTCCTAGCCATAGAAAAACAGAAGTCCTAGCAGAAAGCTGATTTTTAAATGAGTTACCCTCAGACTGACAGAGCACTAAAGTTGTTTAAATGATGGTGCTTTGTTTGGCATCAACCAGTATTGTGCAACAGCCTGAAGAATCACACAGTTGCATATTTTAACCCCTAATTACTATTTAATTGGTAATTCAGGGCTTGCAAAAAGAGTGTAAAAAATGAAAATTAAGTAGCAATTAGAGGATAAGAGATACAATTGTGTGACTCCTGACATTCAGCACAGAGTTTCAATAGTAAGGGCAAATTAACAATGACAGTTCAGGCATCTGACCCACTTTGGGCCTATGGATAGGACATGTGAAATGCCAAGAGCTATAGTTTTGAAAGAGTTGAAGAAATCAACTTTGCCATTGGAACATATGAAGCTATTGACCAGTCCATGGGTTTTCCACTATTAGAACCCTATAACTCCTTTTAAGAAGTTTGTCAGCATTGTCTACATACCAAGGAAAAGGCAAACCTTGACCTAATGCATTTTGTAATCTCCAGCATGCTAAAAGTCACTTAGTAAGCAATCTTAGTCATTTCATACATGATGAATAGATGAATTCATTCATTCAACTCATACGCATTTAGTGAACACCTACTGAAAAAACAGGTAAAAGGCAAAGCCCTGGAGAAGTAATGATAAGTTAAGACTTCAAGGAACTCAGCATAGTAGTATACCAAGCGCTAAGAAAATAATAATCATTACTGAAAACTATTTTGTTGTAGAGAGGGTAGGGTTAAAATTTATCTGCTTTGAGTATAAAATATGTGACATATGGGGAAGCGGCTGTGGCTCAATCAGTAGGGCTCCCGTTTACCATATGGGAGGCCCCGGGTTCGGTTCCCGGGGCCTCCTGGTGAAGGCAAGCCCGCCCGCACGGCGTGGTTAGCTGACCCAGCGAGCACAAGCAGCAAGGGGGAGATAAATGAATAAATAAATAAAATCTTTAATAAAAAAAAAAAAAATATGTGACATATGATGCTGGTAGAGATATAAAAGTAAATAAATGGGAAGTAGATGTGGCTCATGTTGGGTGCCCGCCTACCACATGGGAGGTCCCAGGTTCGGATCCTGGGGCCTCCTGAAAAAGAAGATGAGCAGACGCCGCCCCTGCCATAACGAGCAAATGCTACAAGTCAGCAGATGCTACAGCCTGCAGGGAGCAGATGTGGCTCAAGCCATTGGGCACTTGCCTCTCATGTGGGAGGTCCCAGGTTCAGTTCCCGATGCCTCCTGGAGAAGGCAAGCAAACAATGAGCAGACAGATGACAGAACCATCTGGGGAAGAGGGGGATAAATAAAGAAAAAGTAAATGAATAAATCATAAAGAAAAAAATTTAAGTAAATAATTACAAATGAAAATCCTATAGTAAATGTGCAGAGATTATTGTGATTTTTGATTACTTTTTTATGAAAAGCAAGGTCATTGCTGGCTAAACAGCAATAGAAATAGCTGATTGAATCAGATTAGTTAGTGACTGTTACAGGTTCAACCACAAAGTCTATCTGAATTAGTCAAGTAAAACTCTATTTATTCTTTAGTCAGTTGGGTTTTGAGTTTAGGATTTGTTATTCAGCTATTCAAAATTGCTTCAACTGCAACTCTTTTGATCTCTATAACCCAACATTGGGCCCACTACACATCTAAGGAAGGATGCTACTGATTTTCAAAAGCTAAAAGGAGAGAGCTGACGAACACCTGCGCTGGATAAACATAGCTTTATTCGAGAAAATGCCAATAGACTGCAAGGAATTCCATCACTTTATTCCTAGGACACCAACCTTTGGTCTTCCTTTGTGATCAGAAAAATGTCTCTAACCACCTATAAAAAGTGCATAGTCTGATGAAACTCTAAATGACACTGGAAGCGTATATCTTCCTTTAGATTGACAAAACAGATTATGGGGGGGGGGGAATCACATAAATTTTTCTCATTTATTTTTATTAACTAATTTCTTGGCATAGTTTGGATCCCAAAAGAATCCTTTGGAGTTATTTAAGACTCTCTTAAAGTTCTTTTCCCCTCTTTGAATTAGAATACAGCTTTTCCCAAGATGGAAGAAAATTCCTACTTCAAAATAAAAATAAAAAATGAAAAAAAGATTCCATCCATTCTGGCCCTCCTTCTAAAGCATAGGTCTGGTTATAGAGATGTACACATGATATACATTAACCACAAAACCACATGAGTAGTCTAGAGATGTGAAATTTGTTTTTTTTAAAAAGGATCTTATTAACCCTTTGTCACATCACTCTTTCTTGCTAAATCTTCAAGGTGACACTTAGAGTTTACTAAGTGTTCATTTTATGTATAAATAGAAGTATAGTCAGTGACACGCAGAGAGAAAGGGATTGGACTACAAACTATCCCTTGCATTCAGAAACTACAGTGCAGTTAGAAAATGAAATGTGTGTGTTTGTGTGCACATGTAAAATCTGATATATGAAAGATCTGAAGACTAATTAGCCATCAAATGGGAAGGTATCTTAGAGATTGTCCAGATCCCTAATCATTAAAATGAGGAAAGTTAAACCAAGGAGGAAAAAAAAAAAATCAATATATTTCCCCAGGGCCACACATTTAGTTCATACTAGAGTTAAACTAGAACTGGTATCTTCTGCCCAAGATACTTTAACCTACATTATATCATATGCTTAAAGAATATAGTGATGGTTTCAGGATGATATATTTCAATGTAACCTCTAAATAAATATATGATGGTAAATACCATACATCTAGCAATAAAGAAGTTGAAAGCCATATTAAATGATGGGGAATAATGAAGATTGCATAAAGAAAGTACAGAAAGCCTTAAGAGAACTATAAGGTATATACTAGTGAAGGAAAAGGAGAAGAGCATTCTAGAAAAGAACAAATCAATTCCATACAGCAAACATTTTATCAAGTGCTTATTATATGCCAGGTAGTATGTAGGGAGCTGGAGATACATAGTCAATTAAGACTAGATATCAACCTTCAAATAATCTAGCAAATAAACTCGCAGAGATAAAAATTTCATGGGGGCAGAGGGAAGACTATTCAGGCTACTCTGGAACCATGAAACAGGGATAGGTAGTTTCACATGGAATCAGAAACTTCCTAAAGTTGGTGATGCTTAAAGAATGTAAGAAGGGAAATTCTGGGAGAGGGAATGAAAAGTATGAAGGCACAAACGTGTGAAAACAACCTCACACTCTGGGAACTCCAAGTACTTCTCTGTGTGTGGAGCCAAGTGTCCATGTAGGGGATGGCTGCAAGGGAGGCTGGAGCAGAGCGCTCAACCTGGCAGTCCCTGGAATATCAGGGATGGGCTTCAGGAGCAAATGGCAATTGTTTGCAAATTTTTACTTACACATTTTTCTGTTTCTCAGATCCTCAGATGAGTCCAAGACCAAAAAAAGGGTTAAGAACAAGTAGAGAGAGGGGCAGATTGAGGCCAGATCTTGATGAAGCTTATGTGCTACTGGGCACATTTGAACTTAATCCTGAAACGCATGAGAGTTATTGAAGCATTTTAAGCAGAGAAATGACATGATCAGATTTGTGTTTAAAAACATCAGTTTGGCACAAAGGGTGAAGATAGATTGGCAGAAAACAGACTGGAAACAGGAAATCTAGTCAGTAAACTGTGACAATAATACAAGTTATCAGAGATTTGGACCCAATGTAAAGCAGTTGCAATGAGATTGAAGAGACAGACACCCCCTGATGGCTGAGGAAACATGAAGGATGCCGGAAAGGAAGAACAAGAACAATGTGCCTTGTCTGACTTCTGATTTTCTTCCTTGAATGACAGGAAGGATTCTTGTGAAATGGGAAGAATTTAGCCTGCAGGTGATGGTGATGGGATTGAGTACTTTCAGCAACCTAGCTTTAAGAAAAAGGCTGGGGACTGTGAAAGGAACTGAAAACTGGAGGACAGATTACTGGGGGAGGAAGGAATCAGAAATAAAATACAGAAAACATAAAAGAAGCAGAGAGGAAGCGACAAGTGAAATGTGATGTAAAAAGGAAAATTGTGAGAATAGCCTAGCTGGAGTAAAGAGAATAGGTATGGGATTTATAATAAGTAGTTCCTTATAAGGTAGATAAAGCCTGTTGAGAGAAAGCCTTGGAAGCCTGAGTGAGGAGTTGGTGTTTTGATATAGAAAATATTGTAGTGCTAGCGATACAATAGATTTTATTAACAGCAGAGATAATACTGTCTTTCTTTGGTGCTTCATATTCTTTTCAAAGTTCTTTCACATTTAATAATGTTCTCATTTGGTACTCAAAACTTCTTTGAGGGAGATAGGGCTGGGCTAATTATCACTACTTTATTGATAAGGAAACAAACTCCCAGACAAGGCTGAGTGATTAGACCTCACTTATATAACAATTGAAGGAAGAGCTAGCACTGGAAACCTGATTTCCAGTTCCCACATCACGGACTCTCTCTAATTTGCAATCCTGCCTAATCTCAAGCCTTCTGGATCTCAGAATAATGCTCCTGACTACCATGAGTCCCAAGGAGGAGACACCTTCCCTCTGCCACACTACTGAGTCTTCCCTGGTGGCCACTCTTATATGAATACATAGCCCCTGGTTCCTAAGTCAGCAACCTGAGTGTACCTAGCAGAATATCCACCCTTACCATGTCCTCCCATCCAGCTGTTCTGGACCCCTCCAGAAGAGTTGGATTAGTAGCCGCCACTGCTGTTTTTCACATTCTGCCTTCTGAGTGGCAAACTGCCACTAGACTGGACTAGACAGGTGGTGAACAGGTCTGTTTTAGAGATCACTTTTGGCAGATTTACAACACTGCCTAGTCCAAACAACAAGGTAAAAACAAGGCTCATTTCTTCAATATGATCCTTCATGGACCACTTATTACAGCTCTGTCCTGTGGCCACGCTCTCAGACCAAAGCCTATGGGCTCAAAGGTTGGTAGGGGAGGGACCGAGGCAAGGTTGTTATATGCATGAAAATCCATTTCCACTGCTTTAAAAGAAAAGTGCATAACTTTTTTAAAACGTCAGAACATTTGGAAGAAATCCAGGGCTCTCTACAAACAGCTTGAATCTAGAGCAAAAGTCCTGAACTGTACTTTCTCTGTGTTGAAACCACAGTGAAGTAACTTAAAATCTGGAAGAGAACACTCCAACTTTCAAGTTTCTTCTGTATGTGATTCAGGGGCTAATAAATCTGGAGAACCAAATGGATTACATTTCTGAATGTCCAATTAAACCTTTTAATGGCTTAAATTCATATGTACCAAGTCCAAGTAAATTTCAAAAAACCAGTAAAATACAACCCAATCTTTAGCGACAAAGTAAATGACAAATATAGAAAATTACAAGCCATCTTAATCTATGTCCTTGCCAATCCAGGAGCTCAACTGGCTCCAGAAAAGGCTAGACAAGGAAAAGATGGAATCTGGAGAGTAAGTCCACTGGTCAGGCTGAAGTACATCTATTCTGAGATCCAGGAATAGGCAGGGAAATGAAATTCAGAGGAACAGGTGAGGTCCAAGTGCAAGTAACTAAGGTGGAGGGCCTGGTAGGAAAGTGAATCTAATAAATGATGTGCAGGTGTCTCGAGGGTTACTTGGGACAGTGCAACTAACTTCCATGCTCTTCTAGAAATCAAGGGTACCTGTGCCCTATAGCCTTGATCCCACAGAGTTCCAGAATCAATCTTAAATAGAAAAACACCACTATAGCAGCCATCTACAGCCCAGCCTGGATGGAGAGGTAGTGTTAGATTTAACCTTGCAGAGAATCAAATTTCTAAATCCTCTTGAACCATTTTTACTGGCAAAAGGAGCCCCCTCTCATGACATGAAGAACCAGGCTTCCCTTGCAAAAAGTTGTTCAAAGACCTAAGCTAGGACAGTTGCCTCACCAACTGGAAAATTTATAGAACAGTGCAATTCTGTGTCATCATTAACATCAGCCTTGTGTTGTGAGAGTAGATTCTAAATTCATTAAATGGAGGACAAAATGAAATCATGATTAGGCCAAATTGAGATGGGTTTACTCACCTAATGTTGGCTCAAACACATGGCATTGGCATTAATTAACTGCTATGTGGTCTAAAATTAAATACAGTCTTCCATGTCATCTAAAGTTAAAAACAGTCTTAGGGAAATTGGAACAATGGTATGAATCAATTCTGTGCTCAGCCACCTCCAAACTATATCTTCTGGAGGACCCAGATGATTCATCTTTCCTATTGTGAAAAATATAAGTCAATTTTCTTGAAGAGCTCTACAAAGTTGTCCTTTGTAGACTGGAGATAACGGTGGAATTTGCTAGACTAGAATAGTCCCTGGCACTAGAGTGGTAGAACAGGTAGTGGCATTAATTATCAGCATAAAGGTTGGAGCAGTTACCACAATAAGGGAGAAATAAGTGGTAATAAGAATGTTTTGACCAACAGGGAGTTGTGGCAATGGTTAATTGAAAAGTCTCTAAAAATACCATAATTATGCATTCCACTGGGATACAGCTTGACTTATAGAGGACTAAAGGCAGAAAACTAATTCAAGTATCTGTATTGAGGGTTCACAGACTTTAACATAATTTCCAGATACAAGACAGTTGGCTCCATTCAACTAAGGTGTAGTGGTAAGCTTTAATAAAGAGGTGATGCCAATTACGAGTGTTTGTGAATATGGAATTTTTAATAGAATAAATTAACACAACCTTAGCACTTAACATGCACCTTTTACCTAATAAATTGCTATTTTTTTGATCCCTATCAGAAACATTTTGCCTTCTCGTGGCAGGGATAACAGTATATGCTCACAATCCTGCCTCAAGGCTATGTCAAGTTTCCTGCTTCCCATCAGGTAGGCTGAAGAGATCTTTATTGTCTTAACCCACAGAACAAACTGGTCAATCATGTAAATGGCATTATGCTAATTTGGTCTGTGTAAATTAGCACATGCTTTCTGGAGTACAATATGTATCAAAAACTAAAATACTCTATGTACCTTGTGACCCAGCAGTTCTAATTCTAAGATTTTGTTTTAGAATTAATGTTAATGCAATAAGCAATTAAATGCAGTTAAATATACAAACAAGAATTTTTTTATATTGTTGCTCATAAGTGTGGAAAAATTGAAAAAACCTAAATGATTTACAGCAGAGATTACTTAAATTAGGGGTGTGTTGATATTCTAGAATGCTAAACACACAAGATAAACATATTTTATTGATCTGAAAATGATTTCTTGATATATTAAGTGGAAAAGTATGTTATAAAATAGTTTCTATATTATGATAGTATTTTGTCATAAAATGTGTGCATATTTTATGTCTAGAAAGATGTAAACTAAAAGGTTAATAAGGATCACCTTCATGTGAGATTTATGGATGATTTTCCTTTTTCCTTTACATTTTTGTTTTGTCTAAATTTTTATAAGAATATTTTACATTTATAATAATAATAAAATAAAGCTAATTCCAATTTAGAAAAATAAAAGACTTACTTTTCAGAATTCGAGGCCAACATTTAAGAAAGGATTTACATCGAATTTCAACATGCTGAACATCTAGAGAATTTTACTAAGCTTCCTATAACCTCCCAAACAAAAGGTCCAAGGGAATTGGAGGCCATAGGAACCGTGAAGGAGGAAGGGCATTATAAGGCCTCCCTCAGTTCCAACATATATGAGGTCCCTGGGTGACTGACAAAGAACGCCTAAGGTGTATACATAGACCAAGGCACCATCAGAGTGGAAAGAAATAGGAAGAAATGGAAATCAAATGAAAATAAGAAGAAAAGTAGACATTCCTCACAAATTTAATGAACTCTGGATCCCAAAGAGATGAAATAAGAAGTTATTTCAACCTGCACAGACACATCGTAAGATGAGTAAGATCTTTCTATGTTCCTGGCCCTGTACTAGACACAAAATGATGAACAAGATAGAAGGATGAAACCAGTTCCTGCCTTCATGGAGCTTGTAACCTAATGAAGGACAGTTAGACAAAGGGACAATTATAATGCACTCTAAGTGATATGAAGGGAAAGTGAAGTGACTGTGAGAGGCATAAATACTTCACTGGATTGGGGCAAACAGTAGGGGAAAGGTTCCAGAGAAATATGACATTTAGTATGAAAACTGAAGGGTGAGTAGGAGTTACTACTTGAAAGGAAACAAAGTGTAGAGGGCAGTATTGGGGATGAGAGTGGAGTGAGTCTTCTAAGCAGGAGATATAATTATCTAATCATCTTTGTCTGCCAAAGGGGTGCAAATGCAAAGTACCAGAAATCTGTTGGCTTAATAATGAGGATTTATTTGGGGTAAAAGCTTACAGTTCCAAGGCCGAGAAAAGTCCAACTCAAGGCACCATAAGAGGTGTTTTCTCACCAAAGTCAGCTGCCACATTTTGAAGCAAGATGGCAGGTGATCTCTGCCTGGTCTCTCCTTTCCCTCCAGGTTTCCTATCTGTGGCTCAGCTGAGCCTCTCTCTTCCCAATTTCAGCTGTAAGCTATCAGGCAAATGGCTCATCTCTCCCTGGGGCCTCAGCTGTTTGAACCTTCTCCTTTTTGTCATATGGCAGGATCAAAATGACAGAGCTCTCTCATCCTGTGTCTGAGTGAGTGTCCCAGCAAGGGGGTGGGAACTCAACCTGAGTTATGTCTTACTGATGTGGCCCAATCAAAAGCCATAAAGGAATCCTATCAAGTAATCCAATAAAAGACCCCTCAATTGAATTTAATTCAATCAAAGAATATCATACCCAGAGGAATAGAGTAGTTTACAAACATAATCTTTTGAGGATTCATAAAATAATCTCAAACTGCCACATTAGTCAAATCCTTATTCTGGTGTTTGACTCTTCCCTATAGGTACTTATGCTTGAATACTTTTCGATGATAGGGAATTGCTTCCTTCCAAGGTAGTCAATTCCATATGGACAGCCCTAATCGTTTGAAAGTACTCCTTTAAATAGAGCCCCAAATTGCCTTTCTGTAAATTCCATCTATTGATCCTACTTCTGCACTTAGAAATTATACAGAATGAGTCCAACCACTCTTCCATATAACTTTCCTTCAATGTTTAAAGCCCATTATCATATCCTCTGCTTGCCCCTCTTCCAACATTTCTTCTTTTCTCTTGCTTCTTACAGGAGCTATCTCAAATCCCTTCAAAATCCTAATCAATCTCCTCTACACACACTTTAGAATGCCAAAGTCCTTTGTCAATATTAAAGAATAGTAATAATAATCTTTTCAACAAACACATATTGAACACCTACTACATGTGTATTCGTCAGCCAAAGGGGTGCTGATGCAAAATACCAGAAATCTGTAGGTCTTTATAGAGGGTATTTATTTGGGGTAGAAGCTTACAGTTACCAGGCCATAAAGCATAAGTTCTTCCTTCACTAAAGTGTGTTGCCACGTGTTAGAGCCAGACAGCTGCCAACGTTTGCCAGGGTTCAGGCTTCTTGGGTTCCTCTCTTCCAGTGGCTCCATTTCTCTCTGGGCTCAGCTCCTCTAGTTCCTCCACAAGGTGATGGAGGCGAATAGCTCATCTCTTCCCAGGACCTTTCTCCTTCCTCATGAGCAAGCTCCTCTGTATGCTTGTTTCCCTGGGCTCTAGCATTAAAACTTAGCTTCAGATTTCCAACTCAAAAAACTCCAACTCTGTCCTTAGCCATGCCTTTTGTCTTTGACACCCCACCCATCAAGGGGTGGGGCTCAACACCCTACTGACATGGCCCAATCTAAGCCCTAATCATAAGTTAATCATGCCCAGATGAACAGACCAGTTTACAAGCATAAGCCAATATCTATTTTTGGAATTCTTAACTATATCAAACTGCTACAACATGCCAGACAATTTTTTAGGCACAGGTAATATCATATGAATAAAGTGGACAATGAATAATATGGAGCTTATATTCTAGTGGAGAAAGAATAAAAGAGTATATGAAAATATGTCTTATGATATATTCCCAAAATCAAACTTCTTGGGTCAAAAATAATTGTTTTAAAGCTTTTGATATATTTTGCCAAATTGCCTTCAAAACATCTTCCAATTTTACTCCCTACCAGAACTGAATACATTTCTAATTTCCCAGTACCTCACTCTCCCTATTAATTAATTTAAAAAATGTTTTCTAATCAGGTAGGTGAAGAATTATGTCTCATTTTAATTGGCAACTTTTGTTACTAGTGAAGCTAAACTTTTTTGCATTTTTGTGAATTATTTACATCCTTTGCCCAATATTCTGAAAGTGTTTGTCTTCATGTTAAATATTTGTAAATACTTTGCTATGTAATAAGGATATTAATACTTTGCTTCTCATATATGTTAAATATATTTACTATCATACCACAATATTTTTCATGGTATATTTTTATCATGGAGACTTTTTAGCTTTAGTTTTTTAAAAGTCAAATCTATCCATCATTTCCTCTGTGCTTTCTAGTCCAGATTTGATTTAGTTCTTGGAAAATTCTTTCCCCACTGTATCACATAAATCTCTATGTATAATGATTTCTGGTCCTCTGAATTTTACGTTAATTCAGAACTTAATATTAGACTTCTGTGATTTGTTTTGGTGAATAGAATAGTAAGCTGGGGAGCTTTACAGTTCTCTTTTAAAAAATCAAATCACCACAATTACATTATATCCCCATTTATTTTTAAATGCCATTGATCCTTCTACTTATCATTCTACCTGAATATATCACATATAAATCCAGATTTTTAAAAATATGGAGAACTGGCCACCCTGAGCCCTCACTCCTCCATAGCTCGACGTAAGTAGTAGCTTTGCTGTTACAGGAAACATGTGCTCTCCAATTTGCCACAAGCCTCCTCTCTCTATGCCAGTCCAGTACCGTCCTGTGCCCCCGTAGGCATACAAATTTGGAATCATTCCCTAGAACATTCTCCTAATTGTAAAGGTTTGAAAATCTATTAAATATCTATTTGGGTCCCAAGAACTAAATATCTTACTGATATTAGGAAGGATGCCAAAATCCCTGGCATCAGCCAACAACATCTGTAAATCTAGGGAAGAGCACTTTCAGGCCTTAGGCAGTTCAGCATGCTCCCATACAGAAGCAGACAACCAAAGTTCAAGTGGGTTCTGAACAGAATGTAGAGTATTCACGGCTGCTGAAGTTTTGGGCTGCAGTACAATGTAGGTGTCTAACTTGGTCTCCAGAAAACCACTCTATAAAAACTAAAAGTTGGCAATGCTTTCCTCTTATTCGTTAACGCCTTCACTCTAGGTACACACCCGGAGGAAGTTGCTATGGCATATTCTTTGTCAGCCCAGTCATACAAGGGCACGTTCAATGCAGGCAAGCATTTCCAAGTTTTAGGGACATTCAGAGAGACATCAAAGAAAGTTAGATTGTGGGCTCCACAGTTATAATCAACTATAATTATGGAGGAAATAAATGAGGAAGCCAATGGAACATCAGGCCTTTCTTCAGATCAGGACACTCACCTCACATTTGCTAAGTCATATGGATTAGGCATTGGCCCATCTGTACTCTTTTAATAATAAAATAAATAACAGCTTAGATTTCAGATGATCCAGGAAAATGCCTTAGAACAGTCTATTCTCATGAAACATATACAGAAATAAAAACAGTAGATGTGTAGGCAGGGGATTGTGGAAAAACCCTTACTCCAACCTTCTCTCCTTGACCACTTGACCTGCCACTGTGTCAGCTTTCATACCATTCAAAATTCATTATCCAAAAATACCTGGAAAAGGGGTACATTTTGCTAAGAAAACTTAAATATTTGGGCATCATATTCCATTATGCCAAATTTGTTCTTCATCTCACTAGATTCTGAAAAGTTGGACACGAGATTGATTAGATTTATGGAGAAGGCAAATAAATTAATTGAATTTAATTGGTCCCCACCCAGTGTGGATTTCTGAGCATTTAAAGATAGTAGGAAAGTGATGGATGTGACCAATGAAAGAGGAAAAAGAGGGCACCAAAGGCAAGTTTTTCATATTGTTTTCTCCAAGAGGAAGGCCTGAAGGTGGTAAATAAGAAGCTGAAATGCCATGAAAACAACTTCTACTTGGCTGTGCCTAAGCCCATCGACAATGGTGAATGCAAGTCACAGACCAGAAAAGTCACTGATGTTTGGTCTCTAAGTTAGAGAGAGACTACCAGATAAGAACTGGATTGCTGAAAGAAGCTGGAGAGAGGGCTAGAGCTTTACAAAATCTTAAAAAGAAGGAAAAACAATGTTGAGCTATTTGATGGTCTGAAACACACTGAATTTGGTGTAAGAAGATAGTCTTATCATCTACTATCTTTGTGGTAAATTACTTCTCTGAGTCAGAATTTCCTCATCTGTAAATAACAAGAAAATAATTACTACTCAAAAAAAAAATACTATAAATTATTTAACTTGATCAAACACTGTAGACTTGTGATAAATATCAAAGTACTTCCTTCTCATCCTATTATTAAAATAGATACCATGGTAATTGACCAGTTAAAACAACTCTGGCTAATTTTAAACTCCTAGCCTAAGAACAAGTTCATTTTGAGCCTTTCAGCAATCAGCCAATGAGCACATCATGTCCTTCCTAGGGTGAGTAGCTTTGTTTACCCTGAGTCCTATCAACTTGAGGATACCAACAAGACTATCTGGTAAGGATCACTTTAAAAATATAAATGAATGTTATTCTCTCAACTCCTTAAGCTCAAAAGCCCAAGTATGGACCCTGAATCTCAATGGAGTTGCAAAATACCTACTCTCAAATTCATTGGACTCACCCAGGGCTACTAACAAGGTGATGATGAAGAACAAGGATTACCCCCAAGAAACAGAGAAAGTCTGCAACTGCAAGCAAGATAGCTCTATCCATCTGCCCCTTGGGATCTAAGCCCCCTCTCAGTTAAAGGCAGGGTGGGCATCACCATCCCAGAATCCTCAGGATTGGGGAATGAACTATGGACTAAAGTAGACTTACTGGTATTCTACTATAGACTCATTGTGAGTCTAGCAATGGAAGAAATTATATCATTGATGTGGAGGCAGTGGCCACTGGACGTTCTAAGGGCAGGGAGAGGGAAAAATAAGTGTAATATGGGGGCATTTTCAGGACTTGGGATTGTCCTGAATGACATTGCAATGACAGATAGAGGCCATTATATATCTTGCCATAACCTACAAAATTGTGTGGGAGAGAGTGTAAACTACAATGTAAACTATAATCCATGCTTAGTGGCAATATTCCAATATGTGTTCATCAATTGTAACAAATGTACCACACTAATGAAAGATGATAATGTGGGAAAATGTGGGAGGTGTGAGGAGCGGGGAATATGGGAATCCTCTATATTTTTAATTAACATGTATGTAATCTAAGTATCTTTTTAAAAAATAATAATAATAAAATATATTTTAAAAAGAAGGCCAAGAAGATTGATCATTTTCTCCCAATCTCGTCTCCCACATTTAGTTAGTTACCAAGTCCAAAGGATCTTACCTCAAATATTTTGCCCACATGTGCCCCTCCCTTTTTCTCCATTTCCAGACTAGTGC
Source organism: Tolypeutes matacus (assembly GCA_026826555.1). Classification (NCBI taxonomy): domain Eukaryota; kingdom Metazoa; phylum Chordata; class Mammalia; order Cingulata; family Chlamyphoridae; genus Tolypeutes; species Tolypeutes matacus. Next base: position 2,017,515 of record JAKSZT010054575.1, read on the forward strand.
AGGACTTCATTAACTTTTTGTCTTGACCATGACAATAACCTCCTTCTTGGGCTTTCAGATAAAACTTTCTAAAGTATAGATCAAATAATGCCCTCTTTCTCCTGCAAAATGGAGATAATATTAGTGTTACCTCATGGGATATTTTTGCTAGGATTGAACTAATGCATGTAAAAGGCCTCAGAATAGTGCCTCTTTAACTCTTAGCTCTTGTCTGTTTGTAGCATCATTAGACACTTATAGCAAAGCAAAGAGCAAAATAACTTATTTAAGGACCTGCAAGATCTGATTTCAGCCTATCTCCTCATCTGCAGAAGAGGCAGGGATCTGCCTCACACCCAACCATAGAACCAGAATTTGATGGAGATGTGTAGAGAAGTTGCAGGTACCTTGGAGACTCATGCAGAGAGGTGCCAGGTGTCTAGTAGACCAGAAAGGAGGATGTAGACTTGTGAAATATTCAGACATAGGAAGTTGGACTATTTCTGAATCCCACTTAGGCTGGTGGCATGGGGGTGTTATTCATATTCTGGTGATGGGTCTATCATTAGATCGAAAGAGGAGGTGAGCAGCCTATAGAGCCTGAACTCTTCAACACTGTGATATTTTCCCATCTGCACAAGAAGATAATAGAAAGAGATGTACGCTACAGGCTCTAGAGCCAGAATGCCCAGGTTTGAATCTGATTTCAGTAGTTCCTTAGTTATGTGGACTGGAATGACTACTTAAACTCACTATGGCTCAGTTTTCTCATCTATGCAAGCATTTATTTTATGAAAAAAAAAAAAAAAACTTAGTATCTATAAACAGCATAAAGCACTACTAGGCACATAGAGCACAAAAATATTAGGTATTACTATGAGGATGATAAATTTCTAGAACTGATATTGCTGGATCCAAGGCCATATACATTTAACATTTTGATACATGTTGAAAACTTGACCCTCCCCACCACCAATACAACCACCACCACCACGAAAAAAAATTTCTGTGCCAATTTATGTCAATAATGGAACACTGTGGCCCACTCTCCATACCCTTGCCAACACTAAATTACATCAATTTTTTAAATTTTTAAATCTGATAGGAAAAAATAACTTTTAGTCATTCATGTAAGGTGGGATAATTTTATATATCTACAGGTGTTGCTTTTTTAAATTAACTGATCAAGTTACTTATTTTTTTAATCTACAGAAGTTCCTGCTATTAGATTTGTTCTTGGCTTCATTCCAAGAAAGTGGATTCAATGCCCCCCTCTCTTTCACTTTTCCATCACTGCAGGCTGAGAAAAATGTTATTAGCATTTTGATATATAATTTTGTCTTTTTTCCCATGTGTTTTTAATTAGAAATTGAGTTCCATGGATCATTTTTTTATCTGCTTGTTTTTTCCACTTAATTTATCAGGAATATCTTCCCATATCAACAAATAGTTTCTACATCATATTTAGTGACTACCTAGTATTATTTTACTTGGATAAGATCATTTATTTGGGGAATATTAGAACATTTTTCTCTTTTGCAACGAAAAAGTATCTGTTAACCATCTTTAAACCTATATCTTTCTGAACAACACACTGATTTCCTTGGAATAAATTCTTATCTTTGGAAATGCTGGATCAAAGGGGTACATTTTTTTTTCTTTATTAGAGAAGTTGTAATTTTACAGAACAATCATGCATGAAATACAGGATTACCATATCTCACCCTGTTGTTAACACCTTGCATTGGTGTGCTTGCTTAAAGCAGATTTTTATAATCGTTCTATTAACTAAAGTCCATGGTTTAACTTGGGATTCACTGTTTGTTTAGTGTAGGGGGTACAGATTTTTAAAGCTCCCACATGCACTGTCATATTGACCTTCAGAAAGTTTGTATCAACTTACAGTCTGCGGGAAATATCTAAGAATGCCTGCTTCCTTACTCCTTCGTAAATACTAGATATCATTTGTTTTTTAAATCTTTGCCAATTTGATTATCTTCATGTTTAATTCGCCGTTTTGGTTACTTGTGGTTAAACAGTTTTTCAGGTGTGTTGGCCATTTACAATTCTTCTTTTGTGAATTAAATTTATTTTGTTCTGGCTGATACAAAGTTGTAGTTATGAGATAGAGTGTTTTATGGTTTTTGAAGGTGAAAGGAGATGTGGTAGTTTCCTTCTCTTTTCTCAATATTTCTAGCATTTGTTTCCAAACTTGCTATGTCAGGTCATTTTAGTATCTCACTCTTAACTTCTTGCTACTATCCTTACATATCTCCCATTTTTACATTGTGCCTACAAATGGCAAATGGGCAAAAATGGGCAAAAAAAGAAAAAAAGAGAAAATAAATAATTTTTTTTTTTAAAGGCAAGCAAGCTTGATAGATCTTTGCCAAACAAAATGTTAAAAAATGGCCCTGAATTTAACTCAAAGAACTTGGTTGCCTGCTTCTGGGTATTGACTGTGATATGCATAATTGAAAGACCAAGGTAAGTGTCTCTGAATGACTAAGTTACTGTATTGCACTATATATTTTTTCTTTTTAATGGGGAACTATCTGAGCTCTTAACCACTGCAAAACTCTGGGAAGTTTTATGAGTCAACAATTGCTGGGAAACAGGCCCCAATTAGTGCCAAGAAGTCCTGGGAACCCCCATGACAGCTTGTCCACAAGAACCATCTGGCCAAACCAAATCAAAATAACTCCTCTCTGCCTTCATTGCAGGTCCAGATTAGCAAAAAAGAAATTTCCTTCTTAGGAGGACTTACCACTAAATTTAGCCACTGACTTTCAGACACCTTCTCTGCATAAATAGGCTGAAGACAGATTGTTCTGAGAGCTTCTGAAAAAGAAAAACAAACTGTAACAAATTTGAAAACAAGCCAAAATAATTAATAGAAACCATTTCATTGCTGTCTTGTTTTTCTTCCTAATTAATATTTATGCTCTCACATTCTAGAGACATTGCTGTTTGCTTAAGAATACACTATTGCAGTATTGTTGGCTACAGCTGTTTCTGCAATAGGAATTTATGGAACAGCCTAAAATTGGCAGATTAATACCCTGGTAATTAAATTCCTAAATAGGAGGAGCTATTTGTCCCTTCCTAAAAAACAGTCAAACTAAACAAGTAAAGTAACAGCTCTAGGTGGAGAAATGCCATAGATCCTAAAATGCCAAAAGGAATGTTGGGGATCAGAAGATATGTTATGTTTTCCTTTTCAAAGAGCTGTCACGGGGTGAAGAATCACCGTAAGGACGGGTGTCTATGGATTGTCAGAGCCTTTTGCAGAAGACAGCATGTGTTGATAGTAAATGCTGGATGCCTTTATAGTGATTTTGTTGTGACAGTTCTGCACCGATAAATCACAACTAGTGTAGCCCCTACTCAGGAAAATTCGTTCATACCAATGAGCCATGTGAACATGCGCCTGTGGCAGACCAGTGTTAATGTGGTGGAAGAATCCAGAAGATTCGGAGCTGCCTCCTAGAAGGCAATACGCCTGAATACGGGCAATTAAACTGCATCTGAGGATCCTCACCACCACTCTCAACCACATACACTGGTGGTTTACAGCAAGGGTCCAAGAGTCACTCAGACCCCTCTCCAAACAGATAGGCTTCCCAGGTTTCTGCTGGCAGGATAGATTTGACTGCAATCCTGAGCCAAATTCTATCATTTTTGTTATTTAGTATTTATATAAAACTCACTATCTTCCAAGTACTTTACAGTCATTGATTAGTTATTAGCCAGCTCTTGATGGATGAGTGTGCAGTTTCTAAATTATACTCTGCACCGAAGAAAGCAGTGTCTTTTATCATTCCTCTTTTCCTCTCCAACCCCCTCCCAGGCCGGGGCCCACCCTAGACAGGACAACATCTCGGCCCTGTGAGGAAGCTCCCCATCCTGGCCAAGCTGGGGCTCCCAGAACCTCTGCCCTCCCCCACCCAGCAGGACAACCTCCTTTAGGCTGCTCCTGATGCCTAAATGCAGTCTTCACAGTAATGTCCCTTTTCATCATCAGGTCTGACAGTCACACTAAGTCAGTAAATCATTTCTCATGTCGATGTTCTAGCTGGGCCTCCCTGGCCCTCCCAGATTCTGATAGCTGGGAACAAATAGTGCTCTAACTGCCTGCTTCTTAATAAAATCTTTGCCTCCCGTAACCCACACAGTAAGTAATTTGAAGTGGCATTGCTGTTACATTCATGGTTATTTTTCAGTACCACTGAGAAATGCATATATTTATCTCTGTTTCAGGAAGCCCAAATCGACACTTTGTTTTTCATTAAAGGCACATGTCTCCCCTTCCCAGTTTGTCTGCTTTTCTCAGCTGCCTGTTTGGGTTTGTGTAATGTCTACGGATACATACACTTGAGATAAACCAAAGAGAAGCATTGGGCATTTTGAAACCCTGCCAAAGGCACTCTGCCACCTTTTACTACCTGTTCAAAAAGGATCTCTTAATCACACAAAGATGCCAAATCCTAGTCAAGGTATTATTGTATTACGTACCCTGAATGATCCTTGATCTAATTTCACTCTTTGTAAAAATTGGATTAGTACCGATTGCCGTGGCTTGCAGCAGTAACAAGGAAGCCTAATGGCTCCAACCCCATCCTCAAGTTTCAGCATTCAGCCTGATTTTAGCAATATGTCAGGTAGTCCATCTTTGTTCAATCATCTTGTCTTCCAAATTTTCTCCTCCCACCCCCAACCCAGCTTGGCCTAATACAAGAAACAAAGACTTTTACAGAACTGTCAGGCTTTAAGTTTTCCTCTCTTTTGCTACTAACATCAAGAATTTAATTCAAGGAAGCATTCCTGTAGTATTTCCACTTACTCCAACTGATTTATAGCCATATGGATCTTACTTTCTGGGCATGTAATTAATTGCTTATACCTAGTATCTACTTGAACCAGTCCAAATAAGACAGAAGAAGAGGGGAAAAGCTTAAAAAGGAAACTTCAATGTCTTATGCTTGAATTTGTTAGCATACGTGAAGCACCTGAATGCTCTTTTCTCAGGATTCCCGACCAAAGGGATCCCCCTTAAACCAGAGATCAGTTGCTGACATAAAACTCCTGGTAATTCATGCACTAGCAATACTGTCAACTAATTAGCCAAGGCTACATACTAAGAGCACATCTTATTCTTCAACTGCATACCAAATAAGCATTTCTGCTCCTGTGAGAAAATGGATTAACCCTTATCTCCCAATTTAAAGAGTCTAGAAAGATGTTGCAAACATTTATCCTTGGAATCAATCACAACTAGTCCATTTGTGTGTATAGTAAACAATACTTCCAAATTCTGGTATTTTAACATATTTATTAATTTGTTCAAAAGTAGCTACTGAATGTTCACCATTTTGTTAGGAATGGAATTAGATGCTGGAGATATCACAAAACGTTTAGAGCAATAGGTTTATGGAAGGAGAATCAAAAGGAGGGGTGGTAGGCAGAATAATGGTACCCCCAAAATGTCTCTCTCCTAATCCCAGGAACCTTAAGAACAGAAATCTGGTCACATCAAATTCTAAGCATGCCCACAAACTACGGACTTTCAATTAACCAGAGAGATTTTTGAAGTGGCAGAGATCTTAGAGATCACCAGAGTCAATCTCTAGTGAAGAAAGGGGTGGGCTTATTTCATAGCTCTTTGAAAGAGATGGTTGTGTCCCCAAAGCTGGTGGTAAAGTTTATCATGACCTAGTCTATGGGGAATTTAAAGGCTAATAGCTTAAACCTCAGAAAGTTCATGACTTTTGTATGTCTATGAAAGCCAAACTTGACTGGATGTGTCCCAAACAGAATGGAATCCTTATAAAGAATAAAAAGTAGAAAATGTAAACAGAAGAAAGACACCCATCAATGAGAGATAGAGCAGAAAAGATTCCTGACTGGATAAGAGTATCAGACAAGATGATATATAACTCCCAAACCTGAAAGTTTTCATGTTATTCTGACCATATCATCAGCCTTTTAAGGTTCTGTAGCTAGAAGAGAACCAATACAAATAAGAGGTTTAACCTAGTGCAATATTTTCCTAAAGAACAATATGGACCTTTAAGTAGTTTTGTAGTTCTCTGCTAGTTTAATATCACATCCTAGAAGTAAAAATGTAGCTTTATGATATTCTAGTGCAAACAACAGTACTAACAAAAATGTTTATCTCAAGCTCTATTAGAAAGAGAGGAAAATAATCAATATTGGTCAAATAAAGCAGTACATGCTTACTGGAGAAATAACATCCCAGAGGCTGGAAAATAAACTGTTTAATGGAAAGTGAACAAATTTTGTTTTGCTTTGTTTTATGTAACGTTAATTATGTAGCTTAAATGCTTCAGGATTGTACCTTCTCTTTAGATCAAATACCTTTACAAATTGTCTTCTGTGACCTCCAGAAAAGAGCAACTCTGGAATATTCTTTCCCAGCAGTGCTAATGCTCCCTCCACAGAAATAAAAGTCTCATTATTCCATTTCTTCAGCTTTCTCTCCCCCTGCAAACTTTTTTTTTTTCTGTAAACTTTTAATTCAAGTAATCACCAATCTGGAAAACGATTTCTTTCTCCTAGCAGCAAGATATTACTAATCTTTATGATCTTGTTTAAAATACTTCACTTCCAAAATTAATATAAAACTATCTATAACCACATTTCATTTCTACTTAATTCCCTCTACAAATGTTAAACCATTAAATTTTAGTCAGTGTATACTTCAACTTCCAAAACTAAGAGATCCCACTGCCTTTGCTGATGATAGACCCTTGAATGTATCCAGAGGTATGCCTGAGTGGTTTCTAGGCACCATCTCAGGAACAATTTCCTTGGGTTCTTTTGATCAGTCTCTCCTTTTTGACATGCCACCATTGACTGCCTTTAGGGCCAACAACTGAGGGATCCCTGGCTTTGATGCACAGTCATCCTTGCCCAACGGCAACAACACTTGAGCCTCAAGAGAGATGGTACAGCTATCTTTTAATATCAATCCAAGAATAGAGCATGCCCTCCCCTTTAATCTATCACAAACTAGGAAAGACCAGTCTATACCTCTTACTGTGGGTTAGCAGGTGGCCCAGGAACAAGGAAAGGGAAGTGTAGGAGAGAACGACTTACCACAAACTGTAGGAACCCAGATAACTCCTGGTGTTCTTTGATGGGTCATCTCCCTGCCTGGCTACCTCACGCTAGTGAAGTGCAGGTTCCCATCACCATTACCAGAAGGGCTCAGGTCATCTCTATGGCTCAGTTTCTGGAACAAACTCTCTCTCAATCCCAGGGATAGGAAAAGATTTTCCCTTATTTCAGCATGAAACCTTTCCTTTCTCTTAAATTTTCATTGTGCATGCTTTACTGTGGTCCTTTGGAACCCTGAAGACAGTCACACAATAATCTTAAATCTGTATGTTTATCATAGTAATTGTTATCATGCTTTAAATAATAAAGCTTAATTGGGGAGAGAGGCGCAGCTCAATCCAGTTTTCATTCTCTCCTCAATATGGATTCAAAAATTTTGGAGCTCTGATGTCATGCATGTCTTGTAGGGTCACCTTTATACACAGATATATGTATAAAGGTGTGGGTTATCCCATGTTTGTGACCAGACTGAGTGTAGGAATAACATTTGGTTCCATGATTCTGCCAAGGTGAAAATATTACTTTTAATAGGTTAAGAGAAAAGTCAAATGGTCCAAAAATATTCCATCTGGGCAATTTCAATTATTTATATTTTCTCACGCCAAAAAATTTTAAAAGGTAAAATTGAGATTCATAAATCTTATGGATCATTAGACAATTGCAGGTGGCTAAAGTGCAAGGTGGTCATTTCTGGCCATAAGAGTGAATAAATTGGCTTCTAAAAATGCAGCAGATTTTAAAAATCATTATTCAGGAGCATATATCAGAGCTAGCATAGAAAAGTGGAAGAGGAGTTACTATTATATGAATGTCAAGATTGAACAGTTTTACATAGTCTATCTCATTTAATCATAACAAATACCCTGAAAGGTAAATGTTCTTATCCCCATACAATGAATAAGAGAGGTGAGATTCGTAAAGAATATGCATCTAGAGCAATGCCATGCAACTATCAAGCAGAAAAGCTGGGCTCTTTATTCGGTACTCTTTGGCTGCAGAGAATGTGATTTATCTTAAAGATTTTTAAAAGGCTTAAAAACAAAGTAAGATGTGAACTTTAAATGATATCTAGAGCAGAGGGTAACTAATTTAAAACTTTGAAAAATAATTCAAAGTGTTTCCTTTGGGAAATGTCCATTGCCAGGTGCCAAGTTAGGTATGAGAACTGATGTTTTCACGTTACTTGGTCAATATGGGCTAGTCCACTGGCTCCAGCTGCCAGTGAGAAGATGGCCTAAAGGGTGGTTCATCTCTCTTCTGAAAAGGATGAATCACTCAGCAGGATTAGTCAACTGAAAACTCAATATTTTAAAATTGTTTGGTAACTCAAACCTGGTAAAAATACAACCCATTTCTTCTGGGTGTCCAGACAGTTAAGTGACTAGAATTTGGAAAGAGTTACAAATCCTATACACTTGCAAAGAGCTCCTACCTTAGTTCATAAATCCTGTGATATGAGGTATATTGGAATGATATTTATGATTTGAATTTTATCAGTGAGGAATCTGTGGTTCAGAGAGGTTGCGCAGCTTGTGGGCAATGAAGCCAAGTAGCAATGTCAGGTCTCTCTGATTTCATATTCCACTGAATCTTACAGAATCAGAAATTTCAAGCACCATTTAAAATTTGGTATGGCAAAGTACAGATGTGTAAATGTGTCTGAGAGAAAAATTTAGTCACGAAGCTGAATTATCAGTTTTAAAGAGCTTTCAGTATAGGAAGGTTTATTAGCTTGTCAGTTGGGAACAGTGGGGTCATTTTCTTCTAGGAATGGGGGAAAATACCAATCTAGGTAGTACACTAAGAAACTAGACACAAAAGAGTTAAAATGAAGACAAAAACCAACATGCCATCGCAATGAAACTTAGAAACTCGTAGCTTTTTAAATGTCTCTTTGCCCAAAGAAGTACGGCCAAAGATACCAAGTATTGTAATATGAAACAGCAAATATTAAATTCAAAATGAGTAACATTTCCCATAAATTTCCAAAAAGAAACAAACCAACAATTAAAAATATATATGTATACTGTGCAATACCTTGAAAGTCAACTGCATAGTCAAGAATGGCTTGATTTGATATTTTTAAATGAACAAATGTTTTCTTTTTTTCAGGCATTGCTCTTCTGGATCTGATTTTGAGGCTTAAAGAGATGGATCCATCAAATAACTTGTCAGAAGGAAGAACATTTACGGTTGATTTAGAAACTGATTTAGATGTTTTAAATTTTCTTCAGTTATATCTTGATCTAGTGCTAAAAGTACAATAGAGCATATGAGGTAAAGAGAAATAAAGCAAATTTTATACAAGTGCATACCCAATGATTCATATTAAAGACAGATCAGAAGAAAAAAATGAATACTTATAAGAAAATAATGAAAAGGAAAGAACAAGAGGGGGCAAGGAAAGGATTTGTTAGTTTATACAGGTTGGCAATTTTAGAAGTTTAAAATGGCATTTCTCTTTTCTCTTTTTTAAAATTTCTTGCCTTAACCATTCTCAATGAACAAAACAAAATAAATTTTCCTGTGATAGGTGGAACACTATCAATTTCTTGTCTTGAAACTAGATTATACATGTGAATATCTTCTCTGTCACAGACTAAAGATGATAATGCAATCTGGAAATTGAAGGGATCAGAATTTAGAAAAAAGTTTATATCAACTATGAAAAAATACAGTCAGTCATAAATATTTTTGAGCATCAACTATATGCCATACACATAAATCTTTGAACTAACATTGAATTTTCTACCCTGCAACTCAAGGCTAACGTATAAAAAAGTAGCACATATGGTAAAAATTTAATAACACTTATTTAGTTTCCTATCATCAAAAATATTACTTATTTGAAGGATTTCCCCAAAATGCTGTGATGAAGTAACTGGTACCAGACTTGTCCAACTGCCAGAAACAAGCAAAAACTGGACAAAATACATGAAGCTAATGCTCAGTCTTTGCATAATAACCAACAGAGGATGAAAATTCCTGAAAAAAAAGAAACAGAAGAGATGAACCCAAGATCTCCATAGCTCTCTGCATGGGTGGGTACTATTTCCCAACCACAGGACAGAGGTAGACCTCAAAGCAGAGGCTAGTAGTCCCATTGAGACTAGGAGACCAAGATCAGAGCACAAGACTCCATAAATACCTGAAAGTTGCAGCACAGGTGACCAGAGAGGAGGAAGCTGTGCAGTGGAGTCAACAGAATACCCGGAGGGTGGGGAAAGAGTTGCTACAGAACTATGAATAAAGGCTGGCTGCACATGTGCAGAATGAGACTCTATAAGACTAGCAGAATGGTCAGAATCATGCCGTGGTATAAGCTATTCTAGACCTGTGCTTACAAAGACTAAACAAAGCCCCTTTGGAATTAAGGAGACCTTCTAGTAATCAACTACCTGCCAAAACAAAACTCAATATTTTGAAGGAATCAACATAGCCCGCATTCTGTACAATGTATTATTCTCAATGTCCAGCACTCAGTAAAAATTCTATACAGGCAAAGATGCATGAAAATGTGACCCATAATCAGGAAAAACATCAGTCAAAGGAAAAATACTCCACATGTTAGAATTAGCAGACAATAAATTTAAATAAAGTTATTAAATAGGTTGAGAGTTAAGCAAATACATGGTCTTAATAAATGAATTGATGGGGAATTTCAGATGACAAATTGAAACTATTTTCAGAAATCCCAGGTTCAATCCCTGGTAACTCCTTAAAACAAAAAGTCAGTAAACTTAAAGACACTTCCCTAGAAATTAATCACTCTGTCTAAAAAACAGAGAGGAGAGAAAAAATAAAAAGAGCTTTAGTGAATTGTAGAAAAATATCAAATGCTTACTATATGTGTATTTAGAGTCACAGAAGGAGAGAAGAGAGAAAATGGGGCAGTAAAAATATCTGAAGGGGTTGAGGTCAATTTTTCCCCAAATTTGGTGAAAAATATCAATGTACAGATACATAAAGCTCACCAAAATCCAAGCGGGATAAATAAAAATGAAACCAAAGCTATTAACATCATAGTCACACTAAAGAAAATCAAAGATAAATAGAAAATCTTGAAAGCTCCCAAATGAAAATGACAAATTACATAAAAGAAATAAATTGTAAGAATGACAGCTGACTCTTCATGAGAAACAATGGTAGTCAGAAGATAAAGGACTGACATCTTTAAAGAATGAGGGAGAGAGTGCAGGGACTGTCCACCCAGAATTCCACATCCTGTGAAAATATCCCACCATAGTGAGAATAAAGTAAAGATATTTTCAGCTAAATACAAGCTTAGATAATGTGTTGCCAACAGATCTGTACCATAAGAAATACTAAAGGATCTGCTTTAGGCTGAAATAAAAATGATACAATTTGGAAACTTTGATCTACAGAAAGGAAAAGCTCAGGAAAAGAAAAACTGACTTAATTTAAAAGGAAATATAAGCTTTTTTCTTATTTTCCTTAAAAGGCAAATAAATGACTGCTTAAAGCAAAAATATCATTGTAATATGTATCTAGTATGTATAAAAAAGAAAAATATCTGAAAACAATAGCACATATGATGAGGGGTAAAGAGAATTATACTAGTGTAAGATCTGTACATTTTTGAAGTGTGATACTTGAAATATGAAGTGTAAAGTAGCTCAATATTAATACTAAGAAGACTGATAATTTAATTATACATTAATTATTTATAAATCAATTATAATCTAATCCATATTTTAATCCCTAGAGAAACTAATTAAAATTAATTAAAAAAACTAGAAACAGTCCAAATATATTTCAATAGGTGAATGGATAAATAATGGTATATTCATATAATTGAATACTAGTTAGAAAGTAAAACTGAATTAATTTCTGATACACAAAACAACATGGATGAATTCCACACTCATGTTGGCCCAAAGAAGCCAGACATAAATTCTATAACATCTGTGGTAGGTTGAATTAAGTGCTCCAATGAAAGACATGTCTGTAATCTTAATCCACATTCCTGTGGGTATGAACTCCTATGTAAATAGGATCTCTTGAAGATATTATTTTTGGTTAAGGTCTGGCCCAACTGAATCAGAGTAGACCATAAACATATTACTGGAGTCCCTCAGAAGCAGAAGAAATCCTGACAGTCAGGGAAGTCAGAGAAGGGACAACAGCCAGAAGTTAGCAGAAACCAGAACAGATAAAATGAGATAGCGCTCAAGCCCAAGAACTCCAAGGAATGTGGCAAGTCAGCATGGAAGGTTATAGACTCCTGGAAGAAAGTGTAGCCAACTGACCCCTTGATTTGGGACTTCTAGCCTCCTAAAACATGAGATATTCTAAATGACAAGTTTAAGCCAACCCATTGGTGCAGCCAGACAAATTAAAACAGAGCATAAGATTTGGGGGTGGGGAGCATTTTGATTGCAAAATGGCACAAGGAATAGTCTAAAATGTTGACAGGAGTGACTATTTCCCGAGTTTGTACATTTGTCAAAACAGATTAACCTATACAACTAAAATCTCTGCATTTTATTATATGTAAATTATATATCAATAAAGTTGACGTAGGGAGGGGATGAGCAGTTGAAATACAGGGGCTTCTTTGGGAGTTGGAGGTTGTCCTGAGTACTATTGTGGCAACGGATGTAGGCCATTTTAAATCAGTACACACCACTCAGAACTGAGTGGGAGAGAGTGTGGTCTACAGTGTGAACTGTGGTCTATGGTTGGTGGCAAGGCTCCAGGATGTGTAAGTTCATTGAGGGTGGTGGGCCATATTTGTGGGAGATGTTTGTGTGGGATGTGGTGGGAGGTGTGGGAGGTGGGCAACATGGGAATCCCAGTGGGTTCCGTGTAACATTTTGGGTAATCTAAGCACCTCTTAAAATATATGTATATATATATATATATATATAAATAACATTTTTGTAAGCAAATACACATATATGCATATATATTTATATATCATTTTGCAAATGTTTGTATGTATTGTGAGAATTTTGATTTTTACCCACAATAAAAATAAATTTAAAAAAAAATAATAATAATAATACTTTTTACATGTAAAGGAAACTAATGGAATCACCACAACAGAAAGGAGAAATACTCAATTTTCTCATCTACAGGTGATAATTTAAATTTTGGTATATGTATATATATATTGGTACTCTCTTTCCACAAAATTTTCACACCATAAATTGTATTTTGTGGCCTTTTCATTTTAAACTTAAGCGATTTTAAAAGAGTTTGTCAATAAATGTTCTTTCTCAGCATTTCAAAAATGATTATATAGTGTAAGAATAGCTGGATTAAAGATTTATACACATTAACTCAGATATCCATAAATAAATACATCCAAAAAATCAAAAGGCTTCTTTTTATCTTCCATTGCAAACCTCTTTGTATTGTCGAACTTGCATTCCCACTGAGGATAAAATACATTAAGTTTTGCCAGTTTAAATGATCACTATCTTCCTGTTTGAAATACTCATTTGGGTAATTTATGTCTCTCAGGGTTTCTCCCCAAACCTCTTAGATTCTCTTTCTCAAGATGGTGTCTCAGTGCTAGAATGATATTCTCATGGCATTACATGATGGGCATCTGTGCCTTAGGGTATTTTTGCATCCTTGCAGTATCCACTAGTCAAGTGTCCACTGGTTATCCTTTATCAATATCTGCTCAGGGATGGCTGATCCCATCTGGACTTTCAGGAGTCATGGTACAATCCCCTTCTGGTGACTGTGGACCTTGTCTTAATGCTACTCTCATTTTCATCTTTGCATCCTTCTAGTTCTGAATCCCAAGCTCTTCAATTACACTGATCCTCTTAGGATATATGCATCCTGTGTGAGTTGCCTGAGAATCCTCAGTTATTCTCTCTACTTTTTGCTGTAATGTTCAGGACACTGAAATTTCCCTCAGGGTCACCTGTCTAGGCACACCCCATGCCTGGGCACCTCTCATAGCCACTGTTACTCAACCATTCCCATGGCTTGCTGATTGATAACAGACAACGCTGAATTGGGAATGTGTCTAACAAGCCTGCATTTAGAGTACCAGTCCTAATGTTCTTTAAATTCCCCGAATTTGTGTTTCTACCTCAACTAGGATAATTCAACCACAGAAAGGAAGCCATAACATTTGATTCTCTATTTTTGACCTCCTCTTCTTCTCTCTCTTGGCCATCCCCAAGGCCAGAAGGGAATTTTCCCTTTAATAAGTGGTAGGTTTCTTTTTTTATCATCTCCTTCTCTTTTTTGCTCTTTGACTTTCTCTATCATCAAGACTCTATGCATTGGTTCTTTTCTTTTTCTTATATAATAAACTTTATTTTTAGAGAAGTTTTAGATTACAGAAAAGTTACATCAAAAGTATAGGGGATTCCCATATAGTCTACCCCCTCCCCCTCCCACATTTTCCCCTATCAATAACATCTTACATGAGTGTAGTACATTTGCTATACTTGATGAACACATATTGAAGCATTGCTACTAACCAAGGTCTACAGTTTACATTATGGTTTTCACTTCACACTGTAGAATTTTACAGGTTTTGACAAAACCTATATTGGCTGTGTTGGCTTTTGATATATAAAATCTAAGCTAGCTGTCTGAGTTGAAAGTTTACCACTAATTTAAAAATGGAATTACTTCAGACCTAAAGTAATGATGTCTTTGTTTTCTTTCTGGAATAATAAGCTCGACCTGAAGGCTTAGAAGTAATGACAGAAGCACAACAGAGGCAGGAACAACCAAGAAGAGAAAACAACATCCCCTTTTTATAGAATACCTTTGTATGCCTGTGCCGAGATGTGTTTAACCTATCTCCTATGGTTGGACATTTATGTTACTACCCATGTTTTCATGACTATGGAAACTCACAAAGAAAATTTTGAGAGGATGAGAGACCAGGGCTTAGAAGAGAAGAGATGCAAAAGGATAGAAGAAACGGGCTGCTTCCCTGCCCTGCCACCCTTCTCCTCCAGATGGCTCACTGTCCTTGCTCCAGGTTAGGAATGTGTCCATGAGGGTTCTATCAGAACCTCCTCTAAGGAGCTCCATTGCTCCTAAAGTGTGTACCTACTTCCTCAGACACAGTGCCTTAGATAGCTTGGCAACTCGTAGAGCAGCAGTTTCCTATCTGGGAAAAAAATAAATCTGTAATCCACAAAGACTTACTATTTTCCAAAAACCAAATGTTAGATATGAACCCAACTGACTTTTTTGAAGGTATGTCAATAATTTACACCTCTTTTTATTGAAAACCCAATGTCCAATGAACATACTCGTTCCCTAGTCATCATACCTAATCCATCACCAAGTCCTATAAGCTCTAAGTCCAATCTCCCTCTCAAATCTTTCCCACTGCTTTTCACATCCATTCCCATTAGGCTAGTCTAAGCCACATCCATTTCTTTCCTGAACTTTTGCAAAAGTGAGTAACAGCTTTTATTCTTGATCTCCTACAACATTTCCCATAGCAGCCAGAGTCATCTTTTAAAACATAAAGCAGAACACACTCCTCTTCTGAGTAAAGTCATCCAATAGCAACCCATTATGCTCTGGATAAACACTAAACAACTTACCAAGGTCTTAAGGCAGTGAGTGGGTGACCTGATACCAGCCTATCTCTTTCCTTCATCTTCTCCTATTACCTTTGTACACAACATGCTGAAGCCAAGTTAGGATCCTTTCTGTTTCTTGAATAAGCCAGGCTCTCTCCTGTCCCTAGGACTTGCAAGCATACTTGCTTTCCCCTCTTCCTAGACATTTCTTTTCCATGCTCCCAACATAGAGGCTCCTTCCTATCCTCAAGTCTCAAATCAAATGCCACCTGCTCAGAGAGGCCTTCCCTCACCAACCTAATTCAAGTAGCTTCCCTGAGATACTCTACCTTATCACCCTCAGGCTGACCACAAACTGAAATTATTGTTGTTTTGTTGTTTATTTATCGCAGTTCATTTGTTGTTTGTTTACTGTTTTCACCCCTTTCCAATAGAGATATTTGAGCTTTCTGAAGGGAGAAACTTTGTTCACTTCTGTACCCTAGGGCATGACATAAAAAGGTACTTAATTAATACACATCAAATGAATGTGTAAATCACTTTGCCATGATTCTCAAAGTGTATGGGAACATATTAGATATGCAAATTCCTGGGCCCCACCCCCCAGACCTACTGAATCAGAAATTCTGGTAGGGCCTGACAATCTGTGTTTTACTGAGCCTTCTAGTCACAATTAACCTTTATTATTTTTCCAGTTTTACAGATGAAGAAACTAAAAATGGTTGAGTAATTTGTCCAAATTAATAAGTGATAGATGTGGGCCTTGACTCGGAAGTCCTTGACTTTTACCACTGAACGATGCTTCCATGGGGGTCCAGGGAATTTAAGTGTGAATATATTGGCTTCTCACCTTCAGCATCAGCGCAATGAGAGAATCAAATATGTGAATCAATAATTGCAAAATCATGTGAAAATGGCTATTATCTGACTTGTGCACAAGGTGCTAAGAAAGCAAAGAGGCAGGACATGGAAATTTTCCTGGGGATGCTAAGGGAAAACTTCTCTTAGCAAAGAGAAGTTCAATTTCAGGTATATTTTTAACAATAGGTAAAGATAAGCTAACCAAAAAAAGGAACAACATGGGTTAATCCAGATAATCTTAAACTTGAGTTTGTGATGAATGGCGGAGGGTGGCAAGAGAAGAAGTATAAAAGATTTCAGGAACAGCCAGAGCCTCAGTGACCCTCTATGCCTTGCTGCAGACCTTCCTTTGAGCTTAAGAAAAATAGGGAGCTGTTGAAAGAGTTTAGTAAGAGGTACATGACCAGCAATTCTCTCCTTGTTCTTTCCCACCATGTATTTAATCTTCACTTATTTTAAATTTGGGTTCAGTATAATTCCAAACAAAAGATAAGACAGCAATGCAATCATGGGCACTCTTGCCCAACTGAGGCGTGAAGCAAAGTTCCCTCTGTGGCTATCAGGGGCACTTCAATCACGTGGCTTATGCTTTGGCTTCTTGATAACTTTCTGACTGTACTCTGTTCCCTGTTGGGAGCTGTGTGGTATCTGGACTTTGAGCTTGAATTACATATTTCACAATAAACTGACAACTGATGATAAAGAGAAAGCTGCCTTTCTAAATTATCTGGCATTTAGGGAAGGCAGATATAGGGGCTGATTTTTTCAAATGAGTAGGCTAAAAGATTAAGTATTTTTGCCTTGCAGCTGGAGAGAAATATTTTGAAATGTGCACTCATAAAGAATTGCATGCCTTTTTCAAATAATTTGACAGATATCTGAGATTGTATGTATAGTAAAACCCATAAGTGCTTATTCCTCACTCTAATGTACAAATTCAGTCCATGTAAGAAGCATCTCTTTAGCATATGTTGTGAAAAAAAGTGGCTGCCTGCAATGCCACTTTGCCATGAGGACCCCTTTCCAAGAAAAGATATTCCAGAAGACAAAAACAATTGACCTGCAGGGACTTTCTGAGAAAATGGAACAATGGGATGAACCTACAGCACTACAAATAAGAAACCCCTGGTAACAAACCAGTTTCAACAGAGTAGAGATAGCTTATCAGAATGGACATGCATGCCATATCTGTTCCCTACTCTGTAAGACCTCCCTATGTAAAATGGAAACCTAATGCCAGCCAATCAGAACATGTTTTTGCTTCCTTCTGCCTTTGCTCTATATGGGCTTCACTTTTCCACTCTCTCTGCAGAACTCCTTTCCATGTGTCATTGGGATGCTGCCCAATTCATAAATTATAAACCATTCAAATAAACTCCCATAAATAATATCTTGTCTAATATTTTACTTTAACAGTTGTATGCTCTGCCAGTTAGAGACATATCACACTATTCAGAAAATTGCTTGAGAAGATTCTGGTAAAATTCTATACACATGTGGATTTTTTTTTTTTTAATAGGAGGTACCGGGGATTGAACTGCTTATGTGGGAAACAGGCACTCAACCACTTCAACAACACACCTACACCCGCTCCCCTGTGAATTTTTTTTTTTTAAGATATATTTATTGTTTTTTTAATTTATTCACTCCCGTCCCCCAGATGGTTGTCTCATCTGTCTGCTCATTATCTGCTCGCATTCTCCAGGACGCACCAGGAACCGAACCCAGAATCTTCCACTTGAGGGCAAGTGCCCAACAGCCTGAGCCACATCCACTTCCCATGGGCTGCAGAGTCTGCTGGCTTGTGGCATCTGCTTGTTTAGGCATCTGATCATTGAGGCAGTATGGCATCTTGCTTGTTACAGCAGATGCAGCTTCTGCTCGTCTTCTTTAGGAGGCACCAGGACCCGAACCCGGGACCTCCCATGAGGTAGGTGGGGCGCCCAACTTGTGGAGTCACAACCACTTCCCCCCCACCCACCCATGGACTTTTAATATCAGGCATTTCCATACTCAGAGTAGTCTTCATGGATCTCAGATTCTTTGATGCACCCTGGTTACGGGTCTGTGCCAGTTGAGAAAAGGAATTATATCATTGGACAGGATTATAAACATCTAATTTATGGAGATTCAATTCAGTTGTAAAAAGAAAGCAATGGAAGACATTAATGAGTTCTGGTACATAGGACTGCATTGCTGCCACACAAGCATGGAACTACATTAAAAATCAAAGCAAGTTAACCTCTTACTGCTGCAAAATGTATAGTTCATCAAGGGCCATCTTCTTCCAAGAACTCCTTCAGATTCAGGCTGAGTTTCAATGAAGCATGATCCCAAACCGAGTACCATGAACTTAGAATAAATATGCATGTGGAAGTTCTTGGGAATTTTCTATGAAAAAAAATTATTATTCTCTTGCACTGTGTTTTTCCATACCTCTACACAACTTATACAGTAAGCAAATAAGACACACTGAAAGAGACTGTGCATGCAAATTGCTGATTTTCAAATGTGTGCACTTAATTAAGAGGGGATGAATTAACAAATAAGATTGCCTTTTCTCCCTCTTAAGTTGGGGAGAATATAGCATTGGTTTAAAAAAAAAAAAAAAAAAAAAAAAACCTTGCTGAGACAGGTGCAAAGGATTCTGACTATTCACAGGGCAGGAAATGAGGAGAGCTTAAGTTCAAAATTCATGTAGGCCCCCGTTGCTTTCCTGTCTTTTTGTCATTCCTAAAAGTTTTATTTTTTTCCATCACGTTGCTTAAAACTTTCGTCTCCTTAAGTTTCTAAGAATAAGAATGGCAATATTACTAACGTGAGTATGAAACACAGGTTCTAAAGGCAGAAGCAGTAAGCCAAGCACAAGAAAGACAAAAAGAATTAAAAAAGGAAGCTAAGAACAACAAAGCCTTATTGGACTCCCTCAATGACGTGAGTGGTGCTTTACTGGAACTGGTACCATGGAGGATGAGGGAAGGACTTGAAAAATTGGTGGCCGAGGACAATGACCGCTACCGATTAGTGAGTGATACCATCACTCAGAAGGTGGAGGAGATTGATGCTGCCATTCTGAGATCTCAGCAGGTAGAGACAAGTGGTTTGTTGTCAAGACAATACATTTTCTCCAGTTGTTCCCAGAGCCTTTACCTGAACAAAAATATGTCTGTTAATAGTGTTTCCATTCATTTCTTGTGCTCTAAAAATTAAAGGGTGGATTTGAAAAGAAAAGAAAAAAAAAAAAAATTAATGAGATCTTATTGGGTGCCAGTCTCTGTGCTAAACTCATTTAATCCTTAAAGCAACACTAAGAAGTTGGTGCTAATAGTATGAAATTTAACTGAATCTAAGATGCCCTCAGTTAATTTATGCATCTCTGTACTAGACTCTAGTGTTCTTCCTCAGATGTACTCAGTCCCACTTGCTTCCCGAACCTAGGCACCTGCGTGTCCTGCTTCCAGCTCCGTCGGTATTCTCTGGTTATAAAAATATGGCTACATAGGCCAAGGTCCAGGGGCAGGTTTCTACAGAGAAATAGAACCACTAGGATACACAAATATACAAACATATACACACATGAGATTTATTATAAAGAATTGGCTCATGCAATTCTGGATGTGAGTAAGTCTGAATTTTTGTAGGGCAGGCTATAAGCTGGAAATTCCAATGAAAGTGATGCTGAAGTCCTTAGCCAAAATTCCCCTGGAGAAGCTGGCTCCCTGGAAATTCTGGTAAGAGCCAGCACTGAAGTTGATTATGAATTCTTCTGACCTCTGAAATGTCAGTTCTGGCTTATAAAACCTCCAATTGATTGGCTGAGGAGACTCCCCATGTTACTGAGGGCACTCTCCTCTGTTAATTGTAGATACAGCTGACTATAGATGTAAATACCATATACAAAATACTCTCATAGTAACAAGCAGACCAGAACTAGACCACACATCTGGACATCATAACCTATTCAAGTTGACACATGGAATTAACCATCACAGATAGGAAGTCCAAGTGGATCAGCTTTACAAAGG
Organism: Tolypeutes matacus; assembly: GCA_026826555.1. Classification (NCBI taxonomy): domain Eukaryota; kingdom Metazoa; phylum Chordata; class Mammalia; order Cingulata; family Chlamyphoridae; genus Tolypeutes; species Tolypeutes matacus. The sequence continues at coordinate 2,038,060 of JAKSZT010054575.1, forward strand.
TGAGAACACCCAGCTCAGCTGGAGCACCAAGGAGCCTCCATGTGCTCACTGCCGTGGGAGCCTCCACAACTCCAGAGCTCAAGGCCAATCCCCTCTTACTCCCTACCTCCATACCCCAGATCCTAGTAGGCTTCCCAATGGCTGTCTGGAGGAGTCATATACAACCCAGAAGTAAAATAATTAAACCAAACTTTGACAAAGGAAATATAGAAAATGTGAAGGAAATTGTTTGCCCTTCCCTCACACATATCAAAATTTCCTGAGTTGCAGTGGTTTCTTTTGGCTTTTCCAGGCACATCCTTCCTGATCTATCAGTTGGCTGGTGGTCAGCTTGGTAATGCATCTCCTTGCATTTGCTTCCTTCCTTCTCTGACTCATCTCCTTTTTTCTGTCACACTTTGGGATTGCAAACTCTGCCTCACCCCACCCAAGTAAATGTAATCTTGGCATCAGGGTCTGTTTTCTAGGATACCTTCACTAAAATAGCCCCTAAGATAGAAAGACTGCTGCCAGTTAAACTATGACATACTATTGATTTTTAGATACATTCTGAGTTCAGAGATGTTAATAGACATTAAAACACTGTTCTGAGTACCTTACAAATAATTAACTGTTTTAGTTCTTACAGTCTTTCTTTGTGGTACATACTATTAGCCTATTTTGCAGGCACGGTAATTGACGCCCAGAGAATATATGTAACTTGCCCAAGATTACAGATAGTAATTGACAGAGCCCGATCCGAATTCAGTTTTGGTTTTTTTGTTTGTTTGTTTGTTTGTTTCTCTTTATTTTTAAAGATACTTTAGATTACATAAAATTTACATTAAAAATATAGAACCAGCAAGATAGCAGCAGGCAAGGAGCTCCTAGAGTCAGCTCGTGGTACAGGATACTTAGTAACCACCCAGAACTATCTAAAGCACCTGTTTGGGGGTTCCAGGAGACCAGAAGAGCATCCTTGAAAGAATGGAAGGAGGAGACTGCTCATCTGCAGAGAAGATTCGTGAGGAGAGCACTCCACACCCCAGAGGCTGGTTCTCATCCTCCACGGGAGGCACAAGCCGCCTTGGGAGCTATTCCGCGACAGGAATTGGAAGCTCCATTTCCCAAAAACAGGGGAGGAAGAGACAATTGGGCACCAACTTCAGGTACTGATTAGTAAATTCAGCAGGCTAAAGTATAATCCTAAGAACAACTAAGGTTTGAACCTGTCCAAGCCAGAAAAAGGCCAGTAGCTGCCATTGTAACTCCGTCCCTGGCACGAGGTGAAGCAGGACAGACTGAAAATCACAGTGCTGGTAGGGACCTGCTTCTTTCCATCCAGATCGGATTGCAGCTCTGCATAAGCCCCATCCCCACCTCTGGCAGGGAGGAAGCTGGGGGGCCCTGCACCAGCCTATCCAGGTACATTCAGCTGGCACATACTGAATAGTTGGAAGTGTACTGGGGCAACTGCAGTCATTTTGGGCCTGCACAGCCTAGACTGCTGCCCACACCTGCAGCTCCATCCCCACCCCAGGCAGGGGAGTAAGCAGCGTGAAGCTTCATCAGTCTCTCAGGGCAACTACAGTCTAGGCCTGCACGACTTGGATTATTACACACAGCTGTGGCACTGTTGCTACCCCCTGGCAAAGGAGAAAGTTGGGAGAAGCTTCATCAGTCCCTGGGGAAATGGGGGCAGCTTGAGCCTCCACAGTTTACAGCACCAACTACATCCTTGGCTCCTACTATACAACCAGCAAGGGAGAAAGGGCAAGAAAGTCCTAAACTAAAGAGAGAAACTTCACCCAGAATAAATACATCTAGTAAGCCAGATTCCAGGACACCAACAAAAAATTACAATCCACACCAAGAAACAGGAAGATATGGCCCACTTAACAAGAACAAGATAAGCCTCCAGATGACATAAAGGAGTTGAGACAACTAATCATAGATGTTCAAACAAATCTGCTTAATAAATTCAATAAGATGGCTAATGAGATTAATGATATTAAGAAGACATTGGAGAGCACAAAGAAGAATTTGAAAGCATACATAGAAAAATAGGAGATCTTATGAAAATGAAAGGTGCAATAACTGAAATTAAAAATACACTGGAGTCATATAATAGCAGATTTGAGGAGGCAGAAGAAAGGATTGGTGAGCTTGAAGAAATGGCCTCTGAAAGCAAACATGCAAAAGAACATGTGGAGAAAAGAATGGGAAAAATTGAACAGGGTCAGGGAACTAAACAACAGTAAGAGACATGCAAATATACATGTAATGGGTATCCCAGAAGGAGAAGAGAAGGGAAAAGGGGCAGAAGAAATATTTGAAGAAATAATGGTAGGAAATTTCCCAACCTTATTGAAGGACATAGATATCCATGTCCAAGAAGCATGACGTACTTCCACCTGAATAAATCTGAAAAGACCAACTCCAAGACATAATAATCAGAATGTCAGATGCCAAAGACAAAGAGAGAATTCTGACAGGAGTAAGAGAAAAGCAATGCATAACATATAAGGGATAGCCAATAAGATTAAGTGCCGATTTCTCATCAGAAACCAGGGAGGCAAGAAGACAGTGGTATGATATATTTAAGAAACTGCAAGAGATAAACTTCCACCAAGAGTCTTATATCCAGAAAGATCGTCTTTCAAAAATGAGAGCAAGTTTAGAATATTCACAGGTAAACAGAAACAGAGAGTTTGTAAACAAGAGACCAGCTTTGCAGGAAATACTAAAGGGTTTGATACAGCCTGAAAAGAAAAGACAGGAGAGAGTAGCTTGGAAGAGAGTCTAGAAATGAAGATTATAACAGTAAAAGTAACTAAAAGTGTCAAAAGAGTGGTGAAAATAAAATGACAGAAAAATCCAAATATTTAGGAATAAACTTAACCAACGATGTAAAGCACTTGTATTCAGAAAACTACAACTCATTGTTAAATCAAAAAAGACCTAAATAATTGGAAGAACATTCCACGCTCACGGATTGGAAGACTAAATATCATGAAGATGTCAATTCTACTCAAATTGATATACAGATTCAATGCAATCCCCATAAAAATTCCACCATCATTTTTTTAAATAAATGGAAAGCATGATTATCAAATTTATTTGGAAGGGTAAGGGGTACTGAATAGCCAGAAAGATCTTAAAAAGGAAAAGCAAAGTTGGAGAACTCTTACTTCCAAACTTTAAGTCATATTACCTAGCTACAGTGGTAAAAACAGCATAGTACTGGCATAAAGACAGACACATAGACCAATGGAACCAAATTGATGGTTCAGAAACAGATCTTCACATCTAGGGTCAAGTGATTTTTGACAAGACTGTCAAACCCACCCAGCTAAGGCAGAACAGTCCATCCAACAAATGGTGCTGACAGAACTGGATTTCCACCGCCAAAAGAAGGAAAGAGGTCCCCTATCTCACACCTTATACAAAAATTCAAAAATTAACACAAAATGGAATAAAAACTAAATATAAAAGCAAGAACTATAAAGCTTCTAGAAGAAAATGTAGGAAAATATCTTAAAGACCTGGTGGTAGTTGGTAGATTCTTAAAGGAGATAAGAGGAGGACTGAGATGGACTACTGATGTTTAATGTATGTAGAAGTTTTAATTAACTTTACTGTAAAAGTGTGGAAATGTACAGAGTGGATGGTAACACATTATAGTGAGTAACAGCTAGTTTATAAATGGGAATGAGTCTGAAAAGGGTAGTCTAGGGATGTAAATGCCAATTGACAGAAAGCTAGAGAATAACCTAGAGACTGAATAAAACTGTAAACCCAGAGGTGAATGAGAATTGTGGTTGATGGTACAGATGCAAGAATGTCCTTTGTGAGCTAGAGCAGATGTACATCACTATTGCAGGGTGATGGGAATGTGGAGAAGCATGGGAAAATATGTGGTTAATAATAGTAATGTAATATTCATGAATCTATGCCAAAGATGTACTGTGTTGTTAATGGGGAAGTAGGGAAAATGTATGCCAAAATGTACGCTATGGACCTGGTAATAGTCTGATGATATTATCTCATAACCTGTAACAAATGTTCCGCCACGGTGTGATGTGTTGATAGAGGGGAGTTGTAGGAAAATTCTGCACATGCACATGATTGTTTTGTAAGTTTACAACTTCTGTCATAAAAATATATTTTAAAAAATAATAATAGGGTAGGTTGGGGTGGAAATACACCAAAAGTAAGAAAAGGACTATAGTTAGTAGTAAGATTTTGACGATATTCTTTCATAATTTATAACAAATGTCTCACAGTAATACAAGGTGTTGGTGTTGGGTTGATATATGGGACCCCAGTATGAGGTTATGCATGTTTGCTTTGTAAGTTCACAACTTTTACTTTACACTTATTGTTTATATATGTTCATGTAAAAATGATATAATAATAATAGGGTGGGTTGGGGGGAAAATATACCAAACGTAAGATGCTTTGGTTAGTAGTAATATTTTGAGGAATGCTCTTTTATAATTAGTTAAAAATGTCTCACAGCAATACAAGGTGTTGGTGGTAGGGTGAGGTATGAGAGTGCTGTATGATGTTTTGTTAAGTTCACAACTATTACTATACACTTATTGTTTATATATGTTTTATATGTGATATAATTCAATAAATGAAAAAAAATAATAAAGGTAAAAGACATCAAATATTAATTTGGTGAACAGAAATAGACATCAAAAAATATATATATATGGTATTCCCATATACCCTACTCCTATCCCCTCCCACACTTTCCCACATTAACAACATCCTTCATTAGTGGAATTAAATTTGTTACAATTGATGAACACATATTAAAGGATTGCTACTAACCATGGACTATAGTGTACATTATAGTTTACACTCTGTCCCACACGATTTTATAGGTTATGACAAAATGTATAATGGCCTGTATCCATCATTGCAATATCATGCAAAACAATTCCAATGTCCCCAAAATGCCCCATGCTATACCTATTCTTCCCTCTTTCTCCCCTGAACTCAGTTCCCTCTGATGCCAAGTCACAAGTGATTAGTCTCTAAACAATACTCTCCAAGTCCAACCAATGCCCCACAAAGCTGAAATGGCTTAGTAATAGGAGAAAATTTTGGTGCCTGGTCACCTGGGCCCTAGGTTATTCCAAAGATCTATTCAATAAATGTTTTTATGTTGAATACATCCCTCTCTTCTTAAAATCCCACATCACAAAGCCTTTTCTTACTGCTTCATTCCACACAAACCTTTCCCTTCTAAGCACTTTCAGCAATTACCATATGTTCTCATTTAAATGAGAGAAGAGAATTCAAATTTAATGTGTGCCTACTGGGTGTCAAGCACTGGATGAGCCTATACGCACATCATTAAATTAATTCTAACGAAAGTCTTATTTGGCATATATGGCAGTTTGAAACTTTTATGGACCCCAGAAAATCCTGTTCTTAAAGCTAATCCATTCCTGTGCAAGTAAACCTATTGTAGATGGAAACTTTTCGTGAGATTCAGTTAAGGGAACTGCACATTGATTAAATTCCTTTAGTTAAGGGTCTTTGATTAGATTGCACAACAGGGTGGGTCTTAATCCTCTTACTGGGCTCCTTTATAAACTGAGGAATAAAAATAAAAAGCTGCAGACACAGAAAAAAGGTCCCTGTGACAGAGAGCAACCCAGAAGCTGAGAGAGACGTCCCTGGGACCAGAATCTGATAGAAAGCCTCTTAGCCAGAAATTGAAAGCAGCGAGGCCTGGAGGACAGGAGAGAGACAAGCCAGCGCTGCCTTAGTACCCTGCCCTGTGCCTGATCTCCTACAGCTGCAGCTCAAGGGAAAGGGATCTCCTGATGATGCCTTGATTAGGACACTTTCATGGCCTCAGAACTGTAAGCTTTTAACCTAATAAATTCCCATTGTAAAAGCCAATCTATTTCTGGTATATTGCTCCCTGCAGCTTTTAATAAACTAAAACAGCACACACTTTATTTCTGTTTATAGATGAGGAAAACAAATATTGTAGAGATTAAATAATGTGCTAAGGTAAGATAGTTAATAAACACCAGCAGCTTGTCAGTACATCATTTTATCACTGTCTTTTTTTTCTTCCAGAGTATAAGAGCCAGATTTTGTACTTCTCTATATTTACCATACTGCCTAATGCAACATTATTTATATGAAAGACACTCAATAAATAGAAAGGGGGGGGGAGAAAGAGAGAGAAAAAAAGAGAGAGGAGGAAGAGGAGGGAGAGAGAGAGAGAGAGAAATGCAATGTACGTATGCCGTACATTAGTGAAAGGGAAAGAAAAGGTATTTTACTGCAATGATGATTCTTCTACCCATATAATTTTCCAGAGTCCCGTTTTTTAAAAAATCATTTAAAACTTGATTCTCTGGGGTCACTGTTCATGAATAAACAAGTTTTTTCCTTGAAAAGAGTTAGTATTTAACTGTTTCATTATTTTTCACCCTCATGTGGAAATTGTGCTCTGAATTCTTACACTTAGATATATCAGTCAATCCTCTGGACTCAGGAGAACAATTTCTATGTTTATTATTCCACACATATACACTAGAAAGGACCTGATAAAGAATCATTTGTAAGTGATCCATTATCAAAAACTGTCTAGGGGTGTCAGGGTACAGCTGATAAATGAATTACCTGTTTTATTTTGTCAAACCAGAATTTGGGTTCTCAGATGTTTTAATCCAATCATTAATTCCTGAAGACAGGAAGAGCATTAGATCAACCATTTCAGACCCTTTGATCTATGCCACATACACAAAATCCTACATCTGCTTCTACTGCCACCTGTTGCTCAGATGTATGTGCAGTGCTGCTAGGCTCATGTTGAGTCTTCCATAGAAATAAATCTTTGCCTACCCAGGATAAGGTTGTTTCTTCATATGGAACCAGTAGGGAAATGGAAATAACTCACTCCAGAAAAGATGGGTCATTTTTCTTTTCTTTCATTTCTTTCTTCTTTTTAACTCTCAAGTCCTTTCTTTCCCATTAAATGATGTATGTAGCCTTGGAATGAGATGTTCCAGAAATAAAATCCCACACTCTGCAGGCCTCTCTCCCACCCAGCTAGCAATCTTTCCAACACCACAGAAAAATCCAGAGGAGGTAGGCTGCATAAATAGGATAAGGGGGAATAGTAGGGTAATAATGATAGTTTTTTTTAAAATGAAACCAGATTTATATCCCAAATAATGTGGTACTTGACTTAGTCCCTATAGCCAAAAATAGCATGAGCTAATTTTGCTTGCCCATTACAAATCCAAATCTAATTTATCATCTGCTAGCAAGACTCCAAGGTCTTTTTCACCATCAGTGCTTTCCAGGTTTTTCTAATCCATTTAATATCTGTGTTTCACATTATTTTGCCCCATATATATTAACTAGCATTTGCCAAGAATGAATCTGATTCTATTAGTTCCTGTTCCTGCTACTGACCTTTTCAGATTTCTTCATATGACTTTTCCAGACAGAACCTTCACTGCACTCCAGAACAAAGCCTCTCTCCTTTTTGATACACTACAATGTGCTGGATTAATAGTGACCCTGTATAATGGTAAGTATAATAGCAATTCAGCCACCATACACACAACAGAAATAATTCAGGTCCCTGGGCATACCTCACACATACAAAAATCCACCCCGAGCTATTTCCTTCTGAAGGTATGCATGGGTATGTGCTCTGGAATGAATTATCTGCCAAACCATGGGGATTATCGGAAATTGCAGTGCTCAGTTACAATTATTGACCTTGCAGACACATTAAGCTGAAAAAATAAAATGATTTTATAATAAGTCCAAAAATTCTAAAATTAAATATTCTACAAGCCTTCCAATTCAGTTCTCAAGACTCAAAGTTCTAAGCTTGGGTACAAATAAGCATTGACTCGAATATTTCCTTCCCCACCCAAACCAAATATTAACTGTATAACCCCCATAGAAACCAAATGATATATTGACTACGATAATCTGTAAGCATAATAGAATGATTCAGGGGATCTAACCAGTTAGTATTCTGTAAATGTCCTGAACACAGCAATTGATGCTGAATCTTCCAGTTGTAGATATGTATATGTTCATTTTTGAGATAATTTTTAAATTGCTATTAATAACCCAATTATTTCATGATTATCAGGCATCTTGATGCATGAAGAATAAAGATCATCCTTTAGAGTATAAAGCACAAGACAGGGATTCAGGAAATCTGAAATACATTCCCAGCTCTGGAACAAGGCCCTTGCCCCATTAGGCAAGCTAACACTTCCCTGGGCTGCAGTCTCACTCAGACTACAAGGTAGGGCTAGATCATTGTATACACAGACAGTTGTGTGGCATTATACAATTTTTTTTTTTTTTTTTTTTTTTTTTGAGGTACCGGGAGCTAGGGATTGAACCCCGGACCTTGTATGTGGGAAGCCGGCGCTCAACCACTGAGCCACATTGGCTTCCCTGAGTTGGTTTTTTCATTTGTTTTGCTAGCTGCTTGTTTTTGTTTTTTTTTCAGGAGGCACCAGGAACTGAACCCAAGACCTCCCATGTGAGAGGAGTGTGCTCAACTGCTTGAGCCACATCCATTCCCATACAACATATTTTTCATCTATCAATCTCCACAATAACTCAGCAATACAAGGTAATTAATTTTACACATATTTGACCAATGAGAAGCAAAAGTAAGCTCAAAATTTAGGTCTATTTCCTTTATGCATATGAGTAGTGGGTAGTCAGAGAGAGGGTAAGTAACTTGCCTAAGACCACTCAGGTAAGAGAGAGTAGGAGCAGAATCTGTACTCACCTCTAATTCACAGGCCTCTGCTCAAATAACCATGCACCCTGTAGGCTGTACTCTCCTGTTAACTTGGCACTAATGCGGAAAGAGCAACAAGTGCTCATAATGCTCACCTGGTGGCTTCCTGCAGGGCTTTTTCCCTCAACTTAACAGGAAGCACAGATTCTGAATTAAATCAAAGCACCAGACCATAACACCAGCCTAGAAAGTATGGAGTCCAGGGGTAATGGAACCTCATGGATTGAAATTTAGAGGCCCTGCATTGAATCTCAGAGCCATCACATACTTCTTTAACCCTGAACCCCTCAGTTTGCTCATCCCCAAAATGGGAATGTTGTGAAAAGCACTAAGCAAGTGATTGGTCCTCTGCAGAACTTAGCTCCAGCATCATTCATTTTTATCCAGATGCAATCTGCCCAAGATGAAATTGCATGTGATCATCATACATTTTAACAGCCATGCTCAACCTTGGCCACCTGGGGAGATTTAAAAAATGTTGACACCTGGGTCCTAACACCAGCAATTCTGATTTGATGACTCGGGGTATGGTTTGGGCATTGGAATTCTTCGAGGTTCACAGGTAATTCTGACGTACAGTCAATGCAGAGACTGTAATATGTTAACAGCTAGTATTAATGAGCACTCATATGCAAAGCATTGCCACATTACAAAGCATTTAATTTTCTCAACTCTACACAATAAATATTATTTTACCCATGAGGGAATTGAGACTCAAAGAGCTATTTTTCCAAGGTCATAGAACTTGAAAATAGGAGAGCAGAGATTTGAATTTGGGCCTCTATCTTTGAAGTCCCACCTGGAAACCACCAGTGCCCTGAAGGCCTGGGGGCCACAGGCCATTTTTATTACACTTTTTGGCATCTCTTTATTCCTTCAGAGGCATACCCACTGCTGCTCTGAATTTTGAGGATCAAACTTACACTGAGGTGTCAATATTCAGCCCACTTTGTACCTATGTGGAGCTAAAGCCTTATGACAGAGATCAAAATCCCAGGCCAGCTACGATTTTAGAGATACCCCCAAGGGAAACAGATTTCCTCCTAGCCCCCAGCCCATTTCTCATATTCTTCTTACTGATCACCTTTGCCCACTACCTTGTTCCTTGTTCACCCACATTGACGAATGAATCAATGGAAAATTGCCACTTGAAATCACTCAATGTCACTCCAAGTGTTCTTGGCAGGAGGAAGGGCAGGGGGAAGGGAATGTGTGGCAAATGAGACTGAATGACAGACAGTAACCTTGTCGGACAGACTCAGAACCAGGAGGCAATTGATTAATGCCCAACCCAGGCAAGATGATAACAGCGGGCAATGGGTCTCCATTATTTCCATCACAAATCATTATATATATGAGCCTCTCCTGGTTCACCCTAGTGCTTATTTGTTGTCTAATGTACAGTACCATCAAATGAAGTTTTTAAAAATGCACGGGCACATTTAGAAAACTTTGAGCATCCTTTCAGAGGGTTGTCTCTGATTTCCTAGCTGTGACTTTTGTTCCCGTCATAGGAATCATTTAAAAACTTGCCAAGAGACAAAGGGCTAAGTCAGAAACCTCCAAGCATTCAGGCAGATATTCAGGCTTCCCATTAACATGTGTCCATCATGTCATCAGGAGAGAAGGAAGACTGGTCCATCAGATATTGAATCCATCCAAATTCTGACATTCCTCAGCAAATTTTATTGAGGAAGGCAGCATAATTTAGAGAAATAATCCTTACTTTTATCATCAGGAATGATGGTGTACATCCCAGCTGACTGTCAGTCCTATGGGCTTGGCAAACCATGGCAGTTTTCTTAGCTTCAGCTTCCTTAAATACACTGAGGATAAAATAACGTTCTCAAAAGGTTCTTGGGAGGAGCAAAGGAACTAGTTTACACGAAGATCCTTGTAAAGCACTTGCCATCATAAAGATGTGTTGGCTGTCTCTTGTTGCTGGAAAGAATCATTACCTGTAGTTAAATTAGAAATTCCTGCTGCTAGTCACCCTGAAGCAGGCAACACGGAGATGCCCAATTGAGAAGCAGCCACAACACAAATCAATGCTGACTATGTAAAGCACCTATCCCAGTGACTTTCGCTTTGGGGCTGTTTGAATGCACTGTTTCCTCATACATATGCCATGTCTCTCTCATCCAAGGTCACACAGGCCTTTCATTGCTCCTGGGCAGCAGCCACTCAACAAATCTTGCACATGCTGCATATCTTTTTTTTTTTTAAGATTTATTTATTTACTTTATATCCATTTTTTTAAAACCCCTCCCCCCCCTCATTTTTGCTGTTTTTGTGTTCATTCGTTGGGCAACTCTCTGTGTCTGTTTCCTGCCCTCTCCTCTCATCCTTCTCCTCCCGTCTTCAACAGGATTCGATCCTGGGAACCTCCGATGTAGAAAAGGGGCGTTCTGCCACCTGCACCACCGCAGTTCCTGGTGGTTTTTTTTCAGTACGTCTTGTCTTGGCTCTCTCCTGCTTCTCTCTCCTGTTATGTCATCATCTTGCTGTGTGGCTCTGCAGGGCCAGACGGCTCACCCACTCGCAGGGCCTGGGGCCTCACCCGCTTGCAGGGCCTGACGGTGAGCCCGCACACCTTCTATATTTTTCTTTATTTTTACCGGAAGGTCCTGGGGGTCGAACCCAGGTCCCTCCATATGGGAAACAGATGCCCAACCATTTGAGCCACATCCACCCCCATATTTTCTTATATTTAACTTATGTGATTCCAAGGACACCCTAAAAAAATTGGCTAAAAATCTTCCCAGTCATTTTTTTACATGTTGTGGCAATTGTTAAAGATATAGAAAATTAATTTCAATTATGAAGACATTCAGTTAATTTTAACAAATCTTGACTGATTATCTATACTGTGCCAGGCATCATGATATGTGCTAGAATATAACAAGACTTTCTATCCTCAGGAACTCCCATTGTAGTGGGTGTGGTAGGGTGAATTAAGGACCCCAATGAAAGACAGGCTCTTAATTTGCATTCCTGTAGGTGTAAACTCACATGTAAATAGTACTATTGAAATGTTATTCTTAGTTAAGTTGTGGCCCAACTGAATCAAGATGGGTCTTAATTTGTATTACTGGAGTCCTTTATATGCAGGAGAAGTCAGAGTAAGTTGGAGATGCAGCACAGGAGCTAGAAGCCAGTGGAAACCACAATAGCAGACAGAAGGAGAGAGAGATGGCCATGTGACTGCAGGCAGAGATGCCAGCCAAGGAACCCTAAAGGTTGTTGCAAACCAGCCAACACCAGAATGCTCCAGATGAACAGGAGACAGCAATGCCTTGCAGATGCCATGATTTGGGACTCCTAGCCTCTGAAACCAGGAGACAGCCCTGAGCTATTGTTTTAGCTATTCCATTATGCGGTACTTGCCATAGCAGCCTGGCAAACTAAGACAGTGGGGGACACTTACATAAAAGGTAGAGAAATTTACATAAAGAGACAAATTCAGTACATTCTGGTATGTTCTGGGTTGATGTTTCTCCAGGATGCTGTGAAAACAGTTTGGTGTTTGGGAGCACTGAACCAAGAGTGGATTAATAAATTCTGACTGACCAATTTTTGAGTCCTAGAGAAAAATCTAGGTACACAGTACACATAGTTGGGCCCATCTAGATTCTGAGAAAGCCACTCCTTACAAAATTTCAGGCATTTCTTTTCCATTTCATTCATTCATTCATTCATTCAGTAATTGCTGAGGATCCATTAGGTGTCAGGCACTGTGCCAAGAATAGAAGATAAAGAGAAATGGAATGCTTTCTTTGTACTCGACGCACCTTACATTCAAGGGAAGAGTGAAATGTGAAGCATAATAACTGAAATACAAGGTGGTAAGTAAGATAATAAAGACATGTACAAAGTAGATTAGGTCTCCTTGGTTGATCAGCAAAGGCATCCCTGAGAAAGAGACATTTGAATGGATTCCCCCAAGATCCTAGGTGAAGTAGGGGGAGAGAGTGGGGCAGAACAAGGCGATAGCATCTGCAAAGGCACAGAAACAAAGTCACACAGTATTTCTCAGGAAATGAAGTAATTCTCTCACTCACCTCATATTTGCATAGCACTTTCCAGTTCTCCAAGTGAATAACAATAGGCTTCTTCCATAAAACCTGGAAAAAATATTCCAACCGCCACAACATGTAAGAGCTGAGCCTGCTTTGACCTGGTCAGCCATGTGGAATCTTTAAGTCTCCTTCCCTGGCATCAGTCGCTAATGTTCTCTGAGCTATCCCCAACTCGACAACTTCTGAATTTTTTTAATGCGATTTTTAATAGATTGGAAGATGAAACCAAGAGATGACTGGGTACACAGGTAACTAAAGGTGGAAAGACTAGAATCCTACACTTTTAAGCATCCTGGATTTATCAAACTAGGATATAAGTATTATGCTGGAAATCCTCTGTTTGCCTCCCTAGATCCACCCTTCACCCTGCTCCACTCTGCTCTCTCCTGGGAGGCTGACTTATATGGATTGCATCAATCAGGTTCTCCTGACCCCTGGCTTCCATCTTGATTCAGACAGCAGGAGTCATGGGATGAAGATCATAGGTCAGAGGAAGACAGAAGTCACAGTATTTAAACCCCTGGCTCCCTCCCTGTTGGAAACATTCCTCTCCCAACGATCATTCCTCTACCAACAGTCATAGCACATTTCCAATGGCTATGGCTACAACTAGAGATGCAGCTATAGCTACAATTATGGCTACAGCTACAGCTCCCTTCTTAACCTATCAGACCTAGTGTGCATTAGCTCCCCACCTTTGCTAGCCCAAGGGTCCCTATGTTAGTTTCCAATGGCTGCTGCACCAAATTGCCACACACTGGATGGTTCAAAACAACAGAAACTTATTCTCTCACAGTTCTAGAGGCCAGAAGTACAAAATGAAGGTGTCAGCAGGGCTCTTCTCCCTCTGGAGGCTCCAAGAGAATCTGTGCCTTGCCCCTCCCAGCTTCTGGTGGCTGCAGGCACTCCTAGACTTGTAACTGCATCGCTCCAGGCTCTGCCTCCTTGGTCACATTGCCCCCTTCTCTTCCCCCTGTGTTATCTCCCTTTCTCTTAAAAGGACACTTGTGACATTTAGGGTCTACCTAGATAATCTCCTCATCTCAACATCTTAATTTAATCATATCTGTTACAATATCAGGTAATATATGTTCTTTTGCCATATAAGGTAATATTCACTCTTTTGCTATATAAGGTAATATTCATGAGTTCCAGGGATGAGAACATGGGCATATCTGTTTCGTTGCTACCATTCAACCCAAACCTATCTCATGTTGGTTTTCCTTAACTCTGCTCACCCCTTTTTAAATAATGCCTTGATTAAACTCTCATCCATCACCCCAACTGTGCCATCTTTTTTACCCATTCCGACACAAATACCCTTTGATTAAACAGTGTAGCACACATGGGGGGTTGTGAATAAGAAGTCATGGCATATAAATAAATCAGTTGTCCAATAAATAATAAATAAATCAAAATGTTAATTTTCTATTTAAAAAAAAACATAGAAGTAACATGGAGTAGAAAGCAAAATTAATATGAATTTTATAGATAAAATACATGATTTGAAGGAAATTTATTTCCACTGAAGGTCATTTTTAGCTATACTCTCCCATTCTCTTATCCAGTCACTGGGACAAATTGATTATTCTTTGCTGTAAGATGGAAGAGTTTTAGAAACACTAACTTTAATGTTTTGGTTTGTTATCTGTTTTCAGTGATTAGCCTCTAGACGTAAAGGATAATGCCCAAAAGAAGCAGAGCATTTGTGTAGTTCTGACCCTATTCCATTAGGAGCTAGCAAACTCATTTTACGTCTTTCTCCAGTTTACCAGCTGTGCAGGGGTAAGATGATGAGGTAGTAGAATGAGGATATGTTGGTCAGGTTAATGAAATTCACATTATTGGACCATATGTAAGCCTTCATTAAAGGAAGTCTGGATGAGTACTCATTCCATCATTATGTATATTACACTTGTCTCCATTGATGGCTCTGGGTAACAAGCAAAAGTAAATGCAAAGGACTTAGAATTTAGCATACTGATGATAAAATAAAAGTATTTCTTTGCAAAGCTCAACAAATTTAGATTAGCCTCCATACCAAGAAACTATTAGAGAAGGACAAACAGTGTGTTAGAATGCTGCCTCAAAGAAGCCTAATGCCATCCTTGCCTCTGCCTCATTTTTCACATGCAATTCATCAGCAAATCCTGCTAGCTCTGTGTAAACAATATATCCAACATCTAACCACTTCTCACCACCCTCCCTCATCATCAATCAGGTGGATTGATTGTCGTCTCTCTCTCTCTTTTTTTTTTTTTTAGGTGCTACCAGGGATTGAACCCAGGACCTTGTACATGGGAAGCAGGCGCTCAACCACTTGAGTCACATCCACTCCCCAATTGCAGAGTCTCTAAACCAAAATTCTGCTACTGCCCTTGCCCCTACAGTCTATTCCCAACAGAGCTAAGGAGGTCTTTTTAAAACACGAGTCAGGTCATATCATTCCTCTGATGAAACTCTTCCAGTGGCTTTCCATAGCCCTCCTAGTAAACTCCAAAAACCCTAAAAATGACTTTCAAGGTTTTCAATCAGTGTTACTCATTGAAGGATGGGCAGAGGGCTCCTACAATGAAGGGGCCTTTTGTAAACCTCTCTAGGGGGTTTTGCTGTCAATGTGACTGGCACTGTCCTCCATGAAAGAAAGGCTGTTAGATGTCCTGCAATGGACAGCTCCACCCTGTGAAGAATCTCCTTGCCTCCTTCACGGTTTTTAGGTGTCCCCTCTGGACATTATCTATCACTTCATTTGGAACTTTATCAAAAGTTGTTCTTTCACAAAATTACATCACGAGTTCAATATCACTCATGATATTTATGTCACCAAATCAATCGACATTTATATGTCATGTTCAATGATTGCTTCATTATGTCAGCTGGTGTGATCATGCACTAGCACTTACATCTATTTTTTAATAAATTAATTTCTTTTATTTTTCACTTATATTTCTTATAGAGAATTTCTGAAATTGTGTAGCTAGGTTATATAACCTATGAATTTCATTTCAGGATAGTACAGGAGGCATTGCAAAACATTTGTTCTGGTATGGGCCATTGGCTCTAACAGGACCATTTTACACAATCCTGCCTGTCCCTTCTCTGATTTCCCCAGGCCCCGTTATGTACCTCTCCACTAGCCTTGCTGAGCAATCGAAGCTCAGTCCCACTTTAAGGCCTTAGCACTGGTTTTCCTTCTCAAGCAATGCTCTACCCTCAAATATCCACATGAATATGCAACTCCAATCTCTGCACATATCACCTGAGCAATGAGAACTTTCCTGACCACCCTTTTTAAAAGAACAACTTCCCATTCCTGGTGCTCTTCTCCATAGTATTTATCATCCAGCTAATAGCCTCTATGTTTCACTTGTATAAATATTTGCTTATCATCTGTGGCTGCCTGTTGGAATGTAAACTAGCAAAGGCCATGGCCTTTCATTCCAATAGTGCCTAGATCAGCCTGGCACGTAGTAAGCACTCATTATGTGTTTGTTGATTTAACAAATGAACATGTTTTAATTTTTAGGAGTTCTTTTTTGGCTGAATAGTCTTATTTTAGAGCATCCTCTTCTTGTTTCATGATCGCGATATATTTTCATATAATTCTCCAAAAATATTATAAAGATGATTTTGATTTGCTGTTAAATATGTTCTTCTTCCTGCATTGTCTTTTTACTTCAAGTCCCCATCCTACCCCAGTGCCACCCCTTTATTTTCTTTGGCTGTCTCAATCTCTTTGTTCATGTTAGAGGCTTACTCAGATGTTGATGATCCTTATCTGCCTGCACATTTTTCTGAGAGGCTCTAAAAGGCAGACTGGGGGGAAAGGGGAGGCAGGCCCTGTCCACTGATAATGTGAGAGGTCACCTGTTCACCAGCTGTCTCTCTGTATGTGAATGCCCAAAAGTCAAGACTTGCTAGTCTTTTCTCTGTGGTGGATACTGATGCCAGAGAGGTATAGACTTGGTCGTTACACTCTGGAACTTGGCCTGGGGGAGGGGAGATATTGATTCTCACTGCTCAATTAGTAGGTTTTCAGTTATTCCTCCTTTTTTCTGTGCCAGGCCTCAGCACACCATTTCCCCGTGCCTGTCATTTCCTCTAGCTTCCCCGATTCTATTCACCAGTCACTAACTTATTTTGGGTAGGAAGTAAGCCCCCAGGAGACAAATTCCTTCTTTAAAGGATTTTCAAACAAATCATATGTTGTTGGCAAAGTTCTCTCTCTATTCCTTCCTCATAAAATTTATCCTTATCTTCCCCAGAGCTTGGTGCCTCCAATTCCATGGCCTTTCTGATGATTTGTGTGGTAAATCATATTGCTTCCCATTGGTGTCACAGACTGCAGACACAACTTTAATTTTCCTCTGTCCCATGAATTCACTGACCATTCTTCCATTTGTCAGATAGTTTCATTGGAGATCATGTTTGTCCTTTGTCTTTTGTTCTTCTTGATTTGTGGTGATTTGTGAATGGCAAAAAATGCAGAAGAGTCTTTATTTCACCATTTTGAAATCCATTCTTTATGATGACTTATAATGGCAAAAAAGTTTTTATTATTTTTATCTAATGAATTAAAGCGGGTATTCCATTGCCTTAATTCACTTAGCCTATTATTTTTTGAGTACTCAGCGTGTGCCAAGCAATGCATTAGACACAAGAAGGAGAGCAATAAGACAGACAGACATGGGCTTTTGCAATGGGGAGAGAAACATCAACACATAAGAGGACTGTTATGAAAGGAGAAATTCAGAATGCTGTGCAATCATATTGCAAAGGAATTTAACATTGTATAAAATACAAACAGTGGTGGTTAAGCTGGTTTAATAAGTAAGGCTTATAGGTAAATAAATGCAGTAGATATAGAGAGGTAAGATAGGCCATCTGAGCAAAGCAATAGCAAAGCCAGTCCAGGAGGCAGGACAGAGGACAGCCTGTTCAAGGAACCGAGAGTAAAATTCACCTAGAGAAGAGATGCAGAAGGGAGACAGGAGAGCAGCACTCAATGTGGAAAGAGGAATAGGCGGAGATCAGAGTCTCTTGAGCTGTACTTAAAATGTCAGACTTTATTCTAAGGGTAATGGGAAGTTACCTCTCTAACTAAAGATTAAGTATTTGGTCATATATGTTATCTTGTCTGTGTAGGTATATATGTGTGTGTGTTAGTGTGTGTTTAATATTTATATCTCTAATCCATATGGAATGCATTTTTATGTAGGGTATAGAAAGAAAGTATATGTTAATTTTCTTTTCCAAATAATAAATTTCCCAGAACAATTTAATAAATAGTTGTTTTAGTTTCCTAGGCTGCTCAAGCTAGTACCATGAATTAGTTCAGCTTAAGTAATGGGAAATTTATTCACTCATGGTTTTGAGGCCAGGAAATTGTGCAAATCAAGGCATCACCAAGGCAATGCTTTCTCCCCAAAGACTGTGGCATTCTAGGGCTGATCGTCGATGATCCCTGGCTCCTCTGTCACATGGCAAGGCACATGGCTGCATCTCTTGGACTCTCCCTCCTCTTCTGTTGTGTTTCAGCCCCTTGCTTCCTGTGGCTTTCTCTCTCTCTGTCTGAATTTCATTCTCTTACAATGGACTCCAGTAATAGAATTAAGACCCATCCTGTTTGAGGTGGAAACCTTATCAAACAGTCCTACTTACAGCGGGTCCACACCCACAGGAATGGATTATATTTAAGAACATGCTTTCTGGGGTTCATAAAGCTTCAAACTATCACAATATTCCATTCTTTCTGTATTAATTTGTGGTTCCTTCTTTATCATATATAAAGTCGTTATATAAAGTTCCTTCTGATTATCTGTTCTATTTCATTGATCTATCCAACTATACTTACACCAATATCACAAGGTTTAAATTGTTTTGACTTTCTGTCTTCATAGCTGACAGAGCTAGTTCTTACTAATTACTCACCCAATCAGTGTTGATTGAATTAGAAAATCCTGATTCAAGAAAAAAATGTATGCATTTTCATATTGTTACCTGAAAGCATTGAATCCAAATAAAAGGTGAAATTCTGTCATAGTCTCTTCAATTACAAATTTAAAAAGTCAGAACCAGTATATTTCTAAGAAGCATCTTATTTTTAGATAAAAATAATAGCAAATACTTATTCAATACTTAACACTGTGCCATGTGCTTTATATGCATTGGCTTGGCTCATTTACGAAGTCCTCTTGCTGCTAGGCCATCCTGCCACATGGTCCCAGTCAACTTCAGTGGGATCAGTACTCTGATGATCACATTTTGCAGTTAAAGCAACCGAGGCTTAATTCACTTACTTAAGATTACCTGGCCAGGAAGACATGGAGTCCTATAATTTTTTTCTGTTTAAACTGTATGTAATATATAATAACTATTAATTATCTTTCCTCTATATTCATAACAATCTCTACAAACTAAAATCACTGCCCTTACAGCAGTATATTGCAATTGTGTATTTGTCTATCTCTCCCACATTTTTGAGAGGAGAGACCACTTCTCATTTGTGTTTGTGTCCATTGTCTAACACAGTAATTCAAACTTAGGTGGCAATAGGTATATACATGTTGATTGAATTAACTGTTTACCTTTGCTTAAACTATACCAGAAGGCTGAGAAGATGAGAATGGGGTTCAAGGGCAGACAGAATGAACAGCAAGAACAAAACAAAGTCAATGTCTTCCATACAGTCCTAACATACATGAACATACATGAAACTAATTGGCATACCACCGTGGATTCTGACCCCAGTCAAATCCACATTGTTTGATGGAAATTAAGGAACAAACATTAGCCCCAGAAAGAGAGGACAACAGAGTAGCTTCTTGGGGCCAGTAAATATGTGCTGCTAAGGGACAAACCCCTGGCACAAAGGCCACCTCATGTTGTGACAGCTCTGCTCTGACTGCTCTTGGGAATGTTCCAAGGTTGACAGCTACAAACCTGGAGTTTATCTAACTTTCAATCTTGAGTAACAGCACACCCTGCACAAGTTAGCTGGTGCCTTACACAGCTGTGATCCACAATGTGAAAGGAACATATTATCTTCAGTTTAAACGTGTCCATTATATTAGTTCCAGTGGCTCTTTACAAAATTTCGGTTGTCTAGCAATCAGGGGCTTTCTCCTCTCCTCAGGGCTCACCACCCTCCTATTCAAACCTTTTGTCAGATTCAATATCTTAGTAAATCACCATCAGCTCAATAAATGTTTGAGAGGAAATAGAACTGACACCATATTTATTTACTTCTAAGACTGGTTCAACCCAGAAAAATAAACACTCTAACAAGCCTTTTTCTGGAAGAGCTTTCAGCCTCTCATGCTACAAAGAATTGAATTTATTTATTTGTTATATTACATATAAAAATGTACTTAGCATTTTCAATGTTCCAGTTAATGTGTGATGCCCTTGCATGAGAGACTTGCAATCTAGAGGGAGATGAAAACACAAAAATACTTAAATTATAATGTAATAAGGACTTTTTAAAAGGACAAATCAAGTTCTGTGAGAGAACAGAGGGTGACAACTCACATTGGCTTGGTTGGAGGAGTAAAGTCTTCCTAGAGAAGATGCCTTAGGAGATGTGCTATAAAAGATGGCTAAAAGAGGGGAAAGTATTCATTGCATATGTTCTAGTGTCAAGACACTAACTTAATAACAGTAATAGCCAATTTTTATAGAACAGATTCCACGTGCCACACTGTGCTGAGGGCTTTACATGCATTTAACCCTCAAACAACTGCCTACAACAACTATATTGATGCATTAAGCAAATGCCATCTGAATACACACCATGTGGCAGATATTGTTCTTACTACTAACATTACTCTCAAAGATGAAGAAGTTGAGTATTAGAGAATCAATAGAGCTAGGATTTTAACCCCAGCAACCTGCAGTCTGGTTCCAGAGCCACCACAGAACTGGGTTGTCCAATATGGCAGCCACTAGCCACATGTAGCCACTGAATACTTGAAATGGATTGTCCAAAACATGGGACTGTATAACACGACTGTATAACACGAAATCCAGTGGTAGAAGATGGTACACATTTGTTATAGTTCATGAGAGAAAGTTCTCACTTTCTCTCATGAACTATAACAAATGTATAATACAAATACAGGATGTTAATAATTGGGTGGGGTTGGTGGAAAATACACTAAATATAAGATATGGGCCGTGGTTTGTAGTAATATTTTGATGATATTCTTTCATAGTTTGTAACAAATGTTTCACAACAATACAAGGTGTTGGTGGTGGGGTGATGTATGGGAGCCTTGTATGACGTTATGTATGTTTGTTTTGTAAGTTCACAACTTTTACTATATACTTATGGTTTATGTATGTTCATGTATGAATGATATACTTCAATAAAATTTTATTTAAAAAAGAAAAGATGAATACCGAGATGGCCTCAAGGAGATTACATTGTAGAGTAGCGGGGAGATGGGGCCATTATGCAAATCAGTACAATTCAAGGTAGTATGTGATAACTGCCAAAGTTGGGGCAGGGCACAAATAGTATTATTTAGCAGTTCAGATAAGTTAAATCTCTTCTGACTGGCATAACTGAATATCTCTAGTGGCTAGGTTACAACTGAATTTTTACAAAATTCTACATCTGAATATTTTCTCTAACCCATGGGCTATGATTGAAATATGAAGGATATCTGAAGCCCATAGGAAAACCTCTGATTATGAATTCTAATGGCTCAATCAGCTACCCTGCACGAAGAATAAAATGGATTAACAAAATGCGTGGCAACTCTAGAACCCAGTTAGACCACAACTGCTAAAGAGGAGCAGACTTCCTTCATCTAGCAAACATGTAAGTGCCTAACAAATACTAAGACCAATATATCAGATTACGATATTAGTTGACTTGCTGGGTCCCTTTTCCCTCTCTGCACACACATTACAGGAGATAGTGGTAGGCAGAGAACTGACCAAGAGGCAGACAAGCAAGGGTTCTGGAGAAGTCACAAATTAGTAGGTAATCTCTGAATAATGAGAATTAATTATATCAACATAGCTCCACTGGTCCTCCACTGTGTTTTCATTTTTTGATTAATTTAAAGAATCTCAATCTAATTTATGAGCAAGCAGGATGTTTTTAAGATAAACAAAGCTGTCTGCAATTTGTATTTCTCCGGACTTTGTCCAGCTCCAATTTCACATTTACCTCATTCTCTCAATTGTTATGGACTACTTATTCTTTGACAACACAAAGAACAGATGTGCTTCAAACCAAGAGGCCAAATGCTTCTCCTGAGAATTCTCCTCCACGGGAATTGCTATAAAAGGTGCTATAAAACGTGAATCTTCCTCTCAGTGTTTTGAAGGCAAGGTCTTCGCTCTGCACGGCATCGTGTTACCTGGGGTTTATGGTTCCGGAGCTGTAACTTTCAAGTGCAAATGTGATACAAGCAAGACCACTTGAGACATGAGAACATATTGAGATGTCATTGTAATTACAGAGGACACGGACTTGGCCTGCAAGCCAGTTCTATGTACGTGCAGGGCTAGTTTTCTTCAAGCCAGCTCTTCATCTCTCTCCTCAACTCCCTGAGGACTAGCCAAAAATAGAGACAAACCAAACAGTGTGAGCACCTTTCTGGAATTAGAAACACTGGCAACATAAACTCTTCCAATAGGGGAGCCTGCGTTGAGTCTTTGTCATACGCCAGGCATGCGAATGACTTTAGTTCTTACCACAATGCTAAGTAGATATCATTCGTTTCCATTTTGCAAATTAGGAAACCAAGGCACAGGGTGACCAGAAACACCCAGGATCTGAACCAGAAGGGTTAAGTCACTTGTCTGTGGAGGAGCAAGGATTCAAATGTAGGTTTATTTAACCCTTGTCTGTTCTGCCAAACTCCATGACAAACTGCCTACTGAAACATATTTTATCTTAACAACGTACGAATGAATCCTCTCCATAATTCTGCAAAGCATTTGCTATAATTGGGCAAATCGAGACATGATTGTTAGCCATATTTTCTCATCTGTAAAATGGGTTAATGGTAACAGTCCCATCATAACACCTGGTTGTTAAGTTGCCATGTGTGTTTTTCAAATGTCAGTTTTTTGGTTTTTTTTTTTTTGTCTACTCATTCCCACTTCATTCCACAGAAGATTTGAAATGGCTTGGCAAGTCAACCACCTCTCTATGCCTTTATTTTCCCCTCTGTAAATGGGGATGCTAATGCCAGCCACATGCTGACCCCAGGGGATGCAGGAATTAAATAACTGGTCAGAAAACATTTATTTATTGCCAGGTACCATACCAATGTAACGTTGCAAGTGAGCACTGGAGCTGAAGAATACTTTCAGAATTCAAGACCTTGATTTTTCTCTTTTATCTCTTCACCCGTAAAAGGGCACAATAAAGGCAAACAAGACTCTTCGTTTCCTTGTTTCTGACTTTTCGTTACCCACAAACTTGATATGTGCTGCTTTTAGTTAAATCATTATGTTCCTAAGTCCTCACAGCTTCAAGGGTCCAAGGAAAGATAACAGCAGGCTTCATCCCAGGACCTGCTACCTGAAAACATGTTTCTGGAAAAAAAGGTGAATGCTGGGGATACTTAATAGCAATCTCCAAGGTATAGTTTTCTGGTCAGTTCCATTCTCCAAATTTGGTCAGAAAAGAAAGCAAAGCCCTCACAGACAAATATTGAACCAGGTATTAAAGCACCACCAGAGCACATATATGCATATATATTTATATATCATTTTACAAATATTGGTATGTATTATGAAAATTTTGATTTTTACCCACAATAAAAAATAAATAAATTTAAAAAAAAAAAAAAAGCACCACCAGGCACCATGCATAAATAGCAGCTGCTGGAAGGAACGTGGGGACCTCATCACCTGGCAACAACTCTGAGTAAAGCTTGTTCCTGAGCGATGGTAGAAGAAGTGAAATCAAACATCCATGGTGTGTGGCCAGGCCTCTATGTCTGCAAACACCAAACTTTCATTGAAAATTCAAAAGGGATTACTCAGGGACTGTTAGAAATTGTGAAGAACAAGGAAAGGAGTAGTGTGTTCCTCTGGAACAAGAAGAGGGTGGGAATATAGTCAGTGTAAACTCTTCCTGCAGTTCTGATCTTCTTGTAATTGTTTCATGGTCTAGAGATGTCATCTGGAGAACTTTCTAATGACACAACTCTGTTTTTTTGTTTTTGTTTTTGTTTTTTTCTAAGTTTATGCCAGTGTTATGAGAGAAAAGAAGAAAATTAATATGTTTTGAGTACCTAGCACCGGCCATGACCTACACTAGGTTGTTAGTTCCCATTACCTCACTTGATTCTCACAAGAGCCTCACAATTACTTCAATTAACAGTGGGGGAAGGAAAGCGGATATGGCTCAAGTGATTGGACTCCCATCTACCATATGGGAGGTCCAGGGTTCGATTCCCAGGGCCTCCTGGTAAAGGCAAGCTGGCCTACGCAGCGAGCTGGCCCATGCAGAGGGTTGGCCTGAGCGGAGAGCTGGCGAACAAGATGATGCAACAAAAAGAGACACAGAGGAGAGAATAAAAGATACAGCAGACCAGGGAGCTAAGTTAGTGCAAGAGATTGAGCACCTCTCTCCCACTCCTGAAGGTCCCAGCATCAGTTCCCGGTGCTGCCTAAAGAAAAGACAAGCAGACACAGAAGAACACACAGCAAATGGACACAGAGGGCAGACAGCTAGCGCAAAAACAATGGGGGCAGGGGGGATAAATAAATAAATAAATCTTTAAAAAAAACAGTGGAGGAAACTGAGGCTCAGAAAGTACAATGACTAATTAATGATCAAATCTCGATTCAAATTCAGATATCTATGATTTGGAAACCCATACCCTTTCCATCTATCATGATCCAACACTATCTCAGCAGTGTTATCCATAACTGAACATTCCCCATTCCCACTCAGCCACCAGGAAGTATATGATAATGGTAACTGGATGGAGCACTGGAGCTGAACCGAAATAAGCCATGAGCTCTGTTCTATAAACATTTTCCACTAGTGTCACTCAAGTCTCTATTTACTCTATATAATTTATTTGTACCCCAAATAGGATTTCAAGTGGAATCTCTTATACATAAGCTTTATATGGACACAGAAGATTAGCGCTCAAAAGGTTGTAGAAGCAAATGGTTCAAATCCCCTAATTTTGCAGAAAAGGAATCAGAGGCACTAAATGCTTATGAGTGTTTGCTTAAGGTCATAGAGCTAGTAGTGAGGATAAGAAGAGAGTCCAAATCTGTGTCTGTCTCAGGATATCTTGAGATTGTGAGCCCTGTCATCTGAAAGCCATAGAAATAAACAGTCTAGTTCAATCAGACAATGTTATGTTTATCTCTTCCATCAAAAGGAATGACAAGATTAAGAAAACATATAATAAAGAAAGGCCATGAATTTAAAACCAAGTAATCTAGCCTCACATCTCAGCTTCACTTGCTTTGTGATCTTGAAAAACTTGTTTAACTTCTTGGAACTTTCTTTACTTTCTCTCTAAAATAGGAATGTTAAAAAATAAAATAAAATAGGAATGTTAATCTCTACCTTAATTAATTATTTTGAGTATTTAATGAAATCACATGGGGAAATACTTAACACTGTTTGGCACATAGAAACCATGCAATAAGAATTAAACTTCTCCCCTTACTTACAAACTTTGAGGAAAAACCTAAGTCATTAAAAGCACTGTGACGGGAAGCAGATGTGGTCAAGTGACTAGGCTCCCGTCTACCATGTGGGAGGTCCAGGGTTCAATTCCTGGGGCCTCCTGGTGAAAAGCAAGCTGGCCTGAGTGGAGAGCTGGCCCATGTGGAGTGCTGGCCCATGCAGGAGGGCTGGCCTGCTTGGAGAGCTGGCGCAGCAAGATGATGCAACAGAAAGAGATACAGGAGAGAGACAATAGGAGACACGGCAGATCAGGGAGCTGAGGTGGTACAAGAGATTCAGCACCTCTCTCCACTCCAGAAGGTCCCAGGATCAGTTCCCAGTGCCACCTAAAGAGAAGACAAGCAGACACAGAAGAATACACAGAGAATGGACACAGAGAGTAGACAACAGGTGGGGAGGGGGAGATAAATAAATAAATAATTTTTAAAAACAACAACACTGTGACAATGATTAGTAACTTATTTTTTCAGCACACTTGAATCCTCGAATTTGTGGGTGCAAACATGAGAGAAATAAAAGACTCAAAACAGCATTAGACTTGTAAACAAAAAATACAACCCAGTCACTACTACGGGCATGAACACTTCCATATAAAAGCATCCACCATTAGCACACTATTTATTCAGGAATTATCTGCCCATCAGCATAATGTCCCTGTGTGAGTAAAATAGCTTACTGCCCTATGCTCACACCACACACACCAGTTCTCACATGACACAGCCAACACCATTCTTCCTTTGGCAACAGCTTGCCCTCACACTCTGTCTCTTACTTCTTTCTTGCAACAAAGTGCATTTGACTCTACCACATCCCTGACTTCCTAAAATGGAATATATATATATATACATCATTGTGGCAAAAGTAAATATGCATTATTTAAAATGTGGCACACACCTATGAATGCAACCCAGTATACTGTTAAGATGCCAGCTCCTGGTGTCCAAGTAATCCACAAGGCCAGTTTATTACTGGGCTCCAGACATATCCAAAGTCAGAGAAGTCTGGAGGGTCCTGCTGTTCCACTATGAAATCCTGAAGCCCTAGCTTCCCAGGCTAGGATCCAGAAAATGCATCTCTTTCTCTCATCCCACATCCCCTGGAAATGAATAAGAATTTGTTGTATGATAAATAAGTACTCCAAGAATGGAATCTTTTAAGGACAAATCTTAGGAGTTAAAATTATTTTTTTATTATTATTATAAGGATTATATCTTCAATTCAAATTTGTCTTCTTCAAAATCAAAGACAGTGGAGGCCACACTTTGCATTCTAGGATATTAAACTCTGTGCTGATAATGACAGGCAATTATCTCTGACTCTGTGTGCTGTTGGTTTTAATGCAGTGTATATTTAACAAATATTCATTGTCACTAAATTAACTCCACTAAACTAACTCCACTTGCATTTTCAGCAGGAAAATGAAGACAAGAGGAGGAGGAGGAGGAGGAGAAATTAAGTTCTTTTCATATGCCAAGACCCACAAAATACTGAATGTCATCAGGAAGAAGATTAGAAACAAAATGGAAAGCATGACACAACACCTTATATAAGTGTCTCTAGGTCATATAGGGGCATTGCTTATTCTCTAGCTCTGCCTCTCCTGTGCTCATCATTTGGGGCCATCTGATCAACCCTCAGAAGCTGCAGTCCAGTGAACACAGCATTAAGCCAGGTCGCTGTGAGTCCTCTAATCCTATATCTCAGTGCTAATAATTAGGCTTGTTTCTGCTCCCTATCACCAAGCCAGACTCTTGTTTTTTCTAATTCCAGAATTTGGATACATATCACTTTAAATGATGAAGTCCCCACCTCTGACTTGATTAGCACCCAGTATGCCATTTCCTTCAAGACCAAAATTGAGTTATTATTATGAACTAACCATTATGTAAACTGAACCTACATCTTTTTTCATCCTCACAAAACACTTTCAAGGCAAGTAGAACTATCCCCATTTTATAGATAAAGAAAGTAAAGTTTAGGGAGGTGACTCACCTAAGGTCACGCAGTAGTAAGTTGTGGGATGGGATTTTATTTGATTTCTCACTCCAAAATTTATATATTTTTAACTACACACTATAATGCCTCCCTTATTCCTGCATTATAGGCACCCACATTCTAGCAGCCTATGGAGACCAGAAAATAAATAGCATGGGAACATGAAAACAGAGCATGTAAACCATGTAACATTAGCAGAGGTGGAAGCAACTCATTATTCCTGGAAGAGGCTGTGAAGGTTTTATTTTCGTGATTAGTCTGGAAAGAAGAGGAGGAAGAAGCGAGGGGATGAAAATTTATAAATGCCGAGTAGTAGCTTAAAGTAAGAATTATGGTGTTTGGAAGGAATGTGGCACGAGAAGAAGCTCAAAGGTTGTTGGAAGATGGTTAGAGCAAGAGTTTGCCTGCAAACTATTAAGTTTGAACTTGTCTTAGAATGAGTATGCTTTCAATAAAAATTAGCTTTGCCTACAGTTTGGAGAACAGATGAGAGCAGAGAAAATCCATTAGCTGAGAGACTATTACAGTCCAGACTAAGATGATGGGCCCTGATTCAGGCCCATCGTGACAAGGGTGAAAGAGGTATTTGGAAATATGGCTTTACAGAATGTAATTGGTAGTCAATTGAGCTATGAAGGTTGAGGGTGAAGGATTAGTTGAAGGTTCTGGTTTAGGTAACAGTTCCAGAAATATCACTATCCTTAAACTAAGGGACACATATTGAAACATTAAAAAAGTAAAATTAAGGGAGCAACTGTAGTTCAGTGGCTGAGCACCTGTCTCCCAAGTACAAGGTCCTGGGTTCAATCCCCGGTACCTTTTTTAAAAAAAATAAAATTAGAACAATATGAGGATGTACTAGGTCACATAGTGTGCTTATGAAAAGTGTATGTTAATGAGCAGTAGTCTAAAACAGTGCTTCTTAAATTTTAATGTGCATAAAATCACCTAGGAATCTTATTAAAAAGTATATTCTGATTTAGTAGGCCTGGTGTGAACCCAAGAATCTACTTTTCTAACAAGCTCCCAATGATGCCTATGCTGGCCTACAGACCACACTTTGAGTGGCAAGGGTGTAAAATACCAAAAGGAGATCTTCAAGATGCTTCTAGACAGATGGCAACTAATAAAGCAATAAGGAAATCCAAATCTGGCAATAGAGGATTTGGGTGGACCATTGTGGAGGGGGATAGAATATGTCTTTTCTTTTGAGGGTACTGCGTGAAGTCCTGCTATGCTTCCACAATGTGTCCTGACCATTGCTTGTGGAGGCCATATGGTAACCTTGGCTGTCTCAGTAGTTCATCCTGGGAGGTCTTTTCCATGTACGAGATAGAAAGAATGAGCTCCATGTAGACTGCAGGCTTACTTCCATCACAGCCAAGAATGCTCACCTTCTACAGAGAAAAAGTTCCCTTGGCTTCTTCCTCTGCCAAGATTCAAAGACTCACAATGAGAGGTGGAGATGAAAACATTAAGCACAAACTTCCTTAAAGAATGTTGAAAATGTACATCAGGGATCTTTGTCCAAAAGTAAGTAATTATTGTTTGGCAAGAGTTTAGAACAGTGGACTGAGCAGTACATGTATCCTTTTAGGTACCTTCTTACCAACAATTGTCTGCCTTTATAACTTGTAGGCTTGCTGTTTTTGTTGTTATTTGTTTCTATTTTAATCCAGTTTCCTACTGAATATTCATAAGGTATCTGATAAAATTACTTTTTAAGTGATGCATGCTAATCCCTCCCCACACACACAAATATGCTATTGTTTCTATAAAAGGAAAGACTCCAAATATTGAAAAAGACTTTAAAAATCAGCTGAGGCTGCTATCTATTTATGCACGAGTCCTCTTCACAATAATTTAGCCAAGTGGTCAATTGCCCTCTGCTTGTGCGCTCCAGTGCTGGTTAGCTCACAGCATGCAAGGATCACACTTTAAGACAGCCAGGTTAGAAAATTCTAACTTATATTCTGCCAAGCTGGTTCCATAACTCTTCCATTTATCAGTCCTAGTTCCACTTTGAGGAGTCACAAAGAATATTTTAACCCCTCTTCCAAATAACTGTTCTTCAAATGTTGACGGCAACTACCATGGAACCACAAGATCCTTACTTGTCCAGGTTAAAAGTCTTCAGTTCCTTTGGCTTGTTCCTCTTATAAAATGAATTCAGATTTCTTCTCCATCCTATGACCTGTACTATAAAAGTGTTCCAGTTTTTCTCTTACACCATGGTGTCCTCAAAGGTAAAACTCCAAGTGGGATTCTGAGCACTTAGATTAAAATGTGCCTGTAACACCCCTTATATTAGTTATTTTTTCTACTTTACTCCATCCTATAATCACATTACAGGGGCAGAAAAGGGAAAAGAACTCAGATCTGGAGAGAGAAGGATCTGAGATTAGTTATCCTGCTATCCAGCTTAATAGCTATGTGGGAAAGTTATTCAACTTCTCTGAGCTTAAATTTCCCATTACAAAATGGCAAAAATTAAAATTAAGGATGGCCATAGGATACATACCAAGTCCCCTAACAATGCCTGTAGTAGGCATTCAATAAATCATAAATATTATTATTAATTTTGTTGTTTTGGCAAAGCATGTCACTGATTAATCTATATTGCAATTACAATCAGCCAAATTCCTTAAATCCATTTTTTAAAATCACATTCTACTAGCACTACTATTTTATTTTTAAATGGGTGGCATACATTTATCCTTATTTTTTTTCAAAAGCTTGAGTTCTTTGTGGATCACAGTTCTGTAAGCAAATATTTTCACTACCCTTGTCAACTTTGAACAATCCAAAATTCTTATCAGCATGACAAAAATGTTATTATTTAAAATAAAAACACACTCCCCCCACAAGATTGAAAGAAGAATCCTATGCCTCTAGAAATATCACCATTCAGATGAACATTGACCCTTTGAATTAAGCCCTTCAACCTCCTGTAATTATCCTATTTATACTAAATCATCCTCCTATTGCTCCACCTATCCACAAAGCTGTCATGAATGTATCTTTCTGACATCATGTTGAAGTCCAAATGTGTACTGCATATGTCTAAGCCCTCACCCTAGTGTTCCTATCAGAGAAGCAAATGATTCTATCATGTATGCTTTATTCTTGGTGAGCCCTTGCGGTCTAATAATGATTATTGATTCCTTTTACAAATGCTTATAAAATCTCTTCTTAATAATTCTTGTCAAAATCCAAAAAAGCAGTTCTCGCTGTCACCAGTGATGAGAAAAATTATTTCACATAATTGTTTAACAAAATTTCCTGTTAAACTAAGAGTATTTTCCAAACACAGGTTACAGACAATATAATTCCAGGGAGATGCTTCATTAAAAAAAAAAAAAATTATATGGATTTCCAAATAAGTTTAAGAATGGCTGAAAACATAAAATACTTTGGCGATTTTCAATTAACAATAGCTTATTTTTTTAATTTTTTAATATTTTTAAAAAGATACTTCAATTACATAAATGTTACACAAAAAATATAGGGATTCCTATACACCCCACCTCCCACACCTCCCACAACCTCCCACATAAACATCCTTCATTAGTGTGGCACATTAATTGCAATTGATAAACACATCCTGGGGCTTTGCCATTAAGCATGGACCACAATTCACATTATAGACCACACTCTCTCCCACACAGTTTTGCATGTTATATGATGATATAAAATGGCCTATATCTTTCATTGCAATGTCACTCAGGACAATTCCCAAGTCCCAAAAAAGCCCCTGTATTACAAATGCTTTTCCCTCTCCCTGCCCCCAGAGACTCCAGTGGCCACTGGTTCCACATCAATGTTGTAATTTCTTCCATTGCTTAAATCACAATATGTCTATAGTTGAATACCAGGAAGTCCACTCTAGTCCATAGCTCTTCCCCCCATCCTGAGGATTCTGGGATGGTGATGTCCACTCCACCTACAATTCAGAGGGGGCTTATATCCCATGGATAAAATGGATGGGATTATCCTGCTTGCAGCTACAGACTCCCCCCATTCCCTGGGATGGCCGTTGTCCATAATCATCTCCCTGCCAGTTATCCTGGGTGAGTCCAGTGAGCTGTAGAGTAGAAATTGCTCCTCCACCAAGTTTCTGGGCCCAGTTAGCACATGGACAGCCCAACTACTCAACTCTCTGGATGTACATCTACAAACTCCAGCACCAAGTATAGGTTTGAAAAGAAGGGACAGATGAGCCGTTTACAGGGAAGACATAGTTGAGTCCAACTCTGTCACTCTCAGGAACACAAACTCCAAAGTAGGGCCCAATGGCAAGGGACCAAACTCCGGAGCTATAGGACCTCAGTGCTTCCAGAGTCCTCAGGAGCCCCACTATTTGGGGTGATATCCACTTTGGAATTCTATGAGATCCTACTGAGATGTGCGTAAGCATTACCTCTGGGATGGCCTCCCAACTATTTTGAAGTCTCTTAGCCATATAAACTCATTTGTCTTTACCTTTTCCCCCTTCTATTCAAGGACTTTTTCCAGTCACATTGCCAGTTGGTGCTTCATAGCAATCCCTTGGTGCCAGGGAGGCTCACCCCCGGAAGTCATGTCCCATGCTGGGAGGAAGGTAATGCATTCATATGCTGAGTTTGGCTGAGAGAGAAGTCACATTTGAGCAACAAAGAGGGAACTCTTAGGCACCCCATAACAATAGACTAAGTTTCCATTTCAAGAGCAAAGACTCATAAGGCTAGTCATCAATATCAAGGGCCCATCAGTGGATCATCCTCCTTTGCCAGTCACTGTCCCTGCAGTTGGGGGACTGTTGCTGCTACCTTGAAGAATGTGGCAGAGCTCTCCAGGATAGATATTCAGTATTCTCTCATTTATTGAGTGATTCTCCACCCACTGTGACAATGCCTCATGAACTTTTGAACATTTTATATACCTTATATTTATGCTCAGGTGAACTTCATCCCATGCATCCCCCAACCCTGACACCCCATATCAACAATCTTCCCCAACCACAGCTGTAACCTTTCAGTGATCCAAAGCTTCTTCAATTATGAAGCCATTACAATAGCAGAATATAATTAATAGGAAAATGAAATAATAATGATACGTTTAAATGTTAGAGATAAAATACATAAGCATTTTTTTAAAAAACTAAAAATAAAATTAAATTAAAAGGTTGGGATACTAAAAAAATGAAAAATATATTTAAAAAATTTTTTTGACCTTTTGCCTTTCATCACTGCAATATCTGGTGTCGTCTGTATTGTGGCACCTTCCCCCTCTCATTCCCCAGTGTATCACTATTTTTCATTTTGTTTTCAAAGAAGTTTTAGGCCACAGCAAAGTCACACACAGAATACAGGAGACTCACATATATCCAACATCCTCTCCCTTTCCTCCCCTCCATATTAATAACTTTTTATATGTGGATGGTAGCATTGTTATAACTGATATACAAATAGTGAAACATAGCTACTAAACATTGTCAATGGTTTACACTATGGTTTACATTTTAGACTATACACTTTTATAAATTTTGATGATATTTACCATGTCCTGTCTCCATCACTGTATGGTAATGAAGAAGATTTTCACTGACCACTAAATACCCCCTGCTTGATCTATTCTATTCCTCCCACCCCATCCCCCAAGGGCCCATGATGACTCCCTGTCTTGACTCGTTGGATGACAAGATTCATAGTTACATTCAACAAGAAGTCTTGACACAATGGTTTGTCCTCCCCTATTAGGAACCACCCTTGCTCTTGAGAGACTCCTGCCTGTCTATTTCTAAACAAATTGGTCCAACAAAGATGGAAGCCCAATTTCTTCCCACTCATTATGTGGGTCTCCACCCACTGATACAATACATTATGACAGAATGACCACTCACACATTCCCTAGAAGCCTGTTCCAGGTGTGCCCTGTCCCGAATCCACCCCCAACCAACACGCTAAACCAGTGACCCTTCCTTGTCATATTGCCATTAAGAGCATTCCCACCTCTATACTTTCAACCTCATACCCACAAATTCTCAGTGTTCATCTGGTCCCTCTCCCAACCCTTCCCCCAGTATCCTGGACCTTCTAACCCACCCTTCCCAATCCACCCACCTGTCAACCCTGCACCACCCAACCCAATAATATCACTACCCTCCTGTCCTATCCCTTCAATACATAACTACACTCTATCACTTTCCCTAGATTACAACCGTATGGGTGATGGCTCACAACTATCTCTTCTCTTTCTATTTCTTGTAAACCTATGTTACAGACAATAGCTCTCTGAGACTGCTCATTTTCATTAATTCATATCAATGAGATCATGTACTGTTGTTCATCCTTCAGTGCCTGGCTAGCTTCACTCAACATAAGGTCTTCATGATTCATCCAGGTTATCCCATGTGTTAGTGCTTTATTCCTTCTTACAGTTGAGTAATATTTCATTGTATGTATGTACCACATTTTGTTTATCCATTCTTCTGTTGATGGGCACTTAGGTTGATTCCAACTTTTGGCAATAGTGAACAATGCCACTATGAACATTGGTGTGCATATGTCTGTTCATGTCTTTGCTTTCAGACAAGATCAGGCACATTCAGGGTAGTATGGCTGTAGATCATGTCTTTTCTTTCAGTTCTTCAGGGCATATACCCAGGAGTGGGATCACTGGATCACATGGAAGTTCTATAAATAGTTTTTTTAAGAACCACCAAAATGTGCTCAAAAGTGGCTGGACCATTCTCCAATCCAACCAGCAGTGGATGAGGGTTCCCTTTCCGCCACATCATCTCCAACACTTATATTCTGCTGTTTTTTTTAATGGCCGCCATTCTAATGGGTGTAAGATGGCATCTCATTGTAGTTTTGATTTGCATTTCCCTAATAACTAGCGATGTCGAGCATCTTTTCATGTGCTTTTTAGCCATTTGTATTTCTTCCTTAGTGAAATGTAGTTTCAGGTCACTTGCCCATTTTTTAAATGGGTGGTTTGCATTCTTATTTTTGAGGTGTAGGATTTCTTTATATATGCAGGATATTAGGCTCCTATCAGATATATGGTTGCCAAATATTTTCTCCCATTGGGTAGGCTGCCTTTTTACTTTCTTGATAACATCCTTTGAGGTGCAGAAGTTTTTAATTTTGAGAAGATTCCATTTATCTAAATTTTCTTTTGCTGCTCATGCTTTCGGTGTGAAACTCATGAAACCATTTCCTATTACAAGGTCCTGTGGATGCTTCCCTACATTATCTCTCAAGGTCTTTATGGTCTTGGCTCTTATATTTAGATCTTTGATACATCTTGAGTTGATTTTTCTGTAAGGTGTGAGATAATGTGCCTCTCTCATTCTTTTGGATATGGATATCCAATTCTCCAAGCACCATTTGTTGAAGAGGCCATTCTCCCCAACTAGAGGGCTTGGTGGCCTTGTCGAATATCAGATGACTGTATATGCAAGGATCTATATCAGAACTCTCAATTCAGTTCCATTGGTCAGTATGTCTATCCTTGTGCCAATATCATGCAGTTTTGGCCACAATAGCTTTGTAGTATGTTTCAAAGTCAGGTAGTGTGATACCTTCAACTTCATTTTTCTTTGTCAATTTGTCTTTGGCAATTCAGGGCCTCCCTCTAACCCTTCCAAATAAATTTTGTAGTTAGTTTTTCCAATTCATTAAAAAAAAAATACAGTGTTGATTTTTATTGGGATTGCAGTAAATCTGTAGATGAGTTTGGGTAGGATAGACATCTTGATGATGTTTAGTCTTCCTATCCATGAACAGGGAATATTCTTTCATTTATTTAAGTCTTCTTTGATTTCCTTTAACAGTGTTGTGTAGTTTTCTGTATATAAGTTCTTTACATCTTTAGTTAAATTTATTCCTAGGTATTTGATACTTTTAGTAACTAATGTAAATGGTATTTTTTTTCTTGATTTCCTCCTTAGATTACTCATTATTGGTGTAAAGAAATGCTACTGATTTTTTAGCATTGATCTTATACCTTGAGACTTTACTGAATGCCTTTATAAGTTTATGGCTATGAACTTCCCTCTCAGGACTGCTTTCGCTGCATCCCATAGGTTTTGATATTTTGTGTTGTCATTTTCATTAGTTTTAAGGTAGTTACTGATTTCTTTTGAGATTTCCTCTTTGACCCACTGTTTTTCTAAGAGTGTGTTGTTTAACTTCCATATCCTTATGCCTAACCTGTTTCTCTGGCCCTTAGTGATTTCCAACTTCATTCCGTTGTGGTCAGAGAAATTACTTTGTATAATCTTAATCTTTCTGAATTCATTGAGAGTTGTTCTGTGGCCTAGCATGTGGTCTATCTTGGAGTATGATCCATGTGCACTCGAGAAGAATGTATATCTTGCTGTATTTGGGTGTAGCATCTCTATATATCTACTAGGTCCAGATCTTCCAATGTATTATTCAGAGTCTTTGTTTCTTTATTGATTCTCTGGTGATATGTTCTGTCTAATGGTGATATGGTGTATTAAAGCCCCCCACTATAATTGCAGAGGCGTTTATGTCTCCACTTAGTCTTTCCAGTGTTTGCCTCAGTATTTTGAGGTGCCCTGATTAGGTGCATAAAGCTTTATGATTGTTCTTTCTTCTTGAAAGATTACCCCTTTTAGTAATATATAGTGTCCATCTTTGTCTCTTACAATAGTTTTGCATTTAAAGTCTATTTTGTCCAATATTAATATAGCTACGCCTGCCCTTTTTTGGTTGTTGTTTGCTGGTAAAATTGTTTTTCCACCATTCACTTTCAGCCTCCTTGAATCCCTGGGTCAATGGTGGGTTTCTTGTAGATAATATATATATGGGTCATATTTTCTTATCCATTCTGCCAATCTGTGTCTCTTGACTGGTGAGTTTAATCCATTAACATTCAGTGTTACTACTCTCAAGGAATTTCTTACATCAGCCATATTTTCTTTGGGTTTATATATGTCATATGTTGCTTTTATTTCTCTTTTGTCTTTTTAGTTGTTCTACAACTCTCCTCCAACTCTCTCTCTCTTGCTTTTTCCTTTCAACTGTCAAACTTCCTTTAGCATTTTTGGAGGAGCAGGTTTCTTATTAGCATACTCTCTTAATTTCTGTTTATCCATGAATATTTTGAACTCTCCATCATTTTTGAATGCCAGCTTTGCTGGATAGAGAATTCATGGCTGGAAATTTTTTTCTTTGAGTACCTTAACTATGTCATACCACTGTCTTCTTGCCTCCATGGTTTCAGATGAGAAATTTCACACTTATTCTTATTGAGCTTCTCTTGTATGTGATGGTTCTCTTTTCTCTTGCTGCTTGAGTATTTTGTCTTTGTCTTGAGCATTGGACATTTTGACAAGTATATATCTTGGAGTAGGCCTGTTGAGATTTATATTGTTTGGGGTACACTGTGCTTCCTGGACATGTACGTCCATCTCCCTCAATAGGGTTGGGAAGTTTTCAGCCATTATTGCCTTGAACACTCCTTCTGTTCCCTTTCCCTTCTCTAATCCCTCTGTGATGCCTATAATGCATATGTTCATGTGTTTTGTGTTGTCGGTTAAATCTCTAAGTCCCTGCTGGATTTTTTCTACCTTTTTATCTATCTGTTCTACTATCTATTTGATTTCAGATGTACTGTCTTCCACATCACTAATTCTTTCTTCTGCCTGTTCAAATCTGCTGTTGTGTGATTACAGTGTCTTTTTGATTTCTTGAATTGTGCCATTTATCACCCTCATATCTGTTACCTTTTTAGGTATGTTTACAATTTCTTCAGTATGGTCTTAGTGTCTTCTTAATATCCTTAATCTCTTCCTTCACTTCATTAAGTTGGTTCATGATATTTGTTTGGACAACTCTGATTAGTTTTTCTGTGTTCTGTATCTCTTCCTGGTTTTCAGTTTGTTCATTGGACTGGTCCGTGTCTTCCTGTTTCTTAGTATCGTTTGTAATTTTTTTGTTGTCCTCTGGTCATCAGTTATCTTGATGGGTTTATTCAGTTGATGAGCTTCTCTCTCTAGAGTTTTGTTTAGCTGCTGGTTTTGTGTGTGTGTTAAGTTTTCTCTTTGACACTTTGTCTTTCTTGTTCTATTTCCTTGCTGTTTTCTATGTTCCCTTGAAGGAAAAAGATTAGGGCCAGAGAAATCAAAAGAGGTAAGAAAAGAAAAAGGATAATAGTAATAATAATAAAAGTTAAGAGGGGCCTTATAAGAGTTAGTAAAATGAGTATTTAACTCATGTAAGCAGTGTAGAGTAATAGGAATAAAAAAGTGGAGTACCTACACTGAAATGGGAAACCAAATAAAGAAAAATATATAGAATGATTTAAAAGGCCAGAATGATAAGGAGAGAGAGAAAGAGAAAAGAAAGGACAGAAAGAAAAAAGATATTTTTTAAAAAAAGAAAACAGAATAGACAAGATAGAAACCAAAACCACTAAAGTTGAGGACCAGTAAAAAAAGGTGGAAAGTAAGAAACACAACAGAAAGCAGAAGGTAGAAAGATGAAAGAAGGAAAAGAGATAGTGTTGGTAGACAAAATCAGTATACACAGAAAATGGGAAATCAGGAAGAAGCACAGCAAAGAAGAAACAAGCTAGCAGCACCTAAATTTTTTAAAGGGGCAGGGGGAGGAAAAAGGAAAGAAAAACTAGAAACAAAACAAAGCAAAAACAAATAAACAAAAAAAAAACCCTAACAAACACACAGACAAGCAGCCAAACAAAGCTAAGGAAGAACAGCGTTCCTTCTTGGGCCCTTGTGGAGCCTCTCAGGCTGCCTGTATTCGTCAATCAATTACCCTGCAGGCTTTTCTCTGCAGGTTTTGAGGCAGGTTTTAGCAAGTAAACGAAGTTAATTTTTTTTTAAGTAACCTTTTTTTTTTTTGAAAAATAAGGGACCCAAAAGAAGCTAGTACAAAAATAATGTCTATGTTTTCCCTGTCCTATGGTATCAGCTGTATGTTAGATATCCTGGTGGATCATTACTCTTATAGGAGCCGGGAATCAAACTACGGACCTCATATATTCAAGGCAGAACTTCCTCCATTTAGCTACCTTTCTAATTCGGTCAGTTAGCTCTTCAGAAAGCTATCCAGTCACTTTCCCTCCGGCAGGTTTTACTCTCCCAAGGCAGCAGGATTCAGCAGGCTATATGAGCAGATCCCCTCTCCCCTCTCCTGGTCAGGCTGAGTTCCCTTTTGAAATTCAAATGGGACCCTGATGCTCAGTACACTGTGCCAAAATGATTTTCAAGCCTCTTCTAGACCACCCCCACCTCCCAGGGGACACTAAATAAGCTCTTGAAAACTTATTAAGCGCTTCCCACTGTCTGACTCCCTTAGGGGAGTTGAAATTCTGATAGTCCTCGGCACAGAACTATTAAATTGGCTCACTCTGCCCTCTCTCAAGCCAAGCTTCTGTATCTCAGGGCGGTTAGGTAAATCAGACTTCCTCAGCAGATTCGCCTCTCCCTTCTGCCTGGTGTCACTTTGAGCCAGCTGGTGTGCTCCCCAAAGCTCTAAGGGGTCCAGGCAACCAAACCCTCAGAAAGGAAACTCCTCTCCACCCTTTGCCAGAACCTTCCCACTCTCAGGGAATGCTTCTTCTCGCTGGGTGGCCAAGGGGAGTAGGGGTTCACCTTGACTCCATGCTCTGAGGGTGGGGCTTAGCCATCCGTGTTTTCCAGGAACTGGGCTAAAAACTCACTGTTTTATCTTAAGCAATCTATCTCCCTGTCCAGCTCCTTCCAGATCGATGCCCCAAAACCTCCTGCTCCGTGGGCTCCCAGAACAACTCACTTGGGCAGGATCCTGTTCCCAATCAGCTGTCTTTTGCAAAAGAGATGGTGAGTGTCCATTTAAACTGAAGCCATCTTGCCTTCTCCCTCCAATAATTACTTATTAAAGACTAAGAGTTCTTTTTTTTTTTTTAATTGAATATGTTAAAATTGAAAGTTCCTAAATATAGTTGGCCACAAAATGGAAACATAGCACTTTTTAAAAATATATAACTCGTTTTTTTATAAACAAATCTATTGAGGAATAAACCTCAGAAAATACAAAGCAATTTAAGTACAGAGTTTGATTAGTTTGGACAAATATCCACACCTCTGTAACCACAAAAAAGACGGATTATTTATATCACCCCAAAATAGTTGCCTTGTGTCCTTTTATTCTTAGTCCCCAAACACCCACAACTCCAGACAACTATGGATCAGCTGTTTGTCTTAAAAATTAGATTTCCCTGTTCTAGAATTTCATCAAAATAAGAAATCATATAGTATATACTCTTTTGTTTCTAGTATCTTATACTCGGGGTAATGTTTCTTAGATCCATTCATGTCTTTATATTTATCAGTAGTTTGTTCCTTTTTTTAATTGCTGAGTTGTATTCCATAATAGAGATATACCAGAATTTTTTTTTTTCTATTCACCACCTGATAAACATTTGTATTGTTTCCAGTTTGGGGTTATCATTAATAAAGCTGCTATGAATATCAGTGTGAAAGGTTTTGTGTGGACATATGCTTTCACCTTTCTTAAATGCCCAGGAGCAGAATTACTGAATCATATACATATATATATATATTTTACTTGCTATGATGTTTATTTTAGGAATGCTCTTCCTTATATTTGTTCTTTTTTGCTTATGTTTTAATACTTTAAAAAATGTTTAAATGCTTTAGATTGCATAAATGTTACATAAAAAAATATAGAGGATTCCTATATGCCCCACCCCTCCCCCTCCCACACTTTCCCACATTAACAACATCCTTCATTAGCGTGGTACATTTACTACAATTGATGAACACGTATTGGGGCATTGCCACTAAGGGTGGATTATAGTTAACATTATAGTTTACACTCTGTCCTGTGCAAATTTGTATGTTATGACAAAATATATAATGGCCTGTATCCATCCTTGCAGTGTCATTCAGGACAATTCCAATGTCCCAAAAATGCCATCATATTACACCTGTTTTTCCCTCTCCATCCCCTCAGAACCTCTGGTGGCCACTGCCTCCACATTATGTATTATTAAGTGTGCTTAATTTTATAAGAAATGGGCTTCTTTTCCAAAGTGCATTGAGCCATTTTACACTCCAGCCAGCATGAGTGTTCCATTGTTCCATATCTTCACCAAGACTTGGTATGGTTAGTCTTTTTAATTTTAGCTATTCTAATAGATATGGAGTGGCAGCTCACTGTACTGATTACCTGCATTTTCCTGATGACTAATTATGCTAAGTACCTTTTCATGTGTTATTTGGAAATTTTCACACCTGCCTTTATGAAGGGTCTGTCGATTTCTTTTATTCATTTTTAAATTGGGTTGTTTGCCTTCTTGTTATGGAGTTGTAAGCATTCCTTCAATATTTTGGATAAAAGTTCTCCCTCAGACATAATTATTGGAAATATTTTCTCCTAATCTGTGGCTTGCCTTTCCAATTTTTTTTAATGTTGTCTTTCAAGTAACAGAATTTTTAATTGTAATAAAACTCAGTTTATCACTTTTTCTCTTATGATTTACACATTTTGGGTCCTGTCTAAGCAATATTTGCCTATCCTTAGATTTTGAAGATTTTCCTGTTTTTTCTTCTAGAAATGTTGCAGTTTAAAATTTTTATGTTTAGATCAATGATCCATTTTGATTTAATTATTATATACTGTATGAAGAAAAGGTCCAAGTTCAATTTATCCATATAATATCCAGCCATTCTGGGACTATTTGTTAAAAAGATTTTCCTTTCTCCATTGAATTTTATTGCTTCTTTGTAGAAAATCAATTGACCGTATTTGTTTGGCTTTATTTCTAGACTTCCAATTTTGTTTCATTTTTCTATACATCTATTCTTACATCAAAATCACAATGTATCAATTACTATAGCTTTTTAATAAAATTGAAGTCATGTCTTATAACTTCAAAATTGTTTTGGCTACTCTAGGTGCTTTAGATTTACATTTTAGAAACTTCTTCTGAATTCACTATTGGGATTTTGATTGGGAATTCATGGACTCTACAGACCAATTTTGGTCAAACTGATATCTTAAAAATATGGAGCCTTCTAGTCCATACACATGGTATATAACTCTTCATTTTTTAGGTCTTCTTTAATGACTCAAAATATTTAGTAGTTTTCAGTAAAATTCTTGCTGTATTTTATTATCTTTAGCTCTAACTTTTCATATTTTTGCTATGCAAATTGTATTGATTTCTAAAATTTCATTTCCTAGCTATTCATTGCTAGTAAAATAAAATATATTTTTATATTGATCTTGTGCCCTGTGAACTTGCCAAATTCACTTAGTCTTTCTAGTAGTTTGGGGTAGATATTTCTGAGGTCTAGCAAAAGGATTATAAATTTTGTTTTCATTCTTTCAAAGAACCAGCTTTTGGTTTCATTGTTTTTCAGTGAGGTTGTCCAGTTTTTACTTCACTGATTTCTATTCTTCTTGTTGTTTTATTCTTTCTGCCTATTTTGGTTTAATTCATTGTTCTTTCATTTGCTTCATAAACTGAAATCATATATTTTAGAACTTTCTTATTTTCTTAACTAAACATCCAAAGATATAAATTTCCCTCTTAAGCACCAGTTTAGTTGAATCCAACAAATGTTAACATGTTGTGCTTTCCTTTTCATTTGGTTTAGAATATTTTTATTTCCCCTTATCATTTCTCCTCTGACTTATTATTCAGAAATAAGTTTTTAAATTTCCAAATATTTTGCAGATTTTTCCCACATTGTTCTGTCAGAGATTTTTTAAATTTAATTCTGTTTTGGTTACAAACATCCTCTATAAGATTTAATCTTTAAAAATAATTAAGACTTGTTTTATCATCCAGCATATAGTCTATCCTGATGACTATTCCTTAAGCACTTGTAAAATATGGTATTATGTTCTTGTTGGGAAGAGTGCTTTACAAATGTCAAGTTAATTGCTTGTCTTCTATATTCTTTTTGATTGTCCCTCTAATTTAGTTTTTAAATTACTGAGAGGAGTCTTCAAATATACTGTTAGTTTTTATCTATTTCTTTTTTCCAGTACTGTAAGTTCTGGCCTCATGTATTTTCAAATTCTATTAGTAGGTGCATTGAAGACTGTTAGGACTTCATGATGATTTGACCTCTTAATCATTAGGAAAACTCCATCATTATCATGAGTAATATTCTCTATTTTGGAGAATACATGATCTGATATTAATAGAGCCATTTGCACTTTCTTTTGATTCATGTTTGCTTTTCCATTCATTTACTTTTAACTCATCTGTGGATTCATATTTAATTGGATTTTATTGTAGACATCACAGGTTTTTATACAGTCTGATGATCTCTGCTTTTCTTTTTCTTTTTTTCTTCATTCTGATTTATTTATGAAAAATTGCTATGTGATTGCTCCTGCTATTGTTCCAAGAAGGGAGATGTTCACAAATGTATAAGAAAAATATAAAGCTCATTCATTTACTATGCTTGTAAGCACTAAACCAATCCGGAGTCAAAACTGGCTATAG
Source organism: Tolypeutes matacus (assembly GCA_026826555.1). Taxonomy (NCBI): domain Eukaryota; kingdom Metazoa; phylum Chordata; class Mammalia; order Cingulata; family Chlamyphoridae; genus Tolypeutes; species Tolypeutes matacus. The sequence goes on from JAKSZT010054575.1 coordinate 2,081,120, forward strand.
TCTTAAGGAAGAAAATGATGTGTAATTCATACAAAATTTAACAAATGGAAAAATGGCCACTGCTTTATAATTTTAAATTTTATTGATGTCCTGATCTCTGCTTTTAAATGGAATGTTTAGACAATATGAACTTAATGTAATTTTCAATATGGTTGAGTTAAATATATAATCTTGCTTTTTTTTTTTTTTTTTTTTCCTATTTATCTCTTTTCTGTGCTACCCCTCTCTCTTCTGGCTTCTTTTGGATTAGTTTAATTTTATATGGTTTCAACTTATCTCCACTATTGGCTTATTAGCTATACCACTTTTTAAATTTTAGTGGATTTTCTAGGGTTTACAATATGCATCTTTATCAAATAATATCATGCACAATCACATATAAAGTAAAAAAATTTACAACATATATTTTCATTTCCCCCTCCTGTTCTTTGCACTATTGTTGTCATATATTTCATTTCTAGTTATGTTATAAACCCCACAATACACTGTTATTATTTTGGATATAAACAGGTAAGTATCTTTTAAAGCAATAAAGAGATAAAGAAGAAAATACCTTAATATTTACCATTTCTGGTGCTTTTTCTTCTTTTCTGTAGATCTATGCTTCCAACTAGTATTGTTTTCTGTCTGAAGAACTTCCTTTATTTTGTTTTATAGTGAAAGTCTGCCAGCAATGGATTTTCCCTGCTTTTTTAGTCTGGAAAAGTCTTTGTTTTGCCTTCAAATTTGAAATATATTTTCACTGGATATAGATTTCTAGACTGACATTTTCTTTAATCCCTCTAAAAATGTCTTTCTATTGTTTTTTTGGCTTCTTTTGTTTCTGATTTTTTAAAAAAGTATTAGGTTATTATTATTCTTTTTTCCTTTCCATGTGATCTGTCTTTGGATTTCCAGGGTTCATTGAAATTCTTGGATTTATGTGTTTGTAATTTTCTTCAAATATGGAAAAAATTTAGCAGATTTTTTTCTAATATATTTTCTGTTCCTCTCCTACTGGAATTTCAATTACACATTTGTGAAGTTACACTCCTTTGATACTATCAACCAGGTCACTGAGGTTCTCTTAAAAATTTTTTTCATTCTTTTTTCTTTCTATGATTCATTTTGGATGTTTTCTGTTGCTGTGATTTCCAGTTCAGCAATCTTTTCTTCTGTACAATCTAACCTTCTGTTAAGCCTATCCAGGGAATTTTGCATTTCACAGCTCAGGGAAACATTGTGCTCTGACTGACTCCTCCCTTCCTGCGCAATGACTCGTGACTTGCTCTCAGGCAGAAAGCCGAAGTGATGATAGGGTGTGCTCATGCCTTCCCCTTTTCTCAGAAAACAGGGACCTGCATAGCCTTTTGTTCTGAAGTCTGAAAACAGTTGTTTCATATATTTTGCCCAATGTTCTAGCTGTTTCAGTGGGAAGGCAAGTCCCATATCCATTTCCTTTTCATGGCCAGAGGCAGAAATCTTATTCTATATAAATCAGAGAATTGTATAGATTCTTTGGACTTGTTTTCACATTTCTGAGTCATTACTTTACTTTCCAATAGTTTATTAAATGAGTGATAATTAATTCATAGGAATTTAAAAAATGAGAAGTCTCTAACTTAAATTGGTTTTTAATGGCCAAGAGACAAATTGCATGCATACCATATGATGAGGAAAAAGCTTAAATTAAGCCAGAATATTTTAAATGTAGTTGATCCAGGACACACAATGAGAAATATCATATTGTGTTTAATCAGAAATTTTTACTCAGATATACAGAAAACCTTCTTGCCTAGTTCCCTACTTAAAACAATAAAATCAGACATCAAAATATCATCCAATATTAGAACTAGAAAGAAAGTAAATATCATCCTTTCCAGCCCTCACAGTTTGCAGCTTAGAAAGGAGAGTTAGAGTAAGTCAAGTAACTCTTTCATTTGCCCCAGGCAAAAAAGCTTGTTATTAGAAGAGCTGATGTTACCTAATTCCCAGTCTTCTGTATCACAAGCTCACTGTCCCCACCTCCCTCAAAATTCAGTGTCCTGAAATATATGGCACCATGAAACTGATAAATATAAAGAGGGTATTTTCTCCCTAAAAATTAGAGTTATTCTTCAGTTATTTTTCTTCTGATTTACCTTAAATTGGTAACTAAACAAATAGTAGATTAAGTTCTACTGAATATTGCATTCCTTACTGCCCATACTTGCTTTTAGGAAAATTAAGCGACCAGTCTATGTTTCAAAGGAAGTAGAAAAGAGATATATCTTTCTTAAACCATTTTTTTCACTTTGAACACTATACAGGATTATATTGTGTTAAAGTGTAAGAAAGTTGTTATTATTTGAGCCCATGGAGATTTTATAAGGAATTACATCTTTTGTCAGGAATCCCATCCTTATAAAATATCTGATCCCTGCAAGAGTTTCCTTAAGATTTTATTTTTATGATCTTAGCAAGCATTTAAGCAAATAATTCATCTGTTTGACTAAGTCATCTGTAGAGATGAATTGAGTCTTTTGGCAAGCATGTATGAGAGAGATTAAATAATGACCTGAATGATGTTCAAACAATTCAGAAGTAGTGATAGTTAAAGCAGCTTATAATTCCCTTCACTTATTCTAACTCTGTATTAGAAAATGGGTCTTGACTTCATAGAGAGGAGGTGCCATAGAAAATGTGAACTAAACAGTGACCCAAAGCTTTTGAGCCTCTAACAGCTTCTAGTGGCGTTACCAATGCTTAATTTCAGTGCTGTCTTTCTGATCCAGTGTTAACCAAAAAAGAATGGTTAAAATGCATGTTTGAGGCAAAACACATCAGCTTAAGTAAGTTATCAGTTGGAAAAAGCAGAATGTTGAGCTCAGAGGAAGTGGGTTTCCACACATGCATTTATTCATTTGATTGAATAGATAACTATTGGGTACCTACCACACACAGACATTGTGCTAGGGAATATTTTGCTGAACAAGTGACAGTGATCCTAATAATCTGTTCATTTTTTCAGTGAAGCTGTTGCCTGCTTCCCCCATTCACCACTATCAGAACACACTGGAATAGAAACCCCATGAGGACACAGTGCTTCCTGTTCATCATTGTATCTCTAACTACTAGATTGGTTCCAGCCACATAACAGGCACACAATAAAAATTTCTTGATTGAATGAATGAATAATTGAATGAGTGACACTGTCCTTGCCTTCTTGAGAGGCTGATGATAAGTAGATGGTTGAGAAAATTGATAGCATGAGACATGGTTCAAATGGGGCAGCAGCTGGAACAGTTCAGAACATTGTTACTGATTGATCGGTATTATGATTCTGAATTTTCTGCTTCTTCAGGTCAGACTAAAATTATTTAGTTATACAAAGTTGCCCATCTATATTTTAATAGTTTTTCCACATCTATTTATTTCCTCTTATTCATTTGGAAATAAATATGTCAGAACAGAGATGTTATCATCCAGAACCTAAGATTTAGGGGGGAAGAATCTAGTGCAGTCTAGCTGAGATTGGGTTCCTCGTGGCAGCCTCTGTTGAAGTTGAGCCCACTTTGAGGCCAGACTTACCACTCTTCAAAATCAAATGCAAATTAAAAAGAATTGCTGAATAATATAGATGCTATGGGTTATTTTGGGGGAAATCAGAACAGAAAGTTACATCGTACAGCAAAACTTCATCACTATCCTCATTTAAACATCTCTTCCTCCCCCAAAATATTTCCTTCATCTCAGATCCTTAGTTCCTTGTCCTTGCTCTTTATCTTCTTCGTCTTCTAAAATAGACCCCCACTATTGCCCTGAGTCATTCATTTCTCACCCTCAGTTTGCATGCTGCACTGAATAAAGTAAGAAGTCACTGACAAACATCTGCATTTCTTGAGCCTACTGGCATATATTAGTGCCCCTTAGAGCTAGTTTATTTTCATCACTTTTTATATTTCTTCTTCTCAGCAATCCTGCAAGATAATAAATATCATTATCTTCACTTTAGAGCTAAGGAAACTAAAGCTGAGACCATAGGAAACTTGGCCAAATTGGACAGTTGGCAAATAGCATCAGGGATTCAAATTCATGTATGCCTGTCTCCAAAGCCTATGCTGATCATCAGGTTCTATATGCCTCCTACTAATAGCTACTATTTATTGAACACTTGCCTGTGTCACACATTGTGCTAAGCCCTTGACATATATGCAATTTAACCTTCACTGTGACCCTGCTATGAGTGGTGTTATTATCCCCACTTCATAGATGATAAGACAGAGGCTCAGTGAGATATGGTACTTCTCCAAACAAGAGAGTGGTGAAAGGGGGTGCAGTTCGGGTCCATCTGCCTCCTTGGTCTGTTGCTTTCCATCCTGTCACACTGTTGAAGGGAACATAATGGTGCTCCAATCTAACATTTCACACAAGTAGGCATCCCTTCTCAACCATTAATTAAAGATGATTTTCTGTTTCCTATTTGACCATTTTCAGTGGCAGCGTGCTCACTACCCCATGGTCTGGCCCATTTTCCAGTTGGACACTCTAGTAATAAGAAATTTATTTATTTTGAATGAAAAGCTATCCTCCTTTAGAATTACCCTACTGATTCTATTGTTCTGTCCTAAATAGCATCAAAAAACTTTCTCTGGCTCTCTTCCACAGCATTGCTCTTGAAGTATTTCATTCATTTTCAACCACTTACTATGTGCTATGCATTGTACTAGATACAGAAAATATAATGGTAAGAACACAGACACAGTCTTTTACAGTTTAGCTGTTAAGATAGACATTAATAAAATAATTATACAAGTTGGTATATAACTGCAAACTGTGATAAGAAACGTTGAGAATAAATACAGGGGATTATGAAGAGCATATTTCAGGGAGGTTCTAATTCGAGTTGAGATGAGAGTCCTGGAAGACTTCCCTGAAGAGGGGATATTTATAGAATGAATAGGAATTAACAACTCAAAGATGCTTGAGGGGCAAAGGCAATGGGGAAAGAAATTTAAATAAAGGGAACAGTACTTACAAAGTCTCTGAGGTTAAAGGTAGCTTAGGGACTTCCAGCAATAAAAAAAGGTCAGTGAGGCTGAAGCTTAAAGAGTAACTGAGACAAGCAATTAAGATAAGGCTGAAGAGGATCTGAGGTTCCAGGTCATGCATGAATGTCTGTTAAGTGCCATGTTAAAAATTTTTATCTCCATCCTAAGAAAAATGGGAAGCCATTGGAAGATTTATGATGCATGGGAGTGGCATGATCAGATTTGCATTTTAAGCAAGTAGATTAATTGAAGGCAAAAGTCTATTTGGGAAAACCATAGAAGGCTCTTATTATAGTCTCCTATAAGATGATAGCAGACTAGATGGAGTGGTGTTAACAAAGAGGGAGAAATGGAAGGTCTGGTCTTACCATTGCTTAGTTCTATTGCCTGCTGTGATTCAGACACTAACTTGTTACCTTATAATAATAATCAGTATAATACTAATGTTGGAGTTGGCATTATAACCCAGAGAGTCTAACTCCAGAATCATCATTCTTGACTAATACACACAGAGTCTCCTATAGACCACTTGAATATTTTTGGAAGAAAAACAGTCCTCAGCATTTGAGATATATTTGATATCAGATCCATTAGTAGAGGGGCTACAGCACCTTCTTATACACCCCAAGTCAGTAGATATCAAAAACAAAACTCTCCCCTATGCTTTACAGAGTCAGCTGGAACTGGGAAGAAAAAAAAACATTGACATCCAACAGATGGCCAAGGTTTTGAAATTTGCAGGACACAGGAAGGAATCCAGGGAACTGGAATGAGATTATTTCTGTAGGGAGAGGTGGCCCATCAAGATGGACAGGATGCTGACAGGATGCAGGAGAGTATAAAAGACGGAACTGAAGGTGACTGTGAGTTGAGAAGGAGAATTAGGGATTGAGAATCATGATTCTTTGGAGAAATGACTGCTTCTAAGACTGGAGTGGGAAATAAGCAAGATTAACCTGGGCATTATGCAGTACCAGAAAATAAGTAATTGCTCGAAAATAAAAGAAAACACAATAATGGGGTTATGTCAGAGGGACACAGGAGACAACTGAAAGAGCTCCCAATGGCCAAAACTGGAACAATTTGAGCAAAAAAAAAAAAAAAACAAAAAACAAAAGTATCATTGGACCATAACCCAAAGTATAAAATAAATATCCATGGGCCCATACTGATACAATAAACAAAATGATGGACTGAGTAAATAAATGGAAAAGAGTAGAAAAATCTCCCTTGCAAAGTAATTCTAAATAATTTATGTCAATACCCTGCCCTCAAGGAGGAAGAGCATAACTCCCCACTCCTTAAATATGCCTTGTGTTTAGTGACTTTCTTCCAAAGAGTACAGTATAGAAAGGTGGGGAAAAAGAGTAACTGTGCAGGGAAGAAACCTGACAAACACTACCCCAGCCAGGTGATCAAGGCAATCAAGTTCAACATCAAGAGTGATATGTATCAATATGTACATTAAGTATAGTATGAGGAATGACATTTTACTTCTGTTGTCTCTCCCAAAAACTCATAATCCTACTCTAATCATGAGAGGCCGAAAGTAGATGTTGGCAAGGAGAACTGAGTCCCAGCCAAGGAACATTCTAAAACGTAACTGGCCGGTACTCCTCAAACCTCAAGGAAAATAAGGAAAGTCTGCATAACTGCAACAGTCAAGAGGAACCTAAAGAGACATAAGGACTAAATATAAGATAGTGTCCTGGATGGGATCCTGGAGCAGAAGAAGAACATTAGGTACAAAAAAAAGCAAATCTGAATAAAGCATGGATTTTAGTTAATAATAATGTATCAAAAATGATTTAGTAATTGTGACAAATGTGCCATACTAATGTAAAATGTTAATAGGGGAAATTAAGTGTGGACTATAAGGGAACTCTCTGTACTGTCTTTGAAATTTTTCTGTGAATTTAAGATTATTTTTTAAGTTTATTTATTAATTTCTTTTAAAGGCCCCTGAAATCAGAAGCCCAGCCTGTGGTTGAGCAAAGCCAACATCAAGTCTATTTGGCCCTGGCTTAAGAGTATTTCCACCAGATGACTGTAGAAATGAAAAATTATAGCCATTCGTTTCTCTATCTTGCCAGCCTTCTAAGCAACCTCAACATCCTGGTAAATGCTCTACCAGAGACATCCTAATCTCACAATTCATAAACCTAGTGAACTTCAGAGACCTCCCCTTCCACTTTCATATCTGCAACCCACACAGGCCCTACTTCTCTTCTCTGAAGAGAACTTCTTTTTCTTTTTAAATCACATTTCATTTTATTCATAAATACTAGAAGTTCAAGGGGAGAGAGTTTAGTAGGTAGGAATCAGGAAGCCTGAGGATTTCCTTGGAAGGTATTTCCATTGTCCAAAGGAAGTTAAAAAACAAACAAACAAAAGACTGAGTGAATCAAAGTGGAAGACCTTCCTTCAGCCTGGGCTGTTTATCAGCTTGAGCTCTGATCATCTTAGTTCATGAGGTCTGGAGCATTTTTGGAAGCTCTGACATTCGTGACTGGATCCAGGGTCAGATGCCACAAATCATTGGCTGGATATCAAGGTAAGCAATGAATATGGAATAAGCCCAATGGATGCTCGTGGAAAGGGATTGAGGGCAGGTTTTTGGCTTCTTACCTGGGAGAGCCCAAGGAAGTATACTGATCCGTACTGTAGAAGTAGGGATCAATTCTCCTCTGCAGGGCAGAAGAAGGACCAAATGCTGAGGTCACAAAAGTTGGAGAATTGAGCCTTTCTGGTGGCTTCAAAACAAACAACTGTATATCTTCATTTGGCCAACCAGAAGTTGCTTTCTAGGTGTAGACAATAGGTTCCCATGTGTTACGGGGCAGGGAAGATTTTGGTGATGGCAACTTAGGACATAGGACTTTGCTGCCATGGTAGATTCCTCTTCCTTGTCATCTTCCTATCATCTCCCAACTCCCTTCTCACTCTGCCCCTCCAGAACTTGCCTGGAACCCAAGACCCACTATTTCCAGTACATATTCACCATCACCCCAGATTTTCTTATGCCCTTAACTCTTAGCAACCTCTGCTTCTCCAGCTCCCAGTCATCTGATATTTCATTTTTACTTTGGGAATGCTCAGGACTACTGCCAAAAATAAAACTAGTCAGTCAATTAGGCTCTAAAAAAATAATATCCCAGCTCTGCTGCACTTTTAATGATATGCACTAATACCTTTTTTTCCCTAAATATCCTATGGTCTCAACAGCATTCCTAGACTTTGTCTACTTGGTTTGAGCCCCTAGCCCTGCCCCTTTTCCCCTTCATTTTCTCAAATAGAATTTCCTCCCATAAGAAGATTGTGGCCATCTAACTCTATCTGCCTTGGATATCCTCTCCCTACCCTGGCAGGAATACCCTCTAAAATTTACAACCACCACCAGGACCATATATCTCCCTATATCCACCATCTCTTTATGTTTCCTTGAAGAAAAACTGTCCAGAGAATGTTACTGCGCCACCCCGAATCTTTGATTCAAATCTGTCCCTGGGGGGCCTTGTCCCCTTAATTATCTTTTCTCTCCTTTCCTCTCTCATGACTTCAATATCTTCAACATTTACTTTTTCTCCTTAGACTTCAAATTTTTCCCCAGTCTTAAACAAGCTTTGTTCAACTGCAACAAATTTGTTTACCAGAAAAACAAATTGTTTTAATTTCCTTGGCTGCTCAAGCAAATATCATACAATGGATTGGCTTAACCCATGGGAATTTAATGGCTCACAGTTTTGAGGGTAGGAGAAGTCTAAACCAAGTCCAAATCAAGGTGTCATCAAGGCAATGCTTTCTTCCTGAAGAATGGTGTTCTGGGGCTGGCTACCAGTGATCTTTGGTCCTTGGCTCCTCTGTCAGATGGCAGTGCACATGGCGGCTTCTTCTGGCCTCGCCCTTCTCTTTTGGGTTCTGTTACCCTCAGCATCTTGCTTCCCATGGCTTTTGCTCTCTGTCTGAATTTCATCCTTCTTAGAAGAGACTCCAGCAATAGGATTGAAACCCATCCTGATTGAAATGAGCTATACCTTAACTGAAGTAACCTCATCAAAAGGTCCTACTTACAATGGGTTCACACCCACAGGAATGGAGTAAGTTTAAGAGCATGTTTTTCTGGGGTACAGAGTTCCAAACCACCATGCAAGTATACTGCATTGATTAATCATTTGTAAATTATTTTGTTTGTTAGGCGATTTTTTTTTCAAAAACATAACACCAGTCTAGAAAAAAATATAATGATAAAATATAAATACACTCTATGTCCATCTCAGTTTTCAAGTTCTATGGTTTTCTAATTCATCTCTCATTTCTCTGTCTTTCCAGAGCTTCTGGACAGGGACTGTTACAGAACTTACCTCATCCTGTTTTATATAAAATTTTCTTGACAGAAGATTCTATGTCCTATTTATCTCTAGCATAGTGTTTTGTAAATAATAGTTATTCTTTAATCATTATTGAGAGAACAAATTATCAACTTTATTCTATGCTAACTGGTAATGTTAGAGTTTTTAAAATAATTTTTAATACTTTATTACCAAAAGCATTCAAGTCTGCTATCTTCCTTACTAAGAAGTACAAAGAAATAAAAATAAATAGCACAACCGTAGGGTATAGATGATATGGAAAATCACCCCTGCAGTTCCTTTGATATAGATTCTACACGCTGCCAAGGCAGGTCCTTGAGCAGGGAGAGTCCCATTTTGATGAATGTTTTGTACAGTGCCTCAGTCAATGGGAATTCACAGTGAATAAATTGAGGGGAAAAGCAATGTGACTGATAGATAGAAACAAGACTCCTATCATCTATTTTCAGGTCAAGAATTATATAGATAGCCTTTAGCCTCTAATACAGTGCTTTGAAAGTTAAATTCTTCAAGCTTAGAATCAGAAATAATACCTTTACACCTAACTAGTTTCAAAATGATTTTGCTTAGGGTTATGCCCACAAAAGAACAAAATATTGCTCTTTACTGAGCAGAATAAATCAATATCTCAGCATTTTGAGAGGTCTGTATGAATATGATAAAAACACCTTCTACCCCTTCTCCCAGCTTCTTTCCTTCCAAAGAGTTGAACATGTATTACTCCTTAATTAGAGCTACTGGGTTTTCACAGTTGTTTAATTAAAGTGGGGAATATCAATTCCGTGATGCCTTTGGGAAAGTTACTCCAATTATAGGACCAATCTGTCAGTAAATGTTAAAGAGGCCAAAACATTTTCATTGCAAAGTTCCAGGGAACAAAGTGAGAATATTATAAGTAGAGGGCCTCCCTAATAGTTTTGCTATTAGCTATGTTTAATAGAAATTGCTCCAATAATTTGACTTGGAAACCTTGAATGCAAGGCATGAGGATACAAGTTGGCACTCTGAACTCAGCTCAAGTAAATATTTGGTCTCCTTTAGGAATGGTACCATACCAAAGGCTCGGCATCACCTCTGCTATGATAGATCAGACATTCAGCACCAGTAGTAGCTAGGTCAGCCTTGATGAGAGGGTGCTCACACTGTTGAACTCATGCCACCCTGGCCACTCTGTCCTTGGCCATTGTACAGCACTGTAAAATCCTGAGGTGGCTGAGATCAAAGACTGGCTGGTATTACCAGGATGAGTCATCCTATCTGTCTAGTTTTTCAATGCTTCTTCTATGAGAGGTGCTTTCTGTATTAATCTATTGCTGCACAGCAAAGTATCCCAAAACTTAGTGATTTAAAATGGTACACATGGGGGCAGATGTGCTCAGATGGTTATGTGTCCGTCTCCCATATAGAGGGACCTGGGTTTGATCCCTGGGACCTCCCAGTAAAATAAAAAGAGAAAATATAGAAGGCAGGCTCTCCATCAGGCCCCGCAAATGGGTGAGCCCCCAGGCCCTGCAAGCAAGTGAGCCCCCAGACTCCATGTACAGGTGTGTCAGACCTCACTGAGCCATGCAGCAAGATGATGACATAACAGGAGAGTGAACCAGGGAGAGCCAAGATGAGACACACCGGAAAACCAGGAACTCAGGTGGTGCAGGTGGCAGAATGCCTCTCTCCCACATCAGAGGTTCCTAGGATCAAATCCCGGTGAAGACAGGAGGAGAAGGATGAGAGGAGAGGGCAGGAAACAGACACAGAGAATTGCCCAGTGAATGGACACAAAAAACAGCAAAAATGGGGGAGAGGGTTAAAAATGGATAAAAGTAAAATAAATAAATAAATCATTTTAAAAAATGGTACACATGTATCCTCTCAGTTACTGCAAATCAGGTATTCAGACATCACTTCTCTGGGTCCTCTGCTTCAATTCTCTCACAAAGCTGCTACCAGAGGTCTGCCAGAGCCAGAATCTTAACTGAAGGCTCAACTGTGGCAGGATCCACCCAGGCAGATGTTGGCAGGGTTCAGTTCCTTGCTGGTTGTTGGATGGAGGTCACCTTCAGTTCCTTGCCACATTGACCTCCCCAGCAAGATAGTGTGCCTCAATGAAGCCAGCAAGGGAGGGAGAACCTTCTAGCAAGAAAAAAGTAACTATGTTATGTAATATAATATCAGAAGGGACATCACATCACATTTTCCATAATGTGTTGGTTCAATGCAGGTAGCTAGGGAAATAGATTACACAAGGGCGTGGATACCAGGATCCAGGATTCATCATGGACCATCTTAGAGTCTGCCTGCCACACTCACTGACGGTCATTGCCATAAGAAACAAAGATCCATCCATTCTGTGCCCACTTCCACAGGTCTATCCATATCCTTCCCCAGAACTCCTTGACAACTATCTTTCAGTATTGTTCCTTCCTGGCTTCTGACCAACAAGTCAGCCATTTGCCACTGCCCAGCAATCTATAGATCATTTTCCTTACCTCTGACCATCTCTCCCTCCAAAGAAAGTCAAGACCAGGTAACTCTTCAAAGGTTTACCCACTAGGAGGCTCTTCCTTCACCATTTTCTTTCACCTCTGAGTGGGGCTGTGTTGCAAAACATTCCATTTTCAACCTACACTAACGTATCAAGGTAACCTGCTCATGAACCAAGCCCAGGGTTATTTGTTTTTCTTAAGTTTTAAACACACATTTATTGTTTTATTCCTGATTACAAATAATATATGTTAATTGCAGAAATACGGGAATAAGCATACAACTAAGAAAATTACTATAGAAATACTATCAATCAGAGATAACCATGTCTATATACATATACACACTTAAATACACATTACACATACACATGTTATATGTACATATTGTTGAGGTTAGTCTTTGATTTTACCCCTATTTCTGTTTCAAGGTTACTGGCAGAAGACCTAAAACTCCTGGAGCAGAGACAAAGGATTTAATTACTTAAAGGACAGCAAACAGTATGAGCATTAGTATGTCTTGGTTTCCCTTCCTCCCAGGTCCCATGGAACTGACACAAAAGGTCCAGAGTTTTGACTTTTCTCTCAGGCCATAGGTAAGCTGCCGTCATGCTGTAGGTATGAGCTGAGGGAGAGGGGTCAGTACAGAAAGTGAAAGTAATTTGGGATTCTGGACTATCTTTTTTATTTGGACCCTCCAGACCTGCTCAGGCCTGATCCCTAATGTACACTTTCCATCATATAATAGATCACTAATTTGCCTTCCCAAATTTATGACTAGTTAGGTCTGGCAATACTCATGATGGACAGCTCCAGTTTCATAATCACTTAATGCCCCATGGTCAGGCCTTACTCTCTATTAAGAACCAGTAGCACAGCAGGAGCATCCTTTTGAACAGTGATTACTTCTTGATGCAGACAGCATAACCTTATTGTAGAACCATAGCAGCCTGTGCTATGACTTTCCAATCAGCACTTGTCAGAGATTCTACTCTGCCTTCTCATCTAAGATAGCTACCTTTAGTATCATTAGATTCACAAGGTCATACGGGCCAAAAGTCAGAGCCAGTTATATCATAGACTGATTCTGTTGTAAAGCCATCCCTTCTTCTGGGTCTGATTCAAAGCTGAAAGCCTTCTGAGTCACATTATAAATAGATTGGCATAGTTTTTCAAGTGTAATATATGCTGTTTCCAAAATTCAAAGCTGCTATAAGGCTGTATGTCTCATTCTTAGTGGTTAAAGTTGCAGGAGCAAAAACTTAATCTTGAAGATGTCACAAAATACCCTAAACTACTTTACAAATGCAGCAGGCCCCTGAAACTATTTTTTGATGTATTCTTTTTTTATTAGTATAGATATCTTCATAGACAATGCTGTGATCTTTAACCCACATTATTACATCAACAGTGTGAATTTCTGACAGAGGCCAAACAATGTATACAAATAGAAAGACCATGTTTGAGGACAACAGTAGAAGTTCAGGAAGGATGCACAATATATTCAGAGTTCTTAAGCCTCATTCTCACTCTCTGCCTCCTTCAACTCCCCTGGTTTTTCCACCAAGGTGTCTAGTACTGCTGGTACTCATTCATGTTGTTCTCCACCTCGGTGAACTCAGTCTCATCCATGCCCTCATCAGTGTACCAGTGCAAGAAGGCATGGCCTTGAACAGCTCCAAAATATGCTTGAACAGCTCCTGGATGGCCTGCTGTTGCCAAAGAAGGGGATGGACATCTTGAGGCCTCCCTTCAGGATGTCACACACAGCCAGCTTGATGTTCTTAGGGATCCACTCCACAAAGTAGCTGTTGTTCTCTATCTGCTCATCCACCTCCTTCATGGACATGTGGCCCCAGAAGATGGCAATCACCATCAGGTAGTGACATGGCAGGGGACACAGGTGGCCATCATGATCTTTAAGCATCTGCTAAGTGAGCTCAGGCATGGTCAGGGCCTGGTACTGCTGGCTGGCCCAGCTGGCCAAGGGGCAGAGCCCCGGCTTCCTCAGTCATAGACATAACACATCTACTTTGCACTCCCTTTGAGTCTTGCTAAACTCTCACATCTCATGGATCCACCAGAATTTGGTGCTCATGGGGCATTGTGAACAATATATTTAAATAAGATGGCAAGGAACAGTAGACATGCATATTGCACATATCTCCTCTGCTTGTGCAAATGCTCTGTTGTCCCACTGGACTTCATTTTAGAGACACAAGATCAAAGATGAAATCATTAAGAATTCTAAGATAGTGGCAGCAAAGCATCAAACCAATAGCAGGGCCCAACTGAGCACAGGGCCCAACGTGCCTGCACAGGTTGCACAACTACAAAGCCTGGGCATGTACCCAGAAGGAAGATGAAAAAGAATTAGGTTTTATGAAAGGAAAGCCTTACGAAAGATTTAGTGCTTGAGAAAATCCAAGTTCATAAGCAATATGGTTTCCATGTTTTTATTTAGTCATCATTGAAAATCATGTTTGTATATCAAGCACCTACTTTATGCCAAGCCCCAGTCTCTAACTTATGAAACAAATCTGAAAGAGATATTATTATCATTTCTAACTTATAGATTAAAAACTGAGGCTCAGAGAAGTTAGTTTCCAAATGCCACAGAGCTAGCAGAGTGACACAAGCCATGTCCTTTTCACTCTAAAATTCTTGTTCTTTCTGAGAGAGAGAGCTATATATATCCATTCCACATAATACCAGTGTATTCGTCAGTCAAAAGGGGTGCTGATGCAAAGTAACAGAAATCTGTTGGCTTTTATACAGGGTATTTCTTTAAGGTAAAAGCTTACAGTTACAACACCCTAAAGAGTACAATTCAAGATTACTTCTTCACCCAAAGTCAGTTGGCAATATTTTGAAGCAAGATGGCTGCCGATATCTGCGAGGGCTCAGCCTTCCTCTTTCCTCTTAAGGCTCTGTGAGCCCAGCTTCTTCCGATCTCAGCTGTAGGCTGGAGGGCTCATTTCTTTCTGGGCTCAGCTGTTCTGTTCTCTTCAGCTCAAACTATCAGGCAAATGGTTCTTCTCTCCCCTGCACCGCAGAATCAAAGTCCTCTTCTATGTCTATGGAGCTCTCTCTCTTTTCTTGCATATATGTTTCTGTGTTCTTCTTGAGTGAGTGTCCATTTATATTGCCCACCAAGTGGGCTTGGACTCAACCCTGCATGCCCTAATGAAATGGTCGAATCAAAGCCCTAATCTTAACATAATTTAATCAAAGACATCTCAGCTAAATCTAACAAAATCAAAGGGTATCACACCCAGAGAAACAGACTATTTACAAACATAATTTAATATCTTTTTTTTGAATTCATAAATAATATCAAACTGTCACACTCTACCTCTGAATTCCAAAAAGATATTACAATATTCAAAAAAACTTTAAATCAGTAAAAATGCTGTAACCGTTGGCCAATTTGATGTAATTATGAATTCCAAAAATATAATTGGATCATGCTTGTAAACTGATCTGTTAATCTGGACACGATTAGGTTATGATTAGGGTGTTGAGCCCCACCCCTTGGTGGGTGGGGAATCAAACATAAAAGGCAAGGCAAAGAACAGAGTTGAAGCAGTTTTTGAGAAGCAGTTTTGATGTTAGAAAGAAGGCCCCAGGAGAAGAGAAGTGAGCCGTTCGCCTGATTGCCTACAGCTGGCCTTGAGGAGGAAACAGGAGCTAAGCCCAGAGAGAAATGCAGCCCCGGGAAGAGAGGAACCCAAGAAGCCTGAACCTTGGCAAACATCGGCAGCTGTCTTGTTCTAACACGTGGCAATGGACTGTGGTGAGAGAAGAAACTTAACGCTTTATGGCCTGGTATCTGTGAGCTTCTACCCCAAATAAATACCCTTGTAAAGACCAACCCATTTTTGGTATTTCACATTAGCACCCCTTTGGCTGACTAATACAAATGCTAAGTACAATATCATATCACAATCAGTTTAAAGTAATACATTTTGTCTTGGGGCAAAGTCCCATCTGACTGTATACCTCTGAAACTTACAAACAATTCATCTGCTTCAAATATACAAAAGGACAGACAAAGGATAAACATTTGCATTACCATGAGGAGAATTTGGGAGGGAAATATATGTCACTGGTCCCCTACATTTCTGAAAACCTGCAGCACATACTTCATTAGATTTCAAATGCCGAGAGTCATTCTTAAATGATGGTTTCTTCTCACCCTTGGGGCCTCATGGGGGCTCAGTCTTTACACAGGCTTGCCCAATGGCCATTTTCTTGGTTCCACCCTCATCAAGCATCTGGGTAGTGACCAAGCTCCAGATCTCACCCTCCAAAAAAGCTGAGATGATGGCCACACTTCACCCAATCTCAAGGGTAGAGTCTCAGCCCCCCTAGTACAGTAAAGTGGAGGCAGCATCTCTGGCATACTGGTCTAACCCTCTCAGAACAACAAGTTGGTGACCTGGCCTTCCCTAATCCATGGGGGACAGGCCCATCCCTCTGAGACCTATGGGGAGATGTCTTCACTCTCCCCAACCCCTGGGGAATGTGCTCAACCCTCTCTGTAGCCTGCAGTGGCAAAACTCTCCCTGAACCATAAGCTGGATCATCCACTCTCTTCAAATGCTGCAACAAACTCACCCTCTCTGTACACATGGGTAGTATTCCTCTCTTGGCTCAAGGATATCTTAATTCCAGACCTCAGCTTCCATGGTTTTCCTCTTAAAGCATTTTCTCTTCTAAGTCTCCCCTCCATGTCCCTTTTAATTCCAGGTTGACAGTGGTTTGGTTCATACAGATCTTGCAAAAAGCTTGTTGGTTTAGCATGCAAGAAGCAGGGGTCCAAGCCATCAGACAGTAAGATTTTCCACAAGTCTTTCCTAGATAACTGCATTTTCAATCCTGGCTTAAAAGTTCCAAGTTCAATTAATTCCTCAAATGGGGCACTATCGTCCGGGGGCTTGATTTCCAGAGGCTTGGAATTTCTGGACTCAGTTTCCGGTTTCTTTGTGTACATCAATTTAGTTCTCAGCTTAACTCTTCATCTAGCATTTTACTATAAGCTGCAAAGAGAAGCCAGGCTGCATTTTCCACATTTACTTTGGAAATCTCCTTGGCTAAATGTCCAAGCTCATAATTTTCAAATCCTGACTTCCATATAACATCAGGAGTCAATCTTGCTAAGTTCTCTACAACTTTAAAACACAGATCACCTTTCCTCCAGTTTCCAATAAAAGTTCCACCATTTACTTCTAAGTCCTCATCAAAAGTCTCTTTAGTGTCCATATTCCTACCAACAGTCTCTTCAAAGCACTCGAGGCCTTTCCTATCAAGCATCTCACAGTTGCTCCAAAAAACACCCTATACCCATTTATAAAACTGTTCCAGCTTTTGGTAATTGCATCAGACTGTATCCCACTTCTGATACCAAATTCTGAATTAGCCAAAAGGAGTGCTGATGCAAAGTACCAGAAATCTATTGGCTTTTATAAAGGATATTTCTTTGGGGTAAAAGCTTCCTCAGCCAAAGACAGTTGCCACGTTTTAAATCAAGAGTGGCTGCTGATATCTGCGAGGGCTCAGCCTTCCTCTTTTCTCTGAAGGCTTTCATGGGCCCAGCTTCTTCTGATCTCAGCTGTAGGGTGGAGGGCTCATTTCTTTCTGGGCTCAGCTGTTCTGTTCTCTTCAGCTCAAACTATCAGGCAAATGGTTCTTCTCTCCCTGGGGCTGCAGGATCAAAGTCCTCTTCCATGTCTCTGGCGCTCTCTCTCTTTTCTTGCTTATCTGCTTCTGTGTTCTCCTTGAGAGAGTGTCTGTTTATATAACCCACCAAGAGGGCTTGGACTCAACCCAGCATGCCCTAATGGTGTGGCCAAATCAAAGCCCTAATCTTAACATAATTTAATCAAAGACATCACAGCTGAATCTAATACAATCAAAGGGTATCCCACCCAGAGGAACAGTCCAGTTTACAAACACAATCTAATATTTTTTGGAATTCATATGTAATATCAAACTGCAACAAACCAGTAACCAAATTAAATAGTTAGAAAAGGATTTTTTTTTTCATTGCCTACAACATACTCATTCTCCTTATCAATTTTTTTCCTAATTATATGTAATTGGCCAAAAACAATCTCAGTAAAGCTTATAGTTGGAAGGAATCCTTGGTCTAACCAAATCTAATTCATGACATGAAACATGACTCCTTTCTCTAACATCACTAAGTGGATATCCCTCTACCTTTTGACTGTTCCAAATGTTGGGGAAGTAATTTATTCCCAAAGCAGACATTCCACTTACAGAAAGTCCTCAGCAAAGCAAATCTGAATCAAATGAAGCACTATAAAAAATTTAGACTGTTCATTTACATGGCATAAAGCACTGTGCCAAAATAAAAGTAAGCTAAGAAAATCTTATGTTTTAGGAACCATTTAAGCAATAATATTATTGGTTTGGGGGCATCAAAAATTATTTTTCTTCCATTTATTACTATTTACATTCAATTTAATAATTTCCCAGTGAGAAAATAGCCTGACTAGAAGACAGCAGGGCGACAAGTAAAAGAGCCTGCAAGAACGACGTTCTCCAGCCTATTGACTCTTGCATTTTGATGGGCTGGTGAGGGACTATATGAGAAACAGAACATGAACAGGCTGTAGACTAAAAAAGAAAATCTGGATTCAAATCTTAGTTCTACAACTTGTTTCAGTTCTCACTAGCTATGTGAGGTTAAAATAGAAACAAACTCTTTGAGTCTCTGTTTCCAAATCTGGACATAGATAATAACTACTTCACACAGTTAAGACAATCTGATGAAATCAGATGAGCTGATAAATATAAGTGTTCTTTATAAATGACAAGGTGCTATACAAATTTAGATGTCATTATGACCTTCAGTACTTAAAATACATAAGTGAATGTGAAAATAAGCTGGAGATGGGCGAGAACTTCATTAAAAGCAGAATGAGAGATGAGAAGAATGAAGAAAAAAGTGAGAGAGAAGCAAACACGGTGTGGCAGTTTGAGGTTATTGATGAATTCCAAAAAGAAATACTGAATATGTTTATAAATTGGTCTGTTCCTCTGGGCTAGTGATACCCTTAGATTGTATTGAATTCAGAGGTTTCACTTTTACGTGATTAAATTATGATTAAGGTTTTGATTGGGCCATGTCAGTAGATCGTTGAGTCCCCACCCCCTTGATGGGCGGGGACTCACAGAGAAAACTACATGGCAGAGGAGACAGTTGGAGTGTAGATCCTGGAGCCCAAAGTAAGCAAACCTAGAAGCAGATATGTGAGGAAAGAGAGAAGGCTCCATTTGACACTGCAGAGGTCCCGGGAAGAGAGACTAGCCATTCCCATGACAGTTTACAGCTGGCTTTATGGAGAGAGCAGAGCAGCTGTGCACAGAGAAAAATGAGCCCCCGGAGAGGGACAAGACTTTTCCCAGCCTGCAGCTGAGATTGAAAGAAGCTGGGACCACGGAGCCTTGGGAGGAGGAGGAAGACTGAACCCTCGCTGACATTGCCTGCCATCTTGCGTCAACACATGGCTGCAGATTCTGGGTGAGAAAGTACTTCTTATTGTACCTTGAGTTGGACTCTTTAGGGCCTTGTGACTATAAGTTTCTACCTCAAATAAATACCCTTTATAAAAACCAATCAATTTCTGGTATTTTGCATCAGCACCCCTTCAGCTGACTAATACACATGGGAAGAGGAGAAATCCTGTTCTACACCCTTAATTTTTTGAGTAACATCTTTATATCCAGCATTGTGCTAAATGAAATTGGAATTAAAAAAAAAAAAAAAAAAAGAACCATGGCCCCAACCTCAATGAGTGTCTCCCATTAGAATTTGGGGTCAGATGACTTGGCTATCATTTAACTGACTTGTTCTGTGATTTTCATTAAGGATATGGCCACTTAAAGCCTTATTCTTCTTATCTGTAAATGGGAATAATGAATACCTATCTTCCCAGATTATTGATGAAAATTAATTGAGAAATCATCTGTGAAAATATGCTATGCTCATGTTAACTATCAATGTGATTCTGTTAATAAGCATAAAAGAGTTAAGAAAATTTTTGATAGGACAATGCGTTAGGCTTTGCAAGGGACTAAAAAGCTGTACTATCCGTGAAAACGGTGCCACGGATGAGAAAGAAAGAATAAGACAAGAAGAGAGACTGGGATCAGGGGACTCTCTGTCCGATATGGATATTGATATTCAAATATCACCCAATTGATATTTGAAGTAAGGAGCTAGAGAGCAACAGAGCAATCAATGATGGGGACAAAGACTCTTTGAAAGATCATATTTATTTCCCTACAGAAATTACACTTCAGACTCAAGGAGAGAGAGAGAGGTCGGATGCCATCAGGCTGCATTCCAGAGTTTCAAATTCCTGATATACAATTCAAAGTCATCCTCTCTTTTTGACAAATCTACTCATACACCTGAAACAGGACAGTCAAACATAGTTAAAGACTAAACTACTGGTCTGTAGTGAAAAACAACTGTTGTTGTTGTTGTTTCTTAATTCTAATAGCCTGAAAGTTTGCAGTATGGTCCAAGATTAACATAGATATATTTGAAGGAAAGAAATGGTGACTTCAATAGTATACTTACCATCCATTTAGGTTCCTTTTGGATCTAATTCTTCTATCTGTTTCCTCCTGGTGAATGGGTGATAATTAAAAGTTCACAGTATGTAGATATTTGATTTTTATTTTGATTTTTTTGTTTGGGGCTGCATAGCATAATTTCTCCTTGTCTCTGGAAAGAGCACCTCCTATGTCTTTTGGTAGAATTGCCTCTTGATCACTGTGCAGTCTTTATGGACCATAAACAAAGGCTCATTTCCTTGTAGGGGAGAGAGAGCTAGGAAGTTCAAGATTCAAGCCTGGCCAATAAGACATTAAGTGTGATGACAAAAGAATTTTTTAAATGGTTGGAACTGACTCATTCCTGGAGCATTACTTAATAAGACTGTAATTACCTCTTGTTACCTGGATTTCCCAAGAGCTCCCATGTGTCCAATCTCTTCCTACTGTGGTTCCTCAAATGTTCTTTCAATTCTGTGAGTCAACTTATACACTTTCATTAAATCACCTCTTTGCTTAAGTCATCCAGAATGGGTTTCTGTTGCTTGCAACCCAAAACACACAAAAAATGCAGTAATATACCAACCTTGTCATGCTAAAAAGGGCATCAGCACAGTCCACTGTTAAGTCTTGTGGAAAGAATATTGTTCTTATTTATTTTTCCATTTGGGTGGTTCCATAGGAGAGAAATCTGAATGAAGTTATTCACCATTGCACATGAAAGAGCACCCTTTGGGGGCATTTAGACTTGCTACAAATAGAAATTTAAACATTATGTCCATCCAAGAAACTCTGGCATCACTTAGCAAAACTGACAAAGGTAGTTTAATGAATCAAGATCCTGGAGTAGGAAGGAATATTGGCTATTCAGGTCAAGAAAACTATGGATTTGGTAAGTATGTTTCGGTACTTTCCTACTTCCTTTGTGAAAGCCCTCTCTGCCTCTAACACTCAAGGCCTGTTATCAGCCTTATCCTTCAAGGTCCTACTCTCTTCCAATTTTAAACAAACCACCAGCAAGTTATGCTCTGCGAAAGAAAGCTCAACTTTGTGGAAGACCTGGTGCGTGCCAGGAACTTTCCTGCATTATCTCACTTAGCAGCATGTGAAAAAAGTTTGCTCATATCTGCTTAAGATATTTCTCTATCTGCATTTAAGTGAAGAACTCAAAGACTAAAACTCTTCCACATCCACTCTTTCCTTCACCTGCATATTCATTTATTCTTGGTTTTTGATAAATCACTGTTGAACACCTGCTGTGTGCCAGGCACCAGGCTAAGATTTGGAGATAGAGCTAACAAGTTCTTAACTCTAATAGCCTGAAGGTTTGCAGTATGGTCCAAGATGAACCTCAAAGAGCTCAATATCCAATGTCAGGGTAGAGCTCACACGTAATTAAATAGCTCAAAAGAAATCATTGCTGGTTTGATACTTGGGAACAAGTAAATCCTTGATGGGACTATCTTTACTCATGAGGTCAGTCCATATTCTGCTTAGATCATTTATAACAGATATATTTACATCTGAAGCCATAACACTCAGAATTTCGATCCGGTGAGAGACCAAATGGTATAAGAATAGGCAGGGAAAACAATGCCGCATTGTCCCCTGTGGTATCCTCTGACAATTCAATTCACTAGTATCTCATTCTTATCCTCTCACTCTCTCATCAAAAGATGACTGCCTATTAAAATCCAGTATAAACAAATATAGAAGTCCTTTCCCTTGCTAATTCCAAACAGAAACACAGATGTTTCTTTCATGAATGGCTAATAAATTGCTCACTGTCCACAATTTTGCTGCCTGCCCTAACCTTGTCCACATACTTTTCAGAAGCCATCTTAAATGTTATAAGATGTCCTGGTGCCTGTATTTTAAAGCAGATGTAAATTTGCTTTTATAAAGATTTTTTCCTGAGATAGAAGGGTGAATATTGCCTTTTATAGCGATTTTTAATTTGTTTCTTTTTTCTTTTAATAGGCTTTTTTTTTGGTCTCTTTCCTATTTCTTTTTGTTTTGCTGGTGATGGCTTTTTGTTTTGTATTGTTTTGCAGGGGATGTAGGTTTTTTTCCTCAAAAGTCTTACACTCCAACTCCAGGAATTGGTGTCTTTCTGCATTTCCCATATATCAGTCCTATAGGTAAATGTTAATTTGGATAGGATACCAAATTAAAACTAAACCAAGTGATTCTCTCCTTTGTTTGTTTGTTTGTTTTCAGAAAATGAACTATTTTTTAAACCTAACTGCTCTGCAACTCAACTGAGAGTGGAAAAGTAAAATGATTAAAAGTTTCTTAGAGACAATGAAAAGATATCTAAAGTGGATCAACAGCTCAAATGCACCCATACCTCATGTTTTCTAATGGAAACAGACACTTTAGCAGCACAATAGGTTGTATTCACAAGTTGTCAGGCTATTGAAAGCTCTCTCCAGACTTTTTGAAATAAAACTAAAAGAGCAATACTATCAGAGAGATTGTTTCCCCCAAGTTTCTTTAGATTGAGTAACAAAATCCCTGAATGCTCTTTGTGGCTGGACTTATTGAACATTTATGGAGGTTTGGAGGAATTTCTTTATATGGCCATTTGGAACACTCAATTCAGGTGGGAAAGGTTGAGATCTGTCAGCTAATCCAGCCTCCCTAGGGGATAGTTCAGAAGGAAGAAGAGAGTGAGCACTGATACAGCACTTAGGAAGTGCTATTCACCTGGGATCAGAGGTCAGTTTACCTTGACAATATCCTATTTTCATTTCTTGAGCAAACTGCCCTCCACTAGGCACTAGATCAAGCACAGCCCCAACTGAGATTTCAGCTCGTAACCATAAAAAGGAGGCAGAAAGAAAGAGAAAGATGAGAACATGCTAGTACAACTAACCTGATAATGCCACCAGGCTTCTGTCTGCTTCCTGAAGAAGCAAAGGTGCATAAATGACCCGAGGGACTCAAAATTTAATTTACTTTTCTTCCAAGTAGTTAAGCGGGATACCAGGCAGCAGCCTGTGGTGGAAATCTAACACATTAAAACTCAAGTTCATGTTTGCTCTCAGAATGCATTTAAGATTCTGAGGCTCCTTGTCTTTGTATCAGTGTGTGACCTAGTGTCTGGGGTCCATTTTGCAACCGGCAGAGATCCTGTCTCGTTAATCATTGTGTGTCTGCTGCTGGCACAGTGCCTGGAACACAGTAGACTCTCAAAAGATATGGGTTCAAGGAAGGACAGAAAGAAGGAAAGGAAAAGAAAAGAAAATACACCTGAAGTTATCAACATGTGTTCTATGTCACTTATTTCTATTTAACTAGGATCCTGGTTGTTTCTTCCTGTGTTGACTTTCCATTTTATCTAATTTGATAGGTGGGGTATTAAATTAAAAGAGGAGTTTTTGCTTTGCTTTGTTTTGTAGATTACGGCTGAGGGCAGACATCATGAAAGTGGTACTGCGGTCCTTACCACCCTGAGGCCCTGTCAGGCCTTGTACCTTTTCTCTGTTCCTCCACCCTCTTCATGACTTCTCTACACCCTAAGGATATGGACAGGCCACGTTTCTAGAAGGCAGAGCCTAATGTTGGATCACAGCCAGAAGCCTCTGTTGGGTCAACACCTTCATTGGCAAAATCAATAGCAGGGAGGAGGTTGTTGGCACTGGGCTGTTCTATATCTTTTCAGATAAGAATTGACTGGCCTGCCCAACTAGGGCCTCAGGGAGCAAAGCACCTTTCCCCTCCCTGTCCCAGTCTTTCACACCTTCTTCACTTTCTTTCTCTTTATTCCTCCTGGACAGTTGTCAGTCTCTCTTCCTGTCCTCAGGAACCCAGGAAGCACAGGCTGATGCAGCAACCTCTTTGGATCTCTGGTCCTTATCCCCCTAAGTTATCCAGCCCATTCAGATCTAAGAGTGAGTGAGTTAGGTGGCTGTCTGAAGATGCAATCTAGATCCTCTTAAAGCTCTCCACAAAAAAGCTCTGCCCTTCAGCCTCCTTTGACAGCAAGCTCTCCTCTTAAGGAGCTCCAGGGTCTGTAACTCCTTCACTGAGGCAACAATGTAGATTAAAATTCCATGCTCTCTGTGATGAGAAAGTAGATTATTTAATAGGTTGGATCATCGTCAATCAGCATAGTGCAGTGATAAATAGCATAGATTCTGGAGTCAGACTACCTTGGTTTGAATCCCAGCACCTTCATTATCAGATATAAGACTTTGGACAAGTTACTTCTCTCTGTGCCATGGTATCATTAACTATAGCATGGGATAACTATACTATTTAGCTCTTAAGGTTGAGAATTAAATGAGGATAGTTAAATCAATGAGAGAGAGAGCAACAGCCCTTAACATCTGGAAGCTGGCCTGGCACTCACAGCTAGCCCATGTAATTCTTCTGTTGTACATTAAAATAATCTCACAGAACAAAATTACTCTGAGACTATGATAAAGTGAGACAAGGCAAAGTTACTTGATAATTTTGTCTAAGCACAAACAAAAACAAGGTCACTGTACTGGAAGCGGAATGCTCTGGGTTCTAGGTTCTTAGCTACATCACATAAAGGAATTAAGGGCATGCCATAGGGTAGGCAAGCAAGTAGAGTTTATTAAGAAACAAGAAAAAGGAAAGTACACACCCGAGAGACACACCGAGAGACCCAAGGCATGCTACAGGGTGAGACGAGCGTGTGGGGCCCCAGGGTAGGCCTTTTCAAGACCTTTCCTCCTTCCCTCCCCCCTCCCCATATTAAGGAGGGATCCCAGCTATTTGCTGTTCTGATTGGTTGCCTTTCTACCTTCACCTCTCAGCTTTCAGGGAACCAATGGGGAGGCATTTCTGTTTGGAGTTATCTGGGCTTCTTTTGAGCCTGGGAATTTCAAATGGGATCTCCTGACCAGGGTCTTTGGTGGGCTTTTCTTAGCTATAAAGGTTATGGCTTTGTTCTCAATCAGCTACCTTCCCTCAGGGTTTCTGGGTTGGGTCTCCTGGCCAACTTCTGACCAGTGGCCTTCCCTGTTTCCTATACCAACCTGCCTCGGTACCACATAAAATACCAAGCACCTCCCTCTTTTGACTCAAATGAGTGACTGTTGTTTATTTACAGCTTGATTCTCATTGCAGTCTCCCCTGCCCATAGAAAAGATTTATTGAGACACTGGATCATAAAATTGCCCCTGCTTTTGACAGCACCCAATCTGGAGTAAACCTGTGTTTTCTTAGATCTTCCCTCAACTTACCCAGTCAAAACCTAAATCCTACAATAAATTCTTTCTTACCCCAAGATGTGTGTTCTCCCTTGCTGCAAGGAGTTTCAGACTCAACTTGTTAAATTACAGGTTTCCCTGTGGTCTTTGACTGAAGAGAAATGGTGATAGATAATAGAGGTAGATGATAGATAGATAGATAGATAGATAGATAGATAGATAGATAGATAGATA
>JAKSZT010054575.1:2106997-2166389 GCA_026826555.1 Tolypeutes matacus
ATAGATAGATAGATAGATAGATAGATAGATAGATAGATAGATAGATACTAGATAGATAAATAGATAGATAATGATAGATAATAGATAGAAATTAGATTAGTGTCTGGCACATAGAAAATATTTGAAAAGTCTTTCTGACTATTATTATAATACATCACTCGAGAGTATTTAATGGGACAGGGAAATCATGTGAAACATAAGGACCAAGAGGAGATCCAGAAGGTCAGGCCTATTTGTCAAAGAATAAAAATAAATCATGAGTCTATAACAGGAAGTCAGTCCCTAAACCACAAGACAACTCAGTAATTCCCAAAGAGCTCATAGAGATTTGTGATCAGTAAACAAGATCACAAATTTAAAAACCCTATCCAATGCCTGGCACATAGAAAACATGCAAAATTTTAGCTATTATATCAATCACTCATCTTCATCAAATGTTCAGGAAGCCACCTGGGAAGAAGATGAAGTTTGTTCTCTCTTTAGACTCATCAGTCCATGAAGGACAAGAATACTCCTTCCACCCCGAAATAGCCCATGACAAAGTGCTACTTTTACTCTCAGAAAACTTTTAGCTTTCTTGTCTGCAACTGGAAAGCACAAATATGCTTTTGTGCAGCAACCCTCACACTGTCATTTGGCATTCTATGGTACGGCCCCGTGACAGTCATTTGCAGCATAAATTCGAGTCACATCCCAGCAATTTTGCTATCACTCTTACTCTAAAGTCACCTTGCAGGTTTCCCCTACAAGGCTGTGATTATTTTTCAACTTTATTGCTAAGCTGATTTGTATTGCATTTGGTTTGTGATGAATTTTGCTGTAAACCAGAAGTATTTGTTCAGTGGCTAGTAATAAGCCCAGAGAATCCTTCCAGGACAAACCTTCTGAGCAAGCAGGAATAACACATAAAACGAATGGGGATCCAGCTCACATTGCTCACTCTACATCCTCTGTTCCAGGTACTTATCAATTTATTCCACTGATAAGAATGGCAAGCTCACAACAAAGTCTCGGAAATTGAAAAACAATATATCTGTGTACATTATTTATTCACGCCCGAGTCACATGGGTGAAAAATACTAACCATTAACAGCAGAACAGCAATCCTTTATGATAATTGTGCTATTGCTTTCTCTACCATTCACCCCGTAGTGTGCTACATACAGAAGACAAATGGCAGTAAGGCAATTAGTTATTAGTTACTCCTCCTTCAGACCATAGGTTGGGACTTGAACAGTTTCTGACTTTTAAGGTGTATAAGATTGGAGCCAAACATGAAATGTCATCAATTCACACTGGTCTGCACTTGTACAAACCATCCTGGGAGTGCTGTCACAGTTTCTAGCCTAGGTTTTTAAAGTTTGTTGTAGCACATTAAGATTTGAAATAGGGAAAAATAAAAAAGCGCCTAGGATATATTTGCACCAACTTATGAAAGATTTTTTCTCCATCGGGCATATTCTGGTCATATCTTCTTGATAGTCTCGTTCCTATCTTCCAAGTATTTGACTGGAGACTTTGGGAATACCCTTCTTCTACCCACATAGTTTTTTAAATTTTGTTCTTTCTTCATAAGTTTATTCTTCTTACTGTATAAGTAATACAATAGAATCTTACTATGCGTTTAAACACATGGAGTTTTAACTGTTTTTTTTTTAAGATGTATTTACTTATTTCTCCCTCTTCACCTCCCCCCATTGTTTTATGTTCACTTTCTGCTCTATGTGTGTTCTTCTCTGTCTGCTTGTCTTCTCTTTAAGCAGCAACAGGAACCAATCCTGGGACTTTCTGGAGTGGGAGACAGGTGCTCAAGCTCTTGCACCACCTTAGCTCCCTGGTTTGCTGTGTCTCTTAGCGTCTCTCCTCTGTGTTTCTTTCTGTTGCATCATTTTGCTGTGCCAGCTCTTCTCTCAGGCCAGCACTCTGCTCTGGCCAGCACTCCTGCGCGGGCCAGCACTCTGCATGGGCCAGCACTCTTTGTGGGCCAGCACTCCACTCAGGCCAGCTCACCATGCAGGCCAGTTTGCCTTTCACCAGGAGGCCCTGGGAATCGAACCCTGGTAGACGGGAGCCCAATCGCTTGAGCCATATCCGTTTCCCTAACTGTTTTTTAAAAAGTCCTTATCGTCCTCACAACAGGTTATATATCCTGTATCTCAAAATGAGTCATTTAACAACACTGTGAGGGAAATCATTCACAGAATTGCCTACATATCCGTGGTAATTGCAACTGAAATTTTGCACTTCTGTGTGTTCCATTAGTTTTAAATGAGTAGAGTGTTGACTAAATCTCGCATGGGTAGGCACTGCTAAGACCCACAGAGCTCCTGTGAGGGTCATTGGAGATCCACTTGTATCAATAAGGTATATATTGCAGAGGAAGATAAACAAGCAAAGAGCAGGAAGGAGGAAGCACAAGGAAAAACTATAGAAATGAAAAATAATTTCTGAAAAAGGAACCCAAAAACCCAAAAGAACCCTGTAGCTAGTTACATAGATTCTGATGACTGGAAAGGATTAGAACAGTTTCGTATAACGAGGGGGCAATTAGAATGAGTTTAAGGCAGCCTTGTTATTTATGATTGAGCAAGGTCAACGTGATTAAGTCTCTTCCATTATTTATAAGTTTGTGTGCAATTACTGTAAATTCTAGGTGTTTTATATGTTATAATAGAACTCTTGGTAATGTTATTTTAAGTCCTCGTGACGTGTGCATCTGTTTCCCCCCAAATTTCAGTCATTAAACCAAAAATACACACGGTATGCTCTGACATTAATCAAGAGAAAGAGCAAAATAATTTTTGGCATACTGAAATTTTTTTTTAAACAGCATAGGATAATGAAAAGCATAGTCATTTTAATTCTCTATCCTTTGCTTATGGAAAACAATTTTGAAAAGCAGTTTACATCACACTGTTGGCGTGAATCTTTTTTGAAATGTCCCTTTTGGTGGCCTCTTCTAATTTAGCACACAATTCCTATGATTAACATCAGTGTTTGTGGTTCAATAAGTCAATTGTTAGATCAGCTATAGCCCTGAAATGTAGGAATGAACAATGACGGAGTGTTCTCATCTAAATTTGCATGACTAACATTTCCACATTGATGGCAGAGCTAGTTTAGAGCGTTTGTTTCAGACACAGGAAAATTCAATTTAACTATCAGCTCTTAGAATTACCGTGAAGCAAATATCAACATAGGAGACCGTGACCTAATTGTAGTATGAATTTTTAACTAGAGACAAAAGTTACATTCCAAGCGAATCACATTGACTGACTCATTTCCCAAAAAGCTAATAAATACTTTAAAAGCACACAATCTCTGGAAATATAGGCAAAGGAGACTCTTCCTTTATTTATTACTACTTTTTGACAGATACTTCTAAAACAGAATTTAACAACTCAAAAATACAAGTTTTAGTAAATGAAGATTAGACATTAGGGTAAGAGACCGAAGGTTAAATTGGAAAAGAGAGCAAAAGTTTTGCAATTCTGCCCTAGGAGATAAAAAGGAAGATGAGTGAAAAATTTCACAGGCTTCAAACTATATTCCCACTTGTTTTCACTCTACTGAGAAGATGTGCTATTTGAGTGCAAGGAACAGAGCCACATTAGAGAAACATTCAGTTCTGCCGTGAGGGAACCTAACGTGTAAGAACTAAGGTAGACCCCTGTGTGAAGGGCTGGCAGCTCAGAAGCACCCCACAGGACTGGAAGCTTTTCCATGAATTAACTAAGCTAAGGATGTTAAGAAGAGGTTATCGGGCACCCTACCTATTTAAATTATACATGTAGTGATAATTACAGACAGACAGCAACACTGGAAGGAGGATGTCTAATAGCATAGAGTACCAGGGGTCAGAAATAATAAGAAGGGATGCCATCCTTACCAAATATGCCAAGTAGGTTCTTGCCTCTCAAATCACTTCATCCTGTTTGATTGCTAATATTTATGAACTCTGATTTTCCTGGTTAATGGCCAAAATTGGTACCTTGCTAAACAAATGGCTAATGGTTAATTGAAGAGAAAACATTCAATTTTATGATGTGATAACGCAAGTCTCAACCAGAAATGAGTGTTACGCAATATTAATCTAGAAACAAGACCAGGAGTCTCATTCCTACACAAGTTCACCCTACACACACTATATTCCAGCCACATGGAACATTTTACATCACTGAAGCACCACCAAGCTCTCATCTCCACCCCCAAGACTTAGTTCATGCTGACTGCTGGCTTATTGCCATGCGTGTCCCTGTGCCTCTTCCACATGGTAACCTCTTGGTTTTCCTTAACATCTAGTTCAAATGCCTGACAGCAGGTTGTCACCTCCTCTATGGTCCCATAGCATTTTCTACGCACAAAGTATCATAGCCCTTAGCAAACTATTTTCTGGCATATATATATCGGAGTGCTCTTTTGACTGTGAACTCCATGAGAAAAGAGACCTTGATACAAAGCCTTTGCTAATGAGATCCATGACAGAGGTATCTGTAACTGCTCTGGGCTTTAAATAGAGTAGGAGTGACCTGGGGGAAGGGAAGGGACTTAATATTTCTATTTCCTCACAGAGATGCTTTTCATAAGAAAGAGTAAACAGTATTATTGCAAGGGTGTAAGGCACTGATGCGAGGCTAAGAAGTCTGGAAAGAAGATCCAGGCAGGATGTCATTGTCAGCTGAACAGGCTGATGGACACGCAGAATCCTTATAACTACGTAGTGATATAAGAGGGATATGGTGCCAAAAAAATTAAATAGGTTGGTAATACAGGTCAGAAGAAAGCAAAGAGGGGTTTGTCATACAACCCCCGTGGCCCAATGATTGTAACAAAACCCAAATCTGATTAGGACAAGCATCATTTTCCTGGGAGTTCTTTAAGGAGAAAGAGGATCAAGGAGCTTCTGGGTAGGTGAGCTTGTGAGGTTTCAGTGGCTGCTGAAGTTGCAATTCCAGGAAGATCTCTCAGACCTAGTACAGGGAAGAGTCAAACGTAAGAACTGCAGAAGCAGAGCCCAGCAGAACCTAGAAGGAAAAGACCTCTCAAATCAAGGAGAAAAGACTACCCTGGCTGAGCAAGAGGACCAAGTTCCCAGTCTAGTATGGAATGGGTGAAAAACAATAGCCAACTAGATAGGATACATGGGACAGAACCACGTTTGCTCTGCACAGGGGTATTCACAGATGTAGTTTACTTTCAAGGACCCTGCACAATGGAAAACAGGACTGCACCCTGATTCCAGGCATCTAATTAGAGCTATAGTAGATAGGGACTGATACCTGAACAATAACCTAAGGATGAAGTCCCGGCTCTGAGTCACATGGACTCTTTCAACTTTGGGATCATGGCACGCAGGGCTGCCTAAGAAAAATAGGTGCCTATTTTGGAATTGCTACACGTATCTAATGAAAACTCAATGTTTTTTCATTCCTGTAACATTCCTTATTGTTCTCTCTAACGCAAAAAGCAAAGAAGAGCCTTTTCTTTCATTTATCAGCTACTCAAAGAGCTGAAAGAACACGGAATAAAGTGGCTATTACCAGGCTTTACCCAGAACACTTGTGCAAAGCTCAGTCTTCCTCCCTCCCTCCATGCCTATCTCATCGGCAGAGGGGAGGGGAGAGGAGAGGCTGGGTTCCTGTTGAGTCTACTTGGATCAAAAGAACCATAAGCTAAGTAAGAGCTTCTGAACAAAGTGACAGTTAGGGGTTAAAAGGATCGACTTGGAAAAAAGCAATAGGGAAGATGGCATTAGTGTAGGAGGGCACACACTGCAAGCTCCCAGAGCAAGGCTGATTGGGGACGGGGTCCTGCCCGGGGGTCTGTGCTGTGCACGCGTGGAATGAGAAGCTTGGGACATCTATCTGCGCGGATCAGCAGCGTGGATGGAACGGTAGAGATTCGTGAGTTTTAAGCCTGCCGGTGGTGGTTGGTGCAGACGGCTGAGCCCCGCAGTTAGGGAGGGAAAAAAAATAAAATGGCCAGTTGGAGCTGCGAATGGGGCGAGAAAGTTTTATTTTCTGGGGATCTGGCTGCCTGGAGCCCCTTGTACCCTGTGTGAACAGAACAGACAGAGCAAATCGACACCCGGTGGATGAGAGAGGTGATTCTGTTCGGAGAGGGAGT
Organism: Tolypeutes matacus; assembly: GCA_026826555.1. Lineage (NCBI taxonomy): Eukaryota > Metazoa > Chordata > Mammalia > Cingulata > Chlamyphoridae > Tolypeutes > Tolypeutes matacus. The sequence goes on from JAKSZT010054575.1 coordinate 2,113,124, forward strand.
TGATTTGCCTAGCTGCCCAGGGATAAGCCACAGGCTGCCGCGAAGCCAGGAAGAGGGGACACTCCCCAAAAGAGGGAGGGTTCTGTTGGAGGACAGGGAAGGGAATTTTTTATTTTTATTTTTTGACATCCATCTGGCTGCCTGCACCGCCCCAGAGCTTTGGGGAGCAGAGAAGCCAACCTGAAGCAGTATAAGGCTGAGAGCAGACACAAATCTGGAGAATCAAACTGATTTACATAGCAACCTGGTGACACTGGTGCTCGGCTCCAGAAGGGGCGGGATCAGCCATCTTTAGCATTCTGCACTGACTAACATCAGAGCTACAGCTACCCTGGGGAGTCCAGAAAGTGGGGCGTGCTTGATTAATTTCCACAAGCCCAGCTAGGGTCCCTTCCATAAGGGGGTTGGTCTAGAGGAGGAATTATTTTGGGTCCTGTATTTTGCCAAAAAAAAAAAAAAGTGAGAAAGTCACTTCAATAAATGAAAAATAAATTCTTTTTAATTTAGTTTAATAGCTAAAAGCTGTTTCAGGACCTGCATATAGAACCCTGTGGGGAAATTGATTGATAAACACAAACAGGCAGAGAGGATCCACGTGGACCCTGGGGGAATCATTGACCCTCCTTAGCTCTGTTTGACTACTTGCCTATGTGGATCTTTGGTTTTTCTCTGTTTATTTCTGGTCTCTTGCTTTTCTTTCCTCTTTCCTCCCCCCTTTCTTTTTTCTTTCATTTTTTAAAAATTAGGTGCTGCTACCTTTTCGCTTCTTTGCTGTGCTGCTTCTTCAATAATTTCCCACTCGCTGTCTGTATTGATTCTGTATTCCAAACTATCGCTTGTCCTTCCTTCATCTTTCTACCTACTGCTTTCTGTTGTGGCTCTTAGATACAACATTTCTTCAGAGGCCCACAACTTAAGGGTGTCAAATTCTATTCCATCTATTTTGTTGTTGTTGTTTTTTATTAGTATTAACTTTTTCCTTTCAGCCCTTTCTTTACTATTTCTCTCCCTCCTCATAATTCTAGCCTTCTAAATCACGATATATAGATATTCCTCCATTTGTTTTCCCAGTCCATTGGAGAAACTCCACTTTTTTTCCTATTACTCTACACTGCCTACACAAGTTAAATATTCATCTCATTAAGTCTCATTTAGTCCCTCTTCGAACTTTTATCAATACTACTATTATCCTTCTGCCTTCCTTACATCTTTTGATTCCTCTAGCCCTAATCTTTTGCCTTCAAGGGAACATAGAAAGAAGCAAGGAAATAAAACAAGAAGAAAAAGTAACAAAGAGAAAACTTAACTCACACGCAGAACAACCAGCTAAATAAAACTCTAGAGCATAGAGAAAAGCTAATCAACTGAACAAATACATCAGGATAATATGATGACCAGAGGGCAACAAAAAAATACAAATGACTCTGAGAAACAGGAAAACATGGACCAGTCCAATAAACAAAATAAAAACCAGGAAGCGATGCAGAACATCGAACAACTAATCAAAGCTATCCAAACAAACATCATGGACCAACTTAAAGAAGTGAAGGAAGAGATTAAGGATATAAAGAAGACACTGGGAGAACATGCTGAAGAAATTGCAAACATGCCTAAAAAGGTAATGGATATGATGGTGAACAATGGCACAATCCAAGAAATGAAAAAGATGCTGGATTCACATAACAGCAGATTTGAACAGGCAGAGGAAAGAATTAGTGATATGGAAGACAATACAGCTGAAATCAAAAAGATAGTAGAACAGATAGACAAAAAGATAGAAAAAATCCAGCATGGACTCAGGGAATTAAACGATAATATAAAACGCACAAAAATACGCATTATGGGCATCCCAGAAAGAGAAGAGAAGGGAAAGGGAACAGAAGGAGTGTTGAAGGAAATGATGGCTGATAACTTCCCAACCCTATTGAGAGAGATGGATCTGCAGAACCAGGAAGCACAGCACCCCAAATAGTATAAATCCCAACAGGCCAACTCAAAGACATAAACTTGTCAAAATGTCCAATGCTCAAGACAAAGAGAAAATACTCAAGGCAGCAAGAGAAAAGAAAACCATCACATACAAGGGAAGCACAATAAGATTAAGTGCTGATTTCTCAGATGAAGCCATGGAGGCAAGAAGACACGGGTATGACATAATCAAAATACTAAAAGAAAAAAACTTCCAGCCACAAATTCTCTATCCAGCAAAACTGGCATTCAAAAATGATGGAGAGTTCAAAATATTCACAGATAAAAAGAAATTAAGAGAGTATGTCAAGAAGAAACCAGCACTTCAAGAAATACTAAAGGAATCTCTACAAGTTGAAAGGAAAAAACAAGGGAGAGAGAGTTGGAGGAGAGTTTAAAAACAACTGAAAAGACAAAAAGAGAAACAAAACAACATATGACATACATTAACCCAAAGAAAAAATGGCTGAAGTCAGAAATTCGTTACAAGTAATAACACTGAATGTTAGTGGATTAAATTCACCAATCAAAAGACACCGATTGGCAGAATGGATAAGAAAATATGATCCATCTATATGCTGCCTACAAGAAACCCACCTACGACACAGGGATTCAAGGTGGCTGAAAGTGAATGGCTGGAAAACCATTTTACAAGCCAGCAATAACCAAAAAGGGCAGCAGTAGCTATTCTAATATCAGACAAAATAGACTGCAAATCTATTGTAAGAGACTAAGATGGACACTACATATTAGTAAAAGGAGTTCTCAAGAAGAGTCTCTCAAGAAGAGAGAACAATCATCAACATTTTCGCACCTAATCAGGGTGCCTCAAAATACGTGCGGCAGACTCTGGAAAGACTAATAGGAGAAATAAATGCCTCTACAATTATAGCAGGGGACTTCAACACACCACTATCATCATTATTAGAACATCTAGACGGAGAATCAATAAAGAAACTAAGGCACTCAACAATACATTAGAAGACCTGGACTTAATAGATATATACAGAACACTACACCCAAATACAGCGGGATTTACATTCTTCTCGAGTGCACATGGAACATATTCCAAAATAGACCACATGCTGGGCCACAGAACAACTCTCAATGAATTCAGAAAGATTGAGATTATACAAAGTAATTTCTCTGACCACAACGGAATGAAGTCGGAAATCACTAAGGGCCAGAGAAACAGGTTAGGCATAAGGATAAGGAAGTTAAACAACACACTCTTAGACAAACAGTGGGTCAAAGAGGAAATCTCAAAAGAAATCAGTAACTACCTTAAAACTAATGAAAATGACAACACAAAATATCAAAACCTATGGGATGCAGCGAAAGCAGTCCTGAGAGGGAAGTTCATAACCATAAATTCATATATTAAAAAAGAAGAAAGAGCTAAAATTGAAGACCTAACTGCACACTTGGAGGAATTGGAAAAACAACAACAAACTAAACCTAAAGGAATTAGAAAGAAGGAAATAACAAAGATTAGAGCAGAACTAAATGAAATAGAGAATAAGAAAGCACTGGAAACAATAAACAAAACCAAAAGCGGGTTCTTCGAGAATATCAATAAAATTGACAAACCCTTATCCAGACTAACAAAGAAAAAGAGAAAACAGATGCAAATACATAAAATAAGGAATGAGCAAGGGGATATCACTACTGACCCCACAGAAATAAAGAGTATCATAAGAGGATACTTTGAAAAATTATAAGGCAACAAGAATGATAATTCAGAGGAAAGGGACAAGTCTCTAGAAACCCACAAACAGCCTACATTGATGAAAGAAGAAATAGATGAATTCAACAGTCCAATTACAAGTAAAGAGATAGACTCAGTCATCAAAAACCTCCCAACTAAGAAGAGCCCAGGGCCAGATGGTTTCACAGTTGAATTCTACCAAACATTCCGGAAAGAGCTAACACCAATTCTACTTAAGCTCTTCCAAAAAATAGAAGTAGAAGGAATGTTGCCTAACTCATTCTATGATGCCAATATTACCCTAATACCAAAACCAAATAAAGATACCACAAAAAAGGAAAATTACAGACCAATTTCTCTAATGAACCTAGATGCTAAAATCCTCAACAAAATATTTGCTAATCGCATTCAACAACATATCAAAAGGATTATACACCATGACCAAGTGGGTTTCATCCTAGGTATGCAAGGATGGTTCAATATAAGAAAATCAATCAATGTAATACACCACATAAACAGATTGAAAGAAAAAAATCACATGATCCTCTCTATAGATGCAGAAAAAGCATTTGACAAAATACAGCACTCTTTCCTCATAAAAACACTACAAAAGATAGGAATAGTCGGAAACTTTCTGAATATGATAAAAGGTCTATATGAAAAACCCAAAGCTAACATCATTTTCAATGGTGAAATCCTAAAAGCCTTCCCTCTGAAATCGGGAACTAGACAAGGATGCCCACTATCACCACTCCTATTTAACATTGTCTTAGAAGTACTTGCATGAGCACTGAGACAAGAAAAGGACATAAAAGGCATCCAGATTGGAAAAGAAGAAGTAAAAATTTCATTATTTGCAGATGACATGATCCTATACATAGAAAGCCCTGGGAAATCTACAAGAAGGCTTCTAGAACTTATAAAGGAGTTCAGTAATGTTGTAGGCTATAAGATCAATGCTCAAAAATCAGTAGCATTTCTGTACACCAATAACCAGCAAACTGAGGAGGAAATCAGGAAAAAAAAAACCATTTACAATAGTAACTAAAAGAATCAAATACCTAGAAATAAATTTAACTAAAGATGTAAAGGACTTATATACAGAAAACTACACAACACTGTTAAAGGAAATCAAAGAAGACTTAAATAAATGGAAAAATATTCCCTGTTCATGGATAGGAAGACTAAACATCATCAAGATGTCTATCCTACCCAAACTAATCTACAGATTTAATGCAATCCCAATAAAAGTCAACACTGTATTTTTTAAGGAACTGGAAAAGCTAACCACAAAATATATTTGGAGAGGCAAGAGGCCCGGAATTTGCCAAAGACATATTGAAAAAGAAAAATGAAGTTGGAGGTATCACACTACCTGACTTTAAAACATACTACAAAGCTACAGTGATCAAAAATGCGTGGTATTGGCACAAGGATAGACCTACTGACCAATGGAACCGAATTGAGAGTTCTGATATAGATCCTCACATATACGGTTATCTGATATTTGACAAGGCCACGAAGCCCATTCAGTTGGGAGAGAATGGCCTCTTTAACAAGTGGTGCTTGGAGAACTAGATATCCATATCCAAAAGAATGAGAGAAGAATACCATCTCACACCTTATACAAAAATCAACTCAAGATGGATCAAAGATCTAAATATAAGAGCGAAAACCATAAAGACCTTGGAAGATAATGTAGGGAAGCATCTACATGACTTTGTAATAGGAAATGGTTTCATGAACTTCACAGCCAAAGCACAAGCAGCAAGAGAAAAAATACATAAATGGGATCTCATCAAAATTAAAAATTTCTGCACATCAAAGGATGTTATTAAGAAAATAAAAAGGCAGCCTACCCAATGGGAGAAAATATTTGGCAACCATTTATCTGATAGGAGCCTAATATTCTGCATATATAAAGAAATCCTACACCTTGAAAATAAAAGGACAAACAACCCATTTAAAAAATGGGCAAGAGACCTGAAAAGACACTTCTCCAAGGAAGAAATACAAATGGCTAAAAAGCACATGAAAAAATGCTCAACATCACTTGCTATCAGGGAAATGCAAATCAAAATTAAAATGAGATACCATCTTATACCCATCAGAATGGCAGCTATTAAAAAATCAGAAGACACTTAATGTTGGAGAGGATGCGGAGGAACAGGAAACCTCATCCACTGCTGGTGGGACTGTGGTATGGTTCAGCCACTGTGGAGGAAAGTTTGGCATTTCCTCAGAAAACTAACAATAGATCTCCCGTATGATCGAGCAATTCCACTGCTGGGTATATATCCAGAAGAACTGAAAGCAAAGACACAAACAGATACATGCACACCAATGTTCATAGCGGCATTGTTCACCATTGCCAAAAGTTGGAATCAGCCCCGGTGCCCATCAACAGACGAATGGATAAGCAAAATGTGGTACATACATACAATGGAATATTACTCAGCTGTAAGAAGGAATAAAGTGATAACACATGGAATAACGTGGATGAATCTTGAAGACCTTATGTTGAGTGAAGCAAGCCAGGCATTGAAGGATGGACAGTACATGACCTCACTGATTTGAACTGAGGAAAGTGAGCAGTCTCTGAGAACCATTGTCTGAAAGATAGGTTAACAAGGGAGAGGAAAAGAAGAGCAGGCTTTGAGCCATCACCCATATGGACATAATCTATGGTAAAGGGATAGCGTATAGTTGCATATTGAAGGATAGGACTGATGGGTAGTGATATTACTGGGTTTGGTGGTGCAGCATTGACAGGTGGGTAGATTAGGAAGGACAGGTTCAAATATCCAGGGCATGTAACTATGAATCTTGACATTCCATGAGTCAAGACAGGGGAGTGTCATATGCCTCAGTGGGATGGGGAGGAAGGAACAGTTAAGATCTAATGGGGTATTTACTGGTCATGGGAAAGGTTTTACATTACCTTACAGTAATGGACACAGGACATGGTAAATATCATCAAAAATTATTAAACTGTACCGTCTAAATTGTAAACTATACTGTAAATCATTGATAATGTTTAGTTGCTATATTTTGCTATCTGTATAACAGTTATAACAATGCTAACATCCAAAAAACAAGGGGGGGTGGCTAATATGGGGTGGGGAATGGGGGGTTGGTATCTGGGAGTCTCTGGTCCTCCATGTGTGACTTTGCTGTGACCTAAAACTTCTTTCAAAATTAAATGAAAATTTGAGAGACATTGGGCATTTTGAGGGGGAAGGTGTCACAGCACACCAGACATCTGATAACAAAGTGATAAAAGGAAAAAAGGAATATATATATATTTTTTAAAGGCATTTCTTTTGCTTTTTTCCCCATTTTATTGAATGTCCCAATCTGCTAGTTATATTTTGTTTTGTTTTGTTTTTTGATTGATTTTTTTTTCCTGAGTTTCCTCATGTTTATCTCTTGCACGTAACCTTATCATTGTTGTTTCTTTTTCCTATTAAGTGTATTTGATTATTTTATGGACTACATGTTCATGGAGGATTTGGATCACAGAAGGGTTACAATGGGTACTGCAGGGGATTATTGGTGGGGGGTGTCTGGGAGGGGGGATTCATGGGAGTTAGTTCATCCGAATATACATGAAAGATATACAAAATTGTTCAAAAGATCAAAAGATGGGGCATGGTCACAGTGGGTGGACAATCACACAATAAATGAGGGAATCTGAATTCCTAGCCTGGAGAACTCTGCCACATTTTCCAAGGGAGCAGCAACAGTCCTCTGAGTGCAGGGACAGTGTCTGTCAAAAGAGGATGACCCACTGATGAGTTCTTTTTATTGATAACTACCCTTTTGAATCTTTGCTCTTGTAACTGAAACCTAGCTTACTGTTATGGGGTGCCTAAGCATTGCCACCTGAGACCCTCCTTGTTGCTCAAATGTGGCCTCTCTCTAAGCCAAACTCAGCATATGAACGCATTACTTTCCCCCCAACGTGGGACATGACTCCCGGGGATGAGCCTCCCTGGCAACGAGGGATTAATACCAAGTACCAACTGGCAACACAACTGGAAAAAGACCTTGAATAAAAGGGGGAAAAGGTAAAGACATATGAGTTCAAGTGGCTAAGAGACTTCAAAGAGGGTCGGGAGGTCATCCCAGAGGTAATGCTTACACACCCCTCAGTAGGAGCTCATAGAACATCAAAGTGCATATCACCCCATACAGAGGGGCTCCTGAGAGCTCTGGAGACACCAGGCTCCTATATAAGGGGGGATAGCCCCAGAGAATGATGCCTTATCAGTGGACTCTATTTTGGAATCTGTGCTCCTGAGAGAGACAGATTGAACTCAAATAAGTCCTCCCTGCACATGGTTCATCAGTCCCTTCTATTCAAACCTATATGTTATGCTGGAGTTTTTAGGTACACTTCCAGAGACTGGAGCCTCTGGCCTACCTATGTGCCAGGTGTGTGTGGAATCTCGGTGGAGCTGCAACTCCTACCCTACAGCTCAATGGACTCATCCAAGTCACCTGGCGAGGAGACGATGGGCAATGGCTAGCCCAGGGAATCGAGAGGGCCTGCATCTGCAGGGAGAATCATCCCACCCACCATATCCATGGGATATAAAGCCTCTCTCACTTGGAGGTGGAGTGGACATCACCATCACAGTCCCCTCAGGATTGGGGGAAGAACTATGGACTAGAGTGGACTTGATGGTATTCTGTTGTACACATATGGTAATTCTAGCAATGGAAGAAATTATAACAGTGAGGTGGAGCCAGTGGCCACTGGACAATTTTGGGGCAGGGAGGGGATGTGCAGTTGAAATACAGGGGCTTTTTCAGGATTTGGAGGTTGTCCTGAGTACCGTTTTGGCAACGGATGTAGGCCATTTTAAATCAGCACACACCATTCAGAACTGTGTGGGAGAGAGTGTGGTCTACGACATGAACTGTGGTCTATGGTTGATGGCAAGGCCCCAGGATGTGTAAGTCCATTGAGGGTGATGGGCCACACTTGTGGGAGATGTTTGTGTGGGATGTGGTGGGAGGTGAGGGAGGTGGGCAACATGGGAATCCCGGTAGGTTCCGTGTAATATTTTAGGTAATCTAAGCACCTCTAAAAATATATATATATATATATATATATAACATTTTTGTAAGCAAATGCACATATATGCATATATATTTATATATCATTTTACAAATATTGGTATGTATTGTAAAAATTTTGATTTTTACCCACAATAAAAAATAAAAAAATAAAAAAATTTTTAAAAAGTGGCAATTACCAGATTTCAATGGAAGTAGACTTGGGAAAGAGAGAGACTTATAAATTCATGAAGATAGTTGATAGCTTTTCTGCTCATATGTTCATGGCAAGAGCCATTTAAAGTAAGATCCCTGTAACCGGCAAGCTTGTAGATAGTATCCTTAGCAATCATGAAAGTCCATTTGCTTCTTGTTGCTGCTCAGGTACATTGTTCTTTCAATATTAGTAAACTTTTTTCACTGAAGGAAAAATTACTCTGGTTCCATGGAATTTGTAAAATGTAAAAATCCAGAAATGATTCAGAACAGGACCAAGTGTTCACAAAAATTCATGTTATAGAGATTAAAGCATGATGTCTATACTTGTAGGCTCCCATTCCTCTCCTCCCTGTCTCTTAAGCCCACTACACTCAGGCTCCTGCTCTCCTCTCCCATTACCCCTCCCCACACTCCCATTCTTCCCAAAGTCATCAATGACCTCCCTGCATAAACCTAATGGTCATTTCTCAGTCCATATCTTATGGATCTACCAACAGTATTTAGCAGAGCTGATCACTTTCTCCTCCTTGACATACTTTGCTTTCTTGGCTTCTCCACCCCCCATTCCCCACCCCTGCCACTCTGCCACTCTCTCTGGGTGCTCTTCCTCTCTCGCTGGGCTCTCCTTCACAGTCTCCTTTTCCTCCAGTCCCCTTAATGTCAAAGTGTCCCAGGGCTCAGTCCTTTCTCCTCTTCCCTTCTCTACCTACATTTTCTCCCTTGCTGAACTTAGAGTCTCATAGCTTTAAATACCATCTCCCGGCCAATGAGTCTCAAATGTGTATCTCCAGCCCAGACTTTTTTTTCCCAAAGTCCAATGTCATCTATCCCCCGCCTGCTCAATATCTTCGCTTACATATGTCTATTTTTTAAAAAGTCAAACTTAACCTATCTGAATTTCTGATCTCCGTAAAACCTATTTCTTCTCCAGCCTTCTCTCTCTCAGTTGATGGCAACTCCATCTGTCCAGGTGCTCAGGCCAGGATTTAGACGCATCCTTGACTGAATTCTTTCCCTCACTCCCATGTCCAACTCATCAGCCATTCCTTTTGGCTCTACCTTCAAAATATTAATCCAGAGAACCAACCATCCTAGAAATATCTATGAAAAAACTGTTTACTATACTGAAATATAATTTAGACATTAATCCATGCCCATCCTCATATGGATTTCTGTACCATCCAATAAACCCATTAAATAATCTGCAAATATCACGTGAAACAATCATTTTTGAGTTTCTTCTTTGAACATACTAAACAAAATAAAATTGAGTTTTGGTTTAATCTTTGTTTTATTTTTTTTTTCTAAATGTCTTTCTCTACAAATGCTAATGTCTCACAGTTAGTTCATTATTAGAAAGTGACTATTTTTTTCCAGAAGAGCATAATGTTATTCATTTGGCATTCCTGAGAGCCTTTTAATACAATTTAAGGTATTTAACGATAATCAAGGACATACCATTTTTAGCTTACTGTGCCTGAATGGTAAATAGTAAGAAACAAATCATTCCTTTGTTGCCATCTCTTAATACTTACATATTTCTCTTTTCTCCCTTTCTATCTATTGAGTGATAAAATCTATATTTATACTCTAGAATAAGCACATTACCTGTTTTCTCCCTAGGTATAAAACACATTTTACATCAGAATTGGGTACAAAATTGGAAACAGTACATAGTAACAAACTTGCCTGTATGTTCCTAAAGAAAAAGAGTAAAAGGCCCTAACAATACTTACTGCATTTATTAATCCATTTAGCAAACATTTATTTAACACGTATAATGAGCCAGGCAATTTGCTAGGAACTGATGATTCAACAGTGGTCAAGGCAGATGTAACGTTTGTCCCTCAAGTACAATTTACAGTCTTGGGGCAGTTACAGACAAAGAAATAGGCCACAATAACACCACGAAGAACCTGCTGAAATGGGCGAGGAGCAGAGCATCACAGGAATATCCAGGAGGGAGACCAAACATCAAATTAAGGATGTCAGCAAAAGGTTCTTAAGAAATAATTTGGGGGCGTAGATGTGGCTCAAGTGATTGAACTCCCATCTACTATATGGGAGATCCTGGGTTTGTTTCCCAGGCCCTTCTAGTGAAAGCGAGCTGGTCCACTCAGAGAGCTGGCTCAAAAAAAAGAAGCAAAGAGGAGAGACAATGAGAGACACAACAAACCAGGGAGCTGAGGTGGCTCAAGCAATTGAGCGTCTCTCTCCCACATCGGAGGTCCCAGTATCGGTTCCCAGTGCTTCCTGAAAGAAGACAAGGAGAGAAGACAAGCAGCCACAGAGAGCCATGGCAAATGGACACAGAGAGCAAGACAGTGAGCATAAAAACAACAAGGCGGGGAGACAAATAAATAAATATATCTTTAAAAAAAAAAAAAAGAATTTGCTAGTATGATATAAAAGATGAATAGTGTACTGGGTTGAATGATGGACCCCAATGAAAGACATGTTCCTAATCTAAATATGCATTCCAGCAGGTGTGAACTCATGTGAAAATAAGACCTCTGAAGATGTTATTTTTAGTTAAGGTGTAGCCCAACTGAATCAGGTGGACCTTAATCAAAATTACTGGAGGCATTATAAAGAGAAGAAACTGGAAGCCAGAAATCAGAGATAAACAGGAGCCAGGAGCTGGAAGTCAGCAGGAAGCAGGAGAGCAGGCGCTGGAGAGAAAGATGGCCATGTGACAGAGGCAGAGATGGCAGCCAAGGAACCCCAGGGATCACTGCAAGCCAGCACCAGTATGCCACGAGACAAAGCATAGCCTTGCTGATGCCTTGATTCAGACTTCTAGCCTCCTAAACTATGAGACAAGAAATGCTTGTTGTTTAAGCCAACCCAGTGTGGCTTTTGTCACAGTAGCCTGGCAAAGTAAGACAAGTAGGAAGAACAAACTTTCAGGGAGGGAAACAAGTGTTTCAAGTGGAGGGAATGCCTTATGCAAACACCCAGAAGAGAAAACCCACCTTCTTAAAAACCCAAGAAGTTCATAGGGCTTAAAGAGGAAATGAAGCTGAGAAAGTAAATTGGAGCCAGTTCTAAGCCATAGCAAAGAATCACACAATAATAAGAGCAATGCAGAAACCTAAAGCATTAGAGTGAATGATCAAATATGTGTTTCAAAAGGAGACACTGATAAAGGGGCAACATCAGAAATAGGAACAATTTGTGTTAATCAACAATTAACACAATCTTAGAGAGAGAGATGATGATGATGGTCTGAGCAAAAAGAATAAAAATAGAAATAAAAAGCACAGATAAGAGGGATTTTGAAAGTTTGGGTCATTGTCAAAGAGAATTTTGGGTGCACAAGGGATTTTAAATTCTAACAAATTCACTCAAAAAGCAATGTCTATTCTGAAAGCATGTAAACCAACATCTGGAAACAAAGATCTAAAGTTAATTAAATTAACTAAAGTCACACAGATAATGACTAGCATACCTGGGTTTAATATAGGTCTTCCAGTCCAGTGATTATGTTTCAATATATTATATGTAAGAATGCTCTGTTATTTGAATAAAACTAATTCATATCTGTTCATCTAAAATGCTGCAAAAGGAAGGTTATGAACTATGATGTTTAAAGTGAACTTAAATCTGATCCTTACTGTTCACATTTTAGAAATGTAATTTGGCTGAGCACCTTCCACCAAATGTTTAAGTCCCTTTGAATTAGGCTGTACATACAAATGCATCTCCAACCAAGAACAGCCTAATATTGCTTGCCAGACACTGCCTCCGGCCATGCCAATCAATTGTTAGAGCCTTTAGCAGATAGATTCATCGTATACATTAACCAGCTGCCTTGAATGGAAGGTTACTGAAATAATGACTGGGAGTAACAAAATCATGAATAAAATATGGGAATAGGGATTGCAAGTTATAAAGTTCTCTTATCAAGTCTGCAGACTAAATGTGCACTCGAAGGTGGTTCTCCCACCCTGGGTGACATAGATGAATGATGACACTGATTTAAAAAAGGAGAGAAGAACAGATTAGCACCTTAGGTTGAATTCTGTTGGCGTTGTCATCAGTTGGATCCAAATAAAATGTGTTAATTTTTCTGTGTGTTCTCAGAGTTCAGCTGTGAAAACTGAGGTGTCTTATGGAAGAGAAGAGAAGAAAGAGTGAAGATAAAATAGGTCTTTTCAAGATACAAAAGAAGTATAGCAAATGAAAAGACAGAATATTTTGGTTAAAATCAAACTCTTCTTAGGACCAAGATATAATCTGAGTCTGATTAGAGAGGGTGAGGCACAGGAAATGTGAGGTAATTGTTGGGATCATGTGTGGTGGCTGGAGGGAAAATAGGGTTGTGCCCTAGAAAAGAAAAAGGAGGTGAAGAGAACGTGGAATTTAATATATAGAATATATGTTTAGACTCCTGAATTGAATTACCTGGGTAAGCCTTGATGAGGCTGTAAATATTTTTGAGACATTCTGCCAAATCTCTACACATTCAGTCATAATTTAAACACTATAGAGAAGCTAGCAATTTCAAAATGGAAGCAAGTCTTACTGAAAGGGTTCAGAGTAAGCAGAAGTTAACTTGTCCAAGTACTGCACTGAAGTTTCATACACAAGAAGATTCGTTTTACATCAACCCTGACCTCTCAAGCAATGCAGAGTCTGTTTCATCTGGGAATCATGTTTTCTGCTTGTTTGTTTGTTTGCCAGTAACTGCTTGATAGATTTGTATTGACAGAGAAAGCAAAATCCACCAATTCTTTACTTATTTTGAATGTGTGAATATTTACTTTGAATTGGTATTGCTATACTTTTGTCAACAAAAGAATCAGGCAGACAAAATTATCACGTGCACAAGATAATGGGGAAGAATTTTTCTATTTCTTGAGGGAACTAAGTGCTTTCAAGCACTTTAAAAGCACCCACTCATAAATTGATATGAGAATATCAGGATTGTCTAAATCAAATCAAATAGGAATGCCCAGTCTCACTCCTGATGGTGGCTCCTAACAATACACAGCAAAAGAGCATCGGTTCCTTTTAACATCTACCTCAAAGGCTATAGATACCAAAAACATACCAGCTCCTCTTTGAAATTCAGTAAGAATTTGTCAGCCAAGAATTTACTTCAGCCTTTTAAGGGTCTTCTTATATTTTTACTTATAGCTCACCATTATATTATTTCATTTAATCTTTACATCAACCCTAAGGTGTAGGTGTTAATTATCCTAAGCCCAGGGAACCAGAAAGCTTAATTTATTCCTTCAACAAGAATTTATTCTGTGTCTGGTTTGCAGGAGGTCACACAATGAGTAATTGATAGCATTGGAATTGCTGCCCGGGTTCATCTGACTCCTTGTCCCCCATCCCATGTGTGCCTGATACAAATGAGAAAAACAGCCCCTGATATCCAGGAGCTGTATCAAAGCAAAGACAAGAACCCTTCAAAATCACATCTCAGCACAGACCAAATATGAACAGTGATTCTGCATGGCTTACTCACTCTGTGAATTGGGCAAATTTCCTGAATCCTTTGAGACTCAGTTTATTCCTCAATAAAATGGGACTAATCATAGTGCCCAGAACATACCAGGTGAGATAATGTATGTAATTGGTTCTGGTGTTCAACTTGGGGTTGGGTGGGAGGGGTACCCTTACCTTAACTGTTCCCAAGAGGAAGGAGACCCACTATGGCTAGATCAGGTTTAACAACATTTTATTGACACTAAGCCATTGAGTGGTATCCTTGGTGGACTAGTTTGACCTGTTTCTCGTCTCTGTTTTTTTCATTGGATCAGAGTGGGTTTGCTCTTCTTATTCTCTCTCTCCCTCCTCTCCCCCTCTCCCCCTGCCCCTACTTCTTCCAACACCAAATCCATTCTCCTGAATGCCAAGACAAAGCCAGGGATGGGCAGGGGTGGGAGCTTAGGCCAGCTCAGCCTTAGGCACTGGTGAAGACATCTCTCTTGATCTCTCTCTAGTACCTATTCCAGGAGCTGGCTAATTTGTTTTAGATGACCCTTCTCCCCACTGAAGAGAATGGAGAAGAACTCTGATTTGGGCTTTGGGAAAGTAGGCAGAATAGATCTTGCATTGTTTTATCTCAGGGCTATTTAATCCTAAATAGCATAGGAAAAGGCAGCCCTCCATATGGTTTATCATAACTTATGGAACAAGGTCCCAAGTAAAAAAGGGTTTACCATGCCCTGCTTTGACTTTTTTGTGCATTGACCTCCCTTCAGGACTTTACAACAAGGAAGCAAGCCTGGACTGGGCTGAAATCACATGATTCTTGGTTCCTGGTCTAACACCATCATAATACTCTCCCATTATAATGCCGTATCTGTTATTTTTATTATGCAACTATTTCTCCTCTGTTCTTAAGTTCCATGATATGGGGGTAAAACTCAGCAGTTTAGCTTATCTGCATGCTTTATGGTTTTAGTGATTGCTCTCATTTATAGAGTCAATGTTGCATAAAAATAAATTAATTTTAAAACCTTCTTTCTGATTATTCAGATAATTCCCAATCTAGAACATGTCTAGGAAGCATTTTGTCTGCATAATTCTATATCATGGGAAATAACAATAGTGTATTTCTGTAATACATGTTTAGACTTTTTATTAATTTACACTGGCCTTTCTCCTAGTTAATTCAAAGGGAGTACTGTTTTGGCTCATCAGCTTTCCTTTGACCTATACTCATTTTAATATCAGACTCAGTTTTCTTATCCCTCAAATAGGAATAATGTAACAATGCTTATTTCCTGGCACTTGGAAATCACTAAATAAAAAATACTGTGTGTGGATAAGATGTTTTACAATAAGGTTTAATGTGACTGAATGAAGCATGAAGAAACTGTCACACACTTAGGCCTTGAGTAAACAAAATAATGCAGACTTTTCGGTTAAAGTTACCTTCTCATTAAAGAAACTCTGCTGACACAAGCTCTGTTCTAATTGTGGCAAACTGAATTTTATAATCAAGTATTAGCCTTATGGGTTTTCCCAGCAAGCTGCAAGATTTCATAGTATCATTTTTGACTGTATAATCAAATGGCTATACCCCAAGATAGTCAAATAGTTTTAAATGGCATTCTTAATACAAAGTCTTACTAAATTATTATTTTTTAAAAAGATAACAGCTCTGGAAATGAAGGAGTCTCAGGACATAGGATCGAATCTGATGGTGGAAATGCTCAACTGTCATCATAAAGATAAAGTCACTGAAGCTTTTGGCAGACAGGAGCGGTGCTCAGCGATTGAGATATCCTTTAAGTTAACAAGCATTTATAAAGTTTCCATAACGTGGAAGGCCAGCAATGAGCTGGACTCTACGTATGCAAGTACAAATTGGCCGTGACTCCAGCCATTAAGAATTCCCAGTCTGGTAGACAGAGTTGGATTTGTGCAATACAGTGTGTTAGGGATAGCTTAAGAAGCATGACACATACAATGGAGGCATGAAGGAGGGAGCAGGAATTAGGAAAGACTTCATAGACAGGTGGACTTAGATGAATCCTGAGTGACCAGTAGGTCTTGGTCAGGGTCCTTGGGTGGTGAGAGCCAGGTGGGCCATTGGCAGAGGGAATCGTTTGCGCACCTGCAGGGAAATGCAGCATGAAGGATGTGGAGAACTCCATGAACTTAGATCTGCACGGCTGAGCACAGAAAGGGAAGGCACAAATGGAGCAGTGTTTCTGGAATTTCCTGTGCTGCTTGACAAAAATGCAGATTCCCAGGACTCATTCTTGACTCACTGAATCAAAATTTAGTGGCATGGGGACCCTGGATCTGCACTTTTAAGAAACACAGAATGTGATTCTGATATACACAGAAGTCTGATAACCATTCACTGTCTATGTATGAGGTTAGAGGGTAACGTGGGCCCAGGTCAGGAGGATTTTTATAGCATCAGACACATATTTCCAAACATGCTTTCCAAGGTATTAAAATAATTGATGTGAAAGGGATTAATTGCTGGAGGTATAGGGAATTAACACTAATGAGTATCCAGGCCCTCATATGCATTCTCTCATGGCAGGCAGACATTGTGATAGTGGAAGTCATAGAGGCTCTGTGGCTAAAGAATTGTCCCTTGCCACCTGCTAGTATGTGGCAGGCCCACGATGCACACCCACATGTGTCTGAAGCTTGGTTCCTTTCCTGGTACCACATGGCTGCCTAATAGGAGTATGGATATCAAGCTGCATCTGAACATGCTATGCTTGTTCTATGCTTCTAGAATAGGAAGCTCTGACTCCTGCTTCAGAGGATAGACATGGCAGGTTGGTCAAATTATCTCTAGGGAAAAAAAGACAGCCAAGTAGATCAAGTGGCTCAAAAACGTAATATGGAACTAAGGCACTATGGAGTGTATGAAAGAGAAAAGCTGATGACAGATGGGCCACATTTTCTAATTTGTCATCCCTCCTTACCCAGAGTACTGTAAGACTCTAAAGTGACGGACTATACAATGGGGTGGAGAAATGGCAATCACAGATAACCCTAAGGTCACCCATTACATGGGTCACAACACATAAGATGGTGTCCACACATTGCCTCTCGATTGTTAGCTCCCTAAGGACTGGTCTTGATCCAGGTCACTGGTGTAAGCTGAACTCCTAGAGTAGTGTCTTCACACAATACAGCCTCAATACCTGTTGAAGGAATGAATCACAATTAAATGAATAAATTAATGACTGTAAGCAAACAAAATATTGTCTTCTTTGATGCAGATTGCAGGCCAGGCCTTTTCTCTCTACCTGATATTTGAGGCCAGAAGGCAGGTCCTTGAGTGAGCCCTGGGCTCCGGTGCAGAAGCTCCTGCTTATCTCCTGGGCTCACCCATGGATGAATTCAGTATCTTCATATGATTTTCCCATGTCTCAGCTGTAGCTCCTGTTCAAAGGGCAGCCTCGATGTTTGCCTCAGAATTCAAGTGCCCAGGGACCTGAATATTCTCTGCAAGTTTATCTGGATTTTGTTACAAGGACACACAACTTTATCTTTATGCATATCTGGTTATGAATGTGGTGATTTTGGAGCTTCCAAGAATACACATTGTCTCTCCAGCCTAGTCAATCCCTAGAAATCAATCTAATGAGCATGAGGAAGAAGCAGAGAACTTGTCAAACCACCCCCCCCCCCCATATGAAAAAGAACAGGGAGGGAAGTCAGAAAGCTACCCTGCACAGAATGTAAGGGAGTGAGGTGGGAGGCTGAAGGGGAGCATGTGTTAGTCTCAATGTGGTCAAGGGAAGCAAAAGGATAAAAAGAAACTCATTAAGGAGGTGGTGTGAAGTGGGAAGAGCATGAACTTGATGACTAACAAATATAGGTTCAAATTTTAGGTCTGATATTTCTTTGTTTGACCTTGAACAGGCTACTTCACTTCTCTGGGTTTTAGTGAACTTATGGATGAAGCAGGCACAACTGTATGTTCCTTCATTGGGTATAGTAAGACTTAATTGAGAGAACTGAGAGAACTCTGCAAATAGCAAGGATGTCACAAACATTAGTGCCTTTCCTTTCTCTCTCTCCTCAAGGGGGGAAGCATCCCTTGCTGGTATGCTCCTTAATTTGGGGGCCTTCTCCTCTCCATAGCCATTTTTGCCATTACCTAATTATCAATGGTCAGTCAGGGAGATTTTTCTGGTTATTGGAGACACCCCTCATCCTTGACTCTATCACAGATATTATCAAAACCCCTACCACAAACCAAATGTACTTTTGTCAATGATAGTAGTTGCTTTTGTGCACTGGGTACCCACTAGGGAGGCAGAATTTCATGACAATTAGGAATGTGGGATTTGGAGTCAGGTTCTCTCTGTTCCAACCTTATTCCACCACATATTAACTGTCTGGCTCTGGACAATTTATTTACCTTGTTCAATAAGCCTCTGTTATCCCATCTGTAATATGGGATAATGATAATATCTACTTCACAGTGTTGTTGTGAAGATTAAATGAGATAGCAACGTACAACAGCAATTAGAGTAATACCTGGCCTATGGTAAGTGCTCAATACTTGTTGATGTATATTGTTATGCATCTGAAGCTTTGCAGTTATTACCTAATCTAATCCTTTTGACAACCCAGTGCAGATGAGGCAACTGCAGTCCACAGAAGTTAAGGAACATTCCCAGGTTTCCACACTATCTTAACTGGTTTATTATTGATCTTGGCCCCTCCCTCATAAGATAACATCTTCAAATATTATCTTTGAAGAGGAAAAGCCTCTGCAGAATGAAAGGAGCACTACACTAGAGGTGTGAAAGGAAGCTTGAGTGGTGGTTATTCCACTTCCAATCCTCCTAAACAACAATTCACTTCACCACTCTGCAACTGAGGTTTGACAAGATGTTTGCTAAGGTCCCTCCCAGGTCTGACACACAGGTTCCATGTGACAGGCTTGGAGACTTAGAAGAAGCAACGTGTCTCCTGGGAGCTCAGCCGGCCGGATGGATAGTGGTGACATTACTGGGATCGGCCCCTGCTTCCTTCACTTTTCCATTCACAAGGATGGTCCTGTCATGCCTCTTCCCACAGGAACTCAATGAGGTTCTCATTATAATTCAACTTCCTCATCTGGAAAAGCATATTTCGGAACAACAATCATGTTCCCATATGTAGCAAAGAACAATTCATTTCCTCTTTTTTGCTCCCTTTGATTTGTCATCTTCAGTCTGGCTTGTCACAAGATAAGCTTCTTTGGATTTTTTCAGGTTATATCCACTGAAAATGATTGCAAGGGTCAGGGAATGGAATTATTGGAATCATAAATGTCATTTTGAATCCTAATTCTCTGGGCACACTTGGATTACACTGATTCTAGAGGAAGGTTCCCACTTTTACACTGAAATAACAATGTAAAAATAGTATTTGAGAAAAGTTTAAATAAAAACACTGATAAGCTCATCCCACTAGAACAGCTAATTACTGCCTTGCAATATTTAACACATTTTGATTTCTTACTATATATATATGCAAGATATTGTGTTAAGAACTTTATGTGACCTATTTTATTTAATCCTCATAACACACTGATGAGACATGAAGTAGAAATAACTCCATTTTACATATGGGGAAATCGAGGCTTAGAGTAATTAAGAAAAAAATGTCCATGATCACAGAATAAGAGATTAATAAACCTTGCACCAAGATTTGAACTCAGGCCTGTCACTGAAGGCCCAGATTTAAATGGGAAATCTCTCCTGCTTTCATTTACAGTCATTCATATTTTCCTACAGTTGCAACAAGAGCAGACATCACATTCTGCTATATTCACTTAAGGTTGTCATGAAGACTTTCTAGAGCTAAAAATATCAACATTAACATTGACAGACACTGTGCTAAGTGCTTTTCCATCATTATACTATTTAAGCTTCAAAGCAACTCAGGGAGATAAGGAGTTATGAGTGTCCTCATTGTAAAGATAAAGAAACAAATTCTGAAAGGTTATACAACTTGCCATGGCCACAGAGCTTAGAAACAGAAAGCCACAATTTAAACTCAGATCTGACTGCAGAACCCAAACCCTTAACTAACAATACACTGAATCCCATCTGGATGAAACTAAAATATTCTTTTTTCTAAGAGGTGCAGAGATGATAAGAAGGAACAGGAATCCCTCTGGAAATGGTAGTTCTTTCCATTTTCATCTTCATTATGAGAAATGTGAGCTTCCGATAAAGGCCCAGGCCATCTCCAAAACCACAGTGAGGATATAAACAGCTCTGGTTGGAAAAGGCTTGGAATGAAACCACCCACTGCACTGCATCAAATAAAGATAAATTCACCAGGGATCATCTACACAGGAGCCCCTGGAAACCAAGAGGAGGGCAGAGAAATGTGCAATTCCTCTAGATAGGGTCCTCCATGACATTATCAACCACGAGGCAAGCCAGCAGCTGCCTCCCTGCTCTCCAGCCTCCTGCTGTGGACTTTCACATGACCCTTCCATGTAGCCCAGTACTCTCCATCGGCTTTCCAATCTTTTTCTCCAGCAGTTTAATGGGAAAAGAAGTCAACAAATGCCGCTGGTGCAGCACTGAGGTCCACAGTGCTTGTGAAATAATTTGGAAGGAGAAATCATGAACTAACAGACCTGGGAAATCTCTGCTATGCTCCTTCTGAGATATGTCACCCCATCCTTGGAATATCAAGATTGTCATCCACAACTCTGGGCAACAATGCCCACTCCCAAGAGTGCTGCAAGGAGTAACTGAGATAGCATACCCAAAACACTTGAATTCTGGGCCCACAAGTGATACCCACACTTCCTCATGGGCACACATCCCTAAAATCAGAAGACTGAATAGTTGGCGGCACCACAAGCTCTGGCTCACGGCGTTGAAAGCTGCTGAGCTATCCCATGGTGCGATCCAGTCTGTACAATTTTATGGCAGGAAGTACAGCCATATTCTTAGCAAAATCATCGGGTTAGAGCCTCTTATTCTGGCTCCTGTTAATTTTCTTGTGCAGACATTAACAGAAGAGAGCTCGGTGGTGCCAAAGCTGTAGACAGCAAAAGCTGAAAGGCAAACTCCCTCTCAGCTGAATCCACTTACACACAGATTATGCTTAAACACTGGTCATTATGCAGGCCTAGATAAGATTTCCAGATGTGCACATTTGGGAGCCCAATCCTGCGTGTTACAAGACTGAATTGTGTTCTCCCTGATGATGGATGATCTCTTCACCCGTAGACTAATTCTGAGGGAAGATAGGGGACCATCGTGTCTGGTCATCTCAGGGCTAAGCCCCGGTTTTGAGGCACATGTGAGGCTCCTATCTTGGCTAAGACAGGGCCGTCATCCATCAATGAAGGGAAATCTGTGTCTTTTAATACTTTAGGTTACTTATGAAGCTTGGAATGCACGACAGTGGGATGGCTAGAATTCTGGATCAGGACCTAGCATTTTCTCCTTCAAGGAGAAAAACACTATGCCTTTATCCCTGCTGCTCCTTTCTTTCTCTAATAAAACTAAAGTCGTAACCATGATACCTATGTCTAATTATAGCAAGAGTGAGGATTGTGTAGCCCAGTTCAGCCAGGATGGCAAAAGCACTTTTCAAACCACAGTTCAGTCGTTCTCTCAAGCATCTTCCATTCTCATCAGCCAACTCCTGAGTGCTAAAATTATTTTAACAGGCACAAAGCATGGTACATTAATAAATGATCAAAGGGTGTGCATTTTCTAATGTCTCTTTGGCCTCTATAAAGAAACTGGCAAATATTCCATTAGCCATAGTCCATGAAATCATTTTTAAAACTTGAATCATCTTTCCCCCATCTCATGCTGGAGTTGGGTCACCAGGATTGCCTCATTTAAGCCCTCGAAAACTGACTCCTTAAAGAAAAAGGTCGAGCTGGATTATTTATGAACATGCGTAAATTATGTGGTGATTTCTGAGACTTCTGTGAAGTAGAATGTCCCCTGTGGTAGACACATTGCATTTAATCTATCGTTTCATCTTTTCCTCCACTTCAGAGACTTCCCATAGTTTAAGGTTCACTTTGAAACAATAGCTCATTTTGAAATTTAATTCAAAAATGTATGTATGATGTGTTCCTGTGTAGCACAATATATTGCTTTATAAAAAAAGAAAGAAGCCCACATAACAGACAAAAACCAAAAAGGGGAAAAAAAGAACTTTGTACCTACAATTCATCATTTGTTCCTGATGAGAGGGGCTGGGGCACTAGCACCACCAAACAAAATCACAATAAGGAAGAAAAACGAGAAAAATTAGAAAATAATAATCATGAAAGCTATATGTGGCATCATTCATCTCAGTGCTTAGGTGAACTCTCTCATTTCACCACAAAATGGAGGCGAGTGTTATTTGTTCCATTGTCCAGGTTAAAAAAAAAAAAAAAAAGAGGATGGTAAAGTTATATGACTTAACAATCTGATATAATGAATCACTTGCAAAATCAGCACCAGAAATCTAGGGAAGAAAAGGAGTATTTTTATTTCTGCTACCAAGTGGGAAAACATGAACCATTGTGGCCTATTATTTGTCAGTGTTCCAAGAGACATAGCCACACAAACAAGAGAACATTCTAAAATGTATTTGTATGGTTAAACTCTATACTGACCTATGTATTTAAATATCCCATCACAGAAATATTATCTAAATAAATATTTAGATATGCACATGAAAATTTTCATTAAATTTTTGAAAAGAAATTTAATAAGAAAGGATTATATCCAGATCTATCTGCGTGGATCAACAGCGTAGAGGGAAGGGTAGAGATTCAGAACATAGAAGAAGCAAGGAAATGAAATAAGAAGAAAAAGAACAAAAGAGAAAACTTAACTCAACTCACACGCAGAACAACCACCTAAATAAAACTCTAGAGCATAGAGAAAAGCTAATCAACTGAACAAATCCATCAGGATAATATGATGACCAGAGGGCAACAAAAAAATACAAATGACTCTGAGAAACAGGAAAACATGGACCAGTCCAATGAACAAAATAAAAACCAGGAAGCGATGCAGAACATCGAACAACTAACCAAAGCTATCCAAACAAACATCATGGACCAACTTAAAGAAGTGAAGGAAGAGATTAAGGATATAAAGAAGACACTGGGAGAACATACTGAAGAAATTGCAAACATGCCTAAAAAGGTAATGGATATGATGGTGAACAATGGCAAAATCCAAGAAATGAAAAAGACGCTGGATTCACATAACAGCAGGCTTGAACAGGCAAAGGAAAGAATTAGTGATATGGAAGACAATACAGCTGAAATCAAAGAGACAGTAGAACAGATTAAAAAAAAAGATAGAAAAAATCCAGCACTGACTCAGGGAATTAAACGATAATACAAAACGCACAAACATACGCATCATGGGCATCCCAGAAAGAGAAGAGAAGGGAAAGGGAACAGAAGGAGTGTTGAAGGAAATAATGGCTGAAAACTTCCCAACCCTATTGAGAAAGATGGATGTGCAGATCCAGGAAGCACAGCGCACCCCAAATAATATACATCCCAACAGGCCAACTCCAAGACATATACTTGTCAAAATGTCCAATGCTCAAGACAAAGAGAAAATACTCAAGGCAGCAAGAGAAAAGAAAACCATCACATACAAGGGAAGCACAATAAGACTAAATGCTGATTTCTCAGCTGAAACCATGAAGGCAAGAAGAGAGTGGTATGACATAGTCAAAATACTAAAAGAAAAAAACTTCCAGCCACGAATTCTCTATCCAGCAAAACTGGCATTCAAAAATGATGGAGAGTTCAAAATATTCACAGATAAACAGAAATTAAGAGAGTATGTCAAGAAGAAACCAGCACTTCAAGAAATACTAAAGGAATCTCTACAAGTTGAAAGGAAAAAACAAGGGAGAGGGAGTTGGAGGAGAGTTTAAAAACAACTGAAAAGACAAAAAGAGAAACAAAACAACGTATGACATACATTAACCCAAAGAAAAAATGGCTGAAGTCAGAAATTCGTTACGAGTAATAACACTGAATGTTAGTGGATTAAATTCACCAATCAAAAGACACAGATTGGCAGAATGGATAAGAAAATATGATCCATCGATATGCTGCCTACAAGAAACCCACCTTCGACCCAGGGATTCAAGGAGGCTGAAAGTGAACGCCTGGAAAACCATTTTACAAGACAACAATATCCAAAAAAGGGCAGGAGTAGCTATTCTAATAGCAGACAAAATAGACTTTAAATGCAAATCTACTGTAAGAGACAAAGATGGACACTACATATTAGTAAAAGGAGTAATCTCTCAAGAAGAGAGAACAATCATCAACATTTTCGCACCTAATCAGGGTGCCTCAAAATACGTGCGGCAGACTCTGGAAAAACTAAGAGGAGAAATAAATGCCTCTAAAATTATAGCAGGGGACTTCAATACACCACTATCATCATTATTAGAACATCTAGACAGAGAATCAATAAAGAAACTAAGGCACTCAGCAATACATTAGAAGACCTGGACTTAATAGATATATACAGAACACTACACCCAAATACAGTGGGATTTACATTCTTCTCGAGTGCACATGGAACATACTCCAAAATAGACCACATGCTAGGCCACAGAACAACTCTCAATGAATTCAGAAAGATTGAGATTATACAAAGTAATTTCTCTGACCACAACGGAATGAAGTTGGAAATCACTAAGGGCCAGAGAAACAGGTTAGGCATAAGGATAAGGAAGTTAAACAACACACTCTTAGACAAACAGTGGGTCAAAGAGGAAATCTCAAAAGAAATCAGTAACTACCTTAAAACTAATGAAAATGACAACACAAAATATCAAAACCTATGGGATGCAGCGAAAGCAGTCCTGAGAGGGAACTTCATAGCCATAAATTCATATATTAAAAAAGAAGAAAGAGCTAAAATTGAAGACCTAACTGCACACTTGGAGGAATTGGAAAAACAACAACAAACTAAACCTAAAGGAATTAGAAAGAAGGAAATAACAAAGATTAGAGCAGAACTAAATGAAATAGAGAATAAGAAAGCACTGGAAACAATAAACAAAACCAAAAGCGGGTTCTTCGAGAATATCAATAAAATTGACAAACCCTTAGCCAGACTAACAAAGAAAAAGACAGAAAATATGCAAATACTTAAAATAAGGAATGAGCAAGGGGATATCACTACTGACCCCACAGAAATAAAGAGTATCATAAGAGGATTCTTTGAAAAATTATATGGCAACATGAATGATAATTCAGAGGAAAGGGACAAGTTTCTAGAAACCCACAAACAGCCTACATTGATGAAAGAAGAAATAGATGAACTCAACAGTCCAATTACAAGTAAAGAGATAGACTCAGTCATCAAAAACCTCCCAACTAAGAAGAGCCCAGGACCAGATGGCTTCACAGTTGAATTCTACCAAACATTCCGGAAAGAGCTAACACCAATTCTACTTAAGCTCTTCCAAAAAATAGAAGTAGAAAGAATGTTGTCTAACTCATTCTATGATGCCAACATTACCCTAATACCAAAACCAAATAAAGATACCACAAGAAAGGAAAATTACAGACCAATTTCTCTAATGAACCTAGATGCTAAAATCCTCAACAAAATATTTGCTAATTGCATTCAACAACATATCAAAAGGATTATACACCATGACCAAGTGGGTTCATCCCGGGTATGCAAGGATGGTTCAATATAAGAAAATCAATCAATGTAATATACCACATAAACATATTGAAAGAAAAAAATCACATGATCATCTCTATAGATGCAGAAAAAGCATTTGACAAAATACAGCATTCTTTCCTGATAAAAACACTACAAAAGATAGGAATAGATGGAAATTTTCTGAATATGATAAAGGGTCTATATGAAAAACCCAAAGCTAACATCATTTTCAATGGTGAAATCCTAAAAGCCTTCTCTCTGAGATCGGGAACTAGACAAGAATGCCCACTATCACCACTCCTATTTAACATTGTCTTAGAAGTACTTGCACGAGCACTGAGACAAGAAAAGGACATAAAAGGCATCCAGATTGGAAAAGAAGAAGTAAAAATTTCATTATTTGCAGATGACATGATCCCTATACATAGAAAGCCCTGAGAAATCTATAAGAAGGCTTCTAGAACTTATAAAGGAGTTCAGTAATGTTGTAGGCTATAAGATCAATGCTCAAAAATCAGTAGCATTTCTGTACACCAATATCGAGCAAACTGAGGAGGAAATCAGGAAAAAAAAAAACCATTTACAATAGTAACTAAAAGAATCAAATACCTAGAAATAAATTTAACTAAAGATGTAAAGGACTTATATACAGAAAACTACACAACACTGTTAAAGGAAATCAAAGAAGACTTAAATAAATGAAAAAATATTCCCTGTTCATGGATAGGAAGACTAAACATCATCAAGATGTCTATCCTACCCAAACTAATCTACAGATTTAATGCAATCCCAATAAAAGTCAACACTGTATTTTTAAAGGAACTGGAAAAGCTAACCACAAAATATATTTGGAGAGGCAAGAGGCCCGGAATTTGCCAAAGACATATTGAAAAAGAAAAATGAAGTTGGAGGTATCACACTACCTGACTTTAAAACATACTACAAAGCTACAGTGATCAAAAATGCGTGGTATTGGCACAAGGATAGACCTACTGACCAATGGAACCGAATTGAGAGTTCTGATATAGATCCTCACATATACGGTTATCTGATATTTGACAAGGCCACGAAGCCCATTCAGTTGGGAGAGAATGGCCTCTTTAACAAGTGGTGCTTGGAGAACTAGATATCCATATCCAAAAGAATGAGAGAAGAATACCATCTCACACCTTATACAAAAATCAACTCAAGATGGATCAAAGATCTAAATATAAGAGCGAAAACCATAAAGACCTTGGAAGATAATGTAGGGAAGCATCTACATGACTTTGTAATAGGAAATGGTTTCATGAACTTCACAGCCAAAGCACAAGCAGCAAGAGATAAAATACATAAATGGGATCTCATCAAAATTAAAAATTTCTGCACATCAAAGGATGTTATTAAGAAAATAAAAAGGCAGCCTACCCAATGGGAGAAAATATTTGGCAACCATTTATCTGATAGGAGCCTAATATTCTGCATATATAAAGAAATCCTACACCTTGAAAATAAAAGGACAAACAACCCATTTAAAAAATGGGCAAGAGACCTGAAAAGACACTTCTCCAAGGAAGAAATACAAATGGCTAAAAAGCACATGAAAAAATGCTCAACATCACTTGCTATCAGGGAAATGCAAATCAAAATTAAAATGAGATACCATCTTACACCCATCAGAATGGCAGCTATTAAAAAATCAGAAGACACTTAATGTTGGAGAGGATGCGGAGGAACAGGAAACCTCATCCACTGCTGGTGGGACTGTGGTATGGTTCAGCCACTGTGGAGGAAAGTTTGGCATTTCCTCAGAAAACTAACAATAGATCTCCCGTATGATCGAGCAATTCCACTGCTGGGTATATATCCAGAAGAACTGAAAGCAAAGACACAAACAGATACATGCACACCAATGTTCATAGCGGCATTGTTCACCATTGCCAAAAGTTGGAATCAGCCCCGGTGCCCATCAACAGACGAATGGATAAGCAAAATGTGGTACATACATACAATGGAATATTACTCAGCTGTAAGAAGGAATAAAGTGCTAACACATGGAATAACATGGATGAATCTTGAAGACCTTATGTTGAGTGAAGCATGCCAGGCACTGAAGGATGAACAGTATATGATCTCACTGAATTGAACTGAGGAAAGTGAGCAGTCTCTGAGAACCATTGTCTGAAAGATAGGTTAACAAGGGAGAGTAAGAGAAGAGCAGGCTTTGAGCCATCACCCATATGGGCATAATCTATGGTAACGGGATAGAGTATAGTTGCATATTGAAGCATAGGACAGATGGGTAGTGATATTACTGGGTTTGGTGGTGCAGCATTGACAGGTGGGTAGATTAGGAAGGGCAAGTTCAAATACCCAGGGCATGTAACTATGAATCTTGACATTCCATGAGAAAGATTGGGTAGTTGTCATATGCCCCAGGGGGTGGGGAGGAAGGAACAGTTAAGATCTAATGGGGTATTTAGTGGTCATGGGATGGTTTTTCATTGCCTTACGGTAAAGGACACAGGACATGGTAAATATCGTCAAAACTTATTAAACTGTATCATCTAAAAAAGGATTATATCCATACAAGAAAATGCCAGGCAGAAATAAAAACAGCATTATAGGCAAATGTTTATTGGTAGGAAAAAATGTTTTTCTTATATTGCTAAGATAAAAAACAAAGCAGACCTCAAAACTATACTTAAACTTGATATTTATAAAGAAAAAATATGTAAAGTGTTGGAAGAACATACATGAAAATTTTAACAGTAGTTATCTTTGCTGGTAGAATTATGCCTGATTTTTCTTTCTCTATAAATTTCCATGCTTTCTAATATTACCACATTGTGCATTACTAAAATTGTTATTAGGGAAAAATTGCAAACCATTTTTTTAAGTAAAAAATTTAAAAAAAAATTTTAAATACTAGCAATTGAAGCCATACCTTATAGTACTGGTTATATGGATCCATAGATTCTGAGGACTCTATTCTAGAATCTGTCAAGTTGTACATCAGGTTAGATATGTATTTATGATTTTGACGCCTTGATTACCAAGATAAAAATGAGAGTTGAAGACCTGAAAATGCCTCCTCCTTAATTTTCAAATACACATGGAATCTAACATGAAGAAAATTCAATGGGGATTTATTTGCAGCTCTATAACTTAAAACAGTTGTTTTCTGAAACATATGAGAAGACAAAGCCTACAGTTTTGAGGTTACAGCTCAATAGCTCAGCTGAATCAACAGTTTCATTTAGTTCAGACAATATTTATTGAATACCTAATATATGCCAGGCACTCTGCTGGGTGGAAGGAAAAGAAGTGAATAAGACACAGCCCTTGAAACTCACAGTTCACTGCAGAAGGCTGTGAGTGACACAGCAGAGCATAGGATGCTATGCTAAGATGGAGAAGAGGTGTCCAAATCATACTAGGTGGGTGGGGGCAAGAAGACTCCTTGAAGGAGGTGAAGAATGAATAGAAACGTGAGCAAGCAAAGAGAGAAAGTTAGATAATTCCTGGTATAGGGGACAGCATAAGAAAAAAAAAAAAAAAAATATATATATATATATACACTCAAATATCTGAATCCTGCTAAACCCAAACTTGTGATATAGACAGGTGGGAGTGAAACCTGGTCCAGTAAACTGACCCTGTGATTGTTTGGTTATGGGGAGTGGTGGGGACTTGGAGGAGACAGCAAGATTTGTGATTCCTTATGACATTCTGGTCTGGGTACATGGTTTAGCGATCTCACCGGCTGAGATATGAACAACGGTAATAATCTCAAACACTTACTGAGTTTTGAGTATTTGCCAGGTCCTGTGCTAAAAGACATTCACATATTGACTCCTTTAACCCTCACAGTAAAGCCGTGAGGCACAGAGTGACACTGAGATGTTATGAGCCAGTGAATACAGGGGGGCCAACAGTTTGGGGCGGGGGAAGCATGTTTAAAATCCATTTTAAACATGCTGAATTTGAAGTAGCTTCTTCCAGAAGTTCCAGAAGAAGAAATTCAGCAAAAGGGGGAAACTGGAGTCCTTGAGCTGAAAGGAGAAGTCAGGGACAAAGATGTAGATTGGGGAAGAACTTGCATACAGGAATTCCTTTAAAACCACGCTCAAGGAGTTGATACTGCAGGCAAAATAATTCCAGTGTGAAGAAAGGTGGCCTACAGACAGAGCCTTGGGCGATGCGGGCAACAGCCCCAGAGTGGGTATGTTAGGAGGAAGGAGGATACCACAAAAGCCAAGGCAAAGGTTCCAAGAGGGAGATTATTGCAGTGTCAAAGCTGGCATGAGGTCAAATAAGATAAAGACCAAAATGTGTCCATTAAATTTGGCAACATGAAGTAATTGTTGACATAACTGTCAGTGCAGATAAGGATCTGCACTGATGGCAGGATTAGCCCAGGCCTCTGGGAGCCACCCCACTTCCAGGGAGATGGGAAAGAGGTAACGAAGGGGGTGGGGGCAGACAAGATTCTCCCCCATTGTACAAGTTGTCTCTAAATTAACTAAATGGATTAAGCTGTATTCACCACTTTCCAGACCATTTTGGCTCAAACATTACTTTTAAAAACCGAGACCTTAGCATTACAGTATTTTACAGCCAATAACAATTTTGAATTAATTTGTTAAATTATTTCCCCACCCCAGTATATTATACTAATTGCTAATAGTCTAAGGAAAGAATCCAGAAGTCAACCTATCAACTCTCTCATAAACCCTGCTGATCTTTTAAAAAACAGACATTTTCTGAGGCCAAAACAATAATTAAAATCATAAATATGTATTGCTACATCAAGTCAAAC
The DNA here is from genome assembly GCA_026826555.1 of Tolypeutes matacus. NCBI lineage: Eukaryota > Metazoa > Chordata > Mammalia > Cingulata > Chlamyphoridae > Tolypeutes > Tolypeutes matacus. The sequence continues at coordinate 2,144,016 of JAKSZT010054575.1, forward strand.
AATTGGAAAATGCAAAGTCATTAAGAGTATTTTAATCATCTCATTACTTCTGTTGCATGGTTGTGTATACATAATTTTAATTGTCCCACAGTTTAAGTAAAACATTTGAAAAGGCAGGTCCCACCCCCCAAGGCAAGCAAAAGCAAAACTTGACTGAACCTGAGATATTCCTATGGGATAAACCTTTTGATAAGGAAATAGGATATAGAAGGGCATATGGATGTTGTGACATTTTGGTTTAATTATGGAGACCTACTGTACAAACAAGTGTTGTTAATAACAAGGCTTGTCTAATTCCAAGTTGCTGTAAACAGAAAAATGAAAAATACCGTCCACAGATAAAAACTCCACTGCATGATGCTGAAAACTGGCTGCCTCAGATTTCACAATTAGGTTGGTTAATAGAGATTGACTTAGAATTACCATCATCTCACAGGATGACTGATCTCCAAGTAGGCACTGGGAAAAACACTCATTTGTCCATTCATCCAAACTGCGGCAGCACTGGAGGAAATGGATGGAGGCACACGTACCTTCTCCCCATTTCTCCACTCTCGTCTTACTCCCCCCTCTAATATGGTAGTCAGTCTTTCTAGCCTCAGTCATAGGAAAAAACAGCAGCTTTCCAAAATGAGAAAGAAATACCCATGCTAGAGATTCCATTTTTAACTTCACGATGCACTGCGTTACGTTGCCCCATTGGCCTCCAGGCTGGTGCGACAAGATGTCGTTTCGGAGTTGGAGGGTGGCAGCAACAACGGGAACAAGACCTTGCCTCGCCTTCCCAGGAGAAACAAGCAAGTCTGCTCTCCTCGGTGAACCCAGAAATGTCAGTGCCACAAATCACCAGAACTTCTAGCCTGTATGTAGCTAGGGAAGCATTCGTAGGAGATGGATGGTTAAAATTTCACTGTGCACACTGCAAGCCCAGATAATAGATGAAAGCTGTTTGCTTTCATCTATTAAAAAAAAAAAAATGCCGGGTCTCTCAGCAACCAAAGAACTGTTAACAAATTTGCATATTTTAAATTTGATTTTCACCAACTTGGATACTAAATGCTACATACATTAAAAAACATGTTTGCCCACCACTTCCCACCACCGTACTATGCATCATGCCTACTACTAATAAGCCAAAAGAAAAACAAAGGCTTACTAAACTATCTCCCCACCAGCATAGAAAACTATATTCAAGAATTAAAGATGACTTTCCCAGGGTAAAAGCCAAATGGATTTTTAGCTTCACGTGGTGAAAAAAAAAAGTACATGTGTTAGGTGGGGAACAAAGGAATGATTTTTATACTGTACCCAAAGTCATTGAAAGTTCAAAATGGCAGCTCTGTTCTAAGATGCAGATGGCTGAGCTCTATTGTCCATGTGCTCCCAGTTCTCTGTCACTCCCACTGCCACCCCCAAATGAACACCCATTGGTCATCTCAGACAACCCAGCAAGTGCTTTTCATTGCCAAAACAAGTGAAAGTCATTGTCACAGCTACACTTTCTATAATGCTGAAGAAAAGCAAAAGGAAACTGGCACAGGGCCTGGCATCAGTGAAGTTAAAAATGGAATCTCATTCATTCATAGTCAGTCAGCGATCGGTCAGAAAATACATACCAAATGCCTGTTTGTGCTATGCCGACAAATAGGCAAATGGTGGTAAGGGAAACGGACATGCCTGCTCCCCTGATAGGGCTTCCCTGCTTCCTCAGTGGGGTTCAGAAGGTTCTAACCCAATAAAAAAGTTCAGGGGCTTTGAGTGCTCAAGGCTGAGGGCTCTGCCTTAATCTGGGATGAATTAGGGGTAGGAAGTGTCAGAGAACATAAGCTCTGAAAAAACTGAATTTGAACTGAGATCTCAGCAATAAATAGGAGCTAACTAGGATGAGAGTCCCAGGCAGAGAAAAGAGAAAGTGGGACAATCAAGGGACTGACCCAAATGGCTGGGGAGTAGAAAGGTATACAAAGTAGATGCAGAGTGAATGTTTCAAATGAATTGATATGGGATAAGTGAAAAAATGAATGGACAGGTGTCTAGTCACATCAGCAGCATTATTCCACCTATTCATTCACAAAAGGACACTCAACAAAATTCCACTTGTCCACATCTTTTGTCTTCTCCCATCCCTTGAACTTTATAAAATTCAAGTTTAAGAAAGGTGGAAAATAACAGAAATCAAAACAGGGCCACCACCTCCAATATCTCCGAACTGATATCCATACCTTCCTGAATTGCCACCTCCACACCAAATGAGAGAAGTGAATATAGAGGCAGGACCAAAAATTCATCTATGATGCAAAAAGTGTAATTCTCTGGGATCCAAGCAACAGTCATCAGAGAGGCACTTAAGTGAATCTATTCAATTTCTCAGTCTTCATTTCTTCCATTCTTTCATTCAACAAACGGACTTTGAGCACCTCCTATATGCTTGGCATGGTGCTGGATGCTCTGTGATAGAGACACAAATATAAATATGAATATAAATAAGTATAAGTATAGGCTTTGTTCTGCCTTAAAGAAGCCACTCCAAGTCTAGGGAGGGGCATAGAATGTAAACAGATCCTATTTGCAAGAGAATGTGATCCCTGCAATAGCAGCAGATTTCTGGAAGAGATAGACACCAGGCTTCACAAGGGCAGGGACCATTCCTATTTTGAAAAAGAGGGACGGAAAGATTAAGTTACCTTCCCAAAGTGGCAAAACCTGACTCACACCTAAGTCTGTGCTCTGACCTTCAGACCAGTGGTTCTCAACCGGGACCAATTTTGCCCCCAGGTTAATATTTGACAATGTCTGGAGATGCTTTTAGACACAGTACGGGGAGGGGTGCTGCTGGCATGTAGCAGGGATGCTGCTAATCATCCTAGAACATGCAGGACAGCCACCCAGAGCAAAGAGTTATCCCAGCCCAAAACAGCAATAAAATCTTCTGTGACTGTTTGAATTTGGTGACTCAAAAAAAAAAAAAAAAAAAAAAAGACTATGTCCTTAAATAGTTTATTCCTGTAGGTGTGATACCCTTTGATTGCATTAGATTCATGTTAGATCACTTGATTAGATTGATTTTGATTGGACTACATCTGTGAGGCATGACTCAAGTTGGGTCTCCACCCTCTTACTGGTGCTTTATATAAATGGAGACACGAAGAGAGACACACAGGGAAAGGAAGCTCTGCCATTTTGACTCAGCCATGTGAGAGAGAGTACCCCACTTTCACCTACAGCTACAGAAAGGCAGAGAAGCCTCGAGAGGCTGAGAGAGGTCCCAGAGTCTGGAAACAGCAGAGCACAGAGGCACTGAAAGAGGCCCCTGAGGGCCTGGGCCCACGAAGCAGTTCAAGGCTGGGAAGAAGAGCCCTGCTATGTGCCTGTCACATGTGACAAGATGCCAGGGTCACCAATAGCTGAGTTTGGTAAGAAAGTCACCATCTCTGATGGTGTCTTGATTTGGAGATTTCACAGCCTTGGAACTATAAGCTCTTACCCCATATAAAAAAAAAACATTATAAAAGCCAACCCATTTCTGGTACTTTGCATCAGCAGCCCTTTGGCAAACTAAGACACCCTGCTTTCCCCCACGTTGACTTTGGAAAACAGATTTTTGTATCTCCCTTGAAGATTTTATCAGATACTGTGGGGAATTGTGAAATCACTGAAGGGTGGTTCTATGTCAAACATATCCTTCTTTCTCCAGGAATAAACATAATATATGGTACAAAGTAGGTGCTCAATTATCATATGTTGTTATTGCTACTGAAATTAGGTAGTTCAAAGATGAAAAAGTGAATCATTGACTTCCCAGTGGAGGAAGACTATGGGAAATAATTTCAAGGTTGAATGGCATGCAGTGCCTAAGTTCTTGCTTCCCTCTCTGGCACTGGCTGTCCCTCTTTATTATTCTGATGGAGGCAGCCCTTGCTAATGCAGAAGGAAGAGAGCCAGGGTGCTAGGAAATTGTGCCCTTTCATATCCCCAAAATGTGATTGATTAAAAAAAAATACAACTCTAGAGACAACATGGCCTCTAGGGCAGAGTAAACCCTTCTTCCACACTGGAGATTAAAAAGATGTTATTTATGTAAAATAGTGCAGCCACTTTGTAAAACCATTTGGGAGTTCCTCAAAAGGGTAAACACAGATTCACCATATCACTCAGCAATTCCATTCCTACATATATACCCATGAGAAATGAAAACTTATGTCCACACAAAACTTGAATATGAATATTCATAGCAGCATTATTTATAATAGCCCCAAAGTCAAAACAACTCAAATGTCCATCAGCTGATGAATGGCTAAACAAAAATGCAGTCTATACACACAGTGGGGTGTTATACAACCATAAAAAAGAATGAAACTGATACATGCTACAACATGGATGAACTCTGAAAACATATTAAGTGAAAGAAGCCAGATACATAAGGGCACACAATTATGATTCCATTCACATGAAATGTCCAAAATGGGCAAATCCATAGAGGCAGAAAGTAGATTAGTGGTTGCCAGGGCCTGGAAAGAGAGGGAAATAGGGAATGACTGCTAATGGGTATGGGCTTTTTTGGCAGGAGGAGGAGGAGGCAAAGAAAATGTAATTAGATAGTGGTGATGGTTACACAACCTTGTGAGTATACTGAAAACCACTAAATTACACACTTTAAAAGGGTGAATTTTATGGCATGTGAATTACATTTCAGTAAAGATGTCATAAAAATACATTATCTAAAGTATCTTGGCTTCCTTGGGTGACAAATTCTACTCACTTCTCTGTTTCTATCATTCTTTTTGCTGCACCTTAAAAGTATTATTATTTATCTTTGAATAGGTGGTTAAGTAATTCCAAATTCACTTTGAGATTCCATGGGCTTCTGAAAGGTGATTTTGCCAACCCAGATAGGATAGCAAGCCCTTCACGACCACCCCACCCCACCCCCACTGCTGTTCAAAGAACTAGCTATTCCTCTGCTTTCTGCAAGGGGCCATCTGCAGAGACATTACATATTAAGAACTAGCCAGAGATGTCCCAGGGTCAGATCAGATACAGTTGAAAGCTAAAAATGGAGGATGCTCTGTTATTTGATCAAGGAGCTTCAACTTTTGGCTTGCAATTTTTTTAAACCCCTTGCCTATGGCGAGAGTACCTGTTTTATTCCCTTGGGACATTAATGCTCAAAACCTTTCAGGATTACTAAGAAAATTGAATTTGAGAAAGTGCATCTACTCTCAATTTCAAACTAGCTCTAATACCTTGATGTTTCCATTCTGATGTTCATTAACTACATCATTGGGGTAAGCTGTAAAGACTAAAATTTAAAGGACACTAGGATTCTCCCAGGCTTCACTCTTTCTCAGGAACTAGAGCCTTCCCTTCCTCCTCCATCTCACAGCCTTACCAGCCAAAACCTACAAGGAAGGAAAGAAATAAACACTTTGATTTTCCCCAAGGGAGGTCCTTTGCCTGCCCCAGAATATTTAGTTCTTTTAGCCTTTCAACAGGAAAAGGAAAGACTAACACAGACAAGGTAAGTGGGTTCTGAGATTCAGATTGACTTCCATCCAGACCAAAATGACAACACAGTAGGCATCATGGCAGGTAATGGGTTTTTCAGACCCTTGGGCAGCTCCGTAATACCTCCTGGAGCACTGGAGGTTCCTAGGGCCCCAATGATCCCTGGAGTTATAGAGGGTCATAGGATATGAGCACATCTTTTCCCAAAGATACCAAAAATTACACTGGAAAGAAAACCTAAATATGAAGCTTCATGTCTCTTCCCCCAAAAGTAGTTTTCTAGTCCTCAAGTGCAATGGTACCAAACAATGGGAACCTCACTACATGGAAAGGTGACTTGACCTGGACTCCCTATTCAGGATTAATGCAACCAGAATGCAGAGCATGTATTTTGGTCTAGATTTTAGTTGTACTTTTATCACTTACCCACTGTGTTATAATACTGTTATTATTCCTCAGCCTCCTTTTCCATTCTTATTTCCATCCTTCCTCTCACCAAAGCTTCATATACCAGATACAAAAGGAACTGCTGTGTAGACTCTCCTCCTACATCAGGTCCTGAATTTTGGTTCTTAAACAAGAGAGTGCATGAGAGGGGCACCACCCATCCTTAAGAAAACCAAGCAAGGAGCTTGTTACTGTTAACAAGGTGACCAAGAACGAGAAGGCACCAGGCTGTGAGTGCCACTCTTCAGAAGCCTGATCGCAAACCGGGCACTGCCCTTGAGAAGGAGCCCTTGACCAACCTGGGCAGGGCATGCGTGAGCACACAGGAGACCCAGCGCTAGGACATTTGCCTGTGCTGAGTGCCAAGGTTCCATGTGGATTTGGGTGGAGGGAGAGTGTTTCTTTATATGTTGTGTTAAATGGTCCTAAATTGTTTGAGTGTAAGGAAAGAAAAGAGAAATCTAATTTTTACTGAGAAACTACAATGTGCCAGGCCCATACTAGATACATTTCCATTTGATCCTTGCAAAGGCAATGCCTAAAGCTAGAGGGTTGAGAGGAAGCCCAGGCACTGAGCCAATTCCCAAACATCTGTGCAGTCACCAAAGTGCTAGCCATTGCTCTTCGTGCCCCAGGAACGAGTCAGGCCCACTGGGGCCAGCTGTGCCATCGCTGCCTCAAGGGCCCTGGTTTTAAAGTCAATCCCAAGCAGAGAAAATTCTGTAAGCATCCTAATCCTGGAGTGGAGAAAAATAAGGGGAATTCCCTCTGTGGTGCTGATAGTATGAAAATGAAGGACAGAACCCCCTAAAACTCTCAATGAACCACGCCTTAAAGTCAAGAAATGCAGCACCATGGTGAGAGTCACTGTTCCATCCTTGGGGCAGTCTGTACTCTATCAATTATTCTGTAAACATTTATGGAGTCCTTTTATGTGTGAGGCAATGTGATACAAATTAGGCATTTAATGATAAGTAAAAATGAGTCTATGTCCTGAAGGAGTTCCTAGTGTTTTAAGAGAGAGAGCAACATCTAGCTAGCACTGTCAGTTGAGATGGTGCTGAGTGTGGTAATAGACTGTAAATAGGGTGGTAAGGCAAGCGAAAGGAAGGAAAAATTCATTTCTACAGGAAATCAGAAAGGATTCCCAGAGCTGGGCCTTCAAAGAGACTAAGATTATAAAACAGAGTAGAAGGGCATTCCAAGTAGAGATCATAGTATAAGACACAAAATTACATGGTGAGTTTGGGAAATTAGGTGTGGATTGCTTGCTTTAAAGGGCATGCTTTTCTATTCAAGTAAAGATGCTATTAGATGACACTGGATGATATTAGACAGCTTGGTTTATGCCATATCGTGGTGAATCAAAGTCATGCTAAAATGCTTAGGCTTGATTCATTCGGGACTGAGAAGTCAACAAAAGTTCTTGAGCAGTGCTTTCATATGATCAACACTATATTCAAAGAGAGGTAATGAGCTGGGGGAACCAGGAAGGCCTTAACAGAGAAGGTGATGTTTCAGCTGGGCCTTGAATACAATTTCAGAAAATAAGAACACTTATCCAAGGAAAGACAAAGACTTTTCCCTCAGAGAAGAGCAAAGGCACGAAGGCAGCAGAGTCCAGGGCACATTTTAGTAACATCCTGGAGTGGCCTAGCCAGAACTTAGTAAGATCATGAAATGCCCTGAATGCAAGAGAAAAATGTTTAGAATTTCTCAAGGGATGCTGAAAAGCTACTGAAGGTTTTGCTTATATTTTATCGACAAGGTTGAGAGTGATGACCAAAGATAGGAGAGTTTCTAGAAAGAAAATGGGAGCAAGGAGGTCAGCAGAAGGTTATAATAATTGCTAGCTTTTATGGAGCAAAAATTTGCCTTTATATACCTTATCTCATTTAATATTCACCTATGAAGTCAAAGTTTATTTTTATCTGCGTTAAGTAAACTAAGTGAGAGATTAAATAACTTTTCCTACAGTTTACAGCTAGAAAATAGCAGAGCTGCAGCACAACTCCATTCTATCTCAAACCCTATCTCCAGCGCTTAAAGTGATTCATGACATATGGTAATTATTCAGTGAAAAATGGTTGGACAAATTTTGTGTAACCATCTTAACTCTAAAGCCTAGCTTCAATAATAACTGTTCAAAGAATATTTTCCTGGTTCTTTCAGATCAAAATTGAAATATTTTTTCCATATTCCAAGTTTTGTGGATTATACACATTTACAAGTGTGACTTGTTCCAAGTTTATGGAGTAGGAAATGCATCTAATTCATCCTTGTATTTCTCATAAGGTGTCTAGCACAGTGCATGTCACAGAGAAAAGAAGTGGCTTGATAAATATGGAATGAATGAATGAATGTCATCTCTTCTCTATTCCAGCATAGGTAAATTTCAATGATTTTCATGAAACACACAAGGCATATAATTGGCTTGAGGTTCTCAATCTGATAATTCCTTCCATTTTCTGTTCTGATGAAGACCTTTATTGGCTGTGACTTAATTGAATCATGACATTCATATTCTCTTTATAGAAGCCCAGAGGCTCTAAGGTGGTATGTTCTGTTTAATTAAATAGATCAAATAATAATGATCTTAATTTCCTAAAATCAGGCTCTTTGAGAATATGAGAGGCATTATTTAATGCAATTTTATAATGATGATCTTATTTCAGTGTTAACAGAGACATGGGTGAGCTTGGTATTATCACTGAGGACATTTATTTGACCTGAAAAGTCTTCTTACTTAAAAATAACTCTCCCACCAGCCTGCTCCACTTAAAATTGTATTCCTTTGGATCAACAAGGAATCCCTTTTAAAATGCAAATAATCCATGTCTGGGGAAGCAGGGAAAAATCAAACCAACATTTATTGAGTAAGATCTACATACCAGGTATCATACTAGGCACTTAGTATTAAATAATACATGCTATCATTTAACATCCACAACTCTATAAAGTAGACATTATCTTCCTTTACAGGGGAAAAACCCACAAGTAAATGAGATAAGCAACTGGACAAAGTCCTACTTTACTATGCTGCCTCCTCTCAGAGAGAACAGAGTTGTGAGAGGAGGAGGCTGTAAAACTTTGCAATATAGGAATGACATAGCAATACTAAGTGGGTGTCAGAAGTTCTAAGGTGAGACTGAACTGCAGTGGAAGGGTAATGTGGGGATATTAGGAGGCAGGGAGGTGGTTACAGGACTCCTTGGTCTGGCACACTGAAGGCCAACTTACTTTAAGGGATGGTTAATGGCTAGTGAATTTGGAAGAAGATGCTTGTTGACAAATACCATTCCTTGTGCATATAGTAAATCATAATTTGAAAAAAAAATCTGCATTGTAATGTACTATTTTCCTTCCACTTAACTTGTTAAAAATAATTCAAGTATTGAGAGGCTTTTTTTTTTTTCCCAAAAAAAATGTGCACCTGTTTGCACACCTTCCATTATGATGTAAGTGTTTTTGGGGAAATACCATAGTGTGATTGTGAACGCAGGATTGAAAACTCTCCAGCCATATGGAAAATTCACCAGCCATTTGACCTGACTTGGAATCATGGACCTTTTAACCTGTTCCTGCCATTTGTGACGTTTTGTGTGAGTTTTAGGAACCAAAGGTGCCCCGCAAAAAAAGATGGGCCTAGGAAAAACACAAAAGATGTTATGGCAACGTGTTCAACTCTAATGCCTTCATATGGACAAGTTAAATCAGAACACATTTCTGACCATTCCAATTTCTTGGCAGCTTTTTACCTTCAGTTTTAGAAAAATAGTCACTTTGGGAAAAACTGTAATTTTATATTTTTCAGTGCAAGGTAATTCTTCACTCATTTTTTTTATGCTCACTGATAATTGTTGTGGGATTTGAATGTGTGTATGTGTATGTTAGGGAGCAGGGAGTGTGAAAAACTTAGTGAAACCAGCAAATTTAAAGGAAAGGATAACCTAGGTAAAACAAGGTATAATTTTTTCTTGACATATTTTACATGTGGAGGAATTAGCACAGGTCCTCCTACAGCATACGCCTCTGAGTAGCAAACGGCTCTGCTGAAACATGTACATCTTTTTGCGGCAAATGCACTGTGAGTCACTGCTTATAGAAACACCACGGGATCAATATTCCCGGCCACCACAGTGTACTGCGCTATTGTTAACATCCTGCTGGCTAGAATTCAGATTCCGTTTAATTGTGTTCTTATTTAAAATGCCTGCTGCACCCACAGCCGGCTCGATCACTGTTAGCTATTTGCCTGGTGTCATGTACATTTATGAACAATGAAAACTTTAGAAAAAATGTCAACAGAGATGGGTAGATCATAAATCACAAGATGATAACATCTCACATGAAAAAAAAGTCTGAGAACAGCCTCGGTGATGTAAATATTGAAAGTACCAGCAAATGCTATATCCCTATGGAAGCTGGACAATAGGCTGTTTCTTAAGTGGCAAAAAGGATGAGCCCTCTTCTTTATCTGTATTCGCTTTTCTTTTATTTCATTCCTGGGAAAGAGAAATGCCAGAGGAGAAGCTTAAAACAGATTAGGCTGTGAGTGCTGTATAGAAGCTATTACATCATAACTGTCTTTGAAACTCTCACACAGCTGACCTGTTTATATTACAAGACAGGGTCAATTTCCATTCTAGCGACTCTTTTGATGTTTGTGAATACTAATGCTCTCCCCAGAATGCTGGCTTTAGAATAACAGCAATTGAACCATTCAGCTTTCTCTGATGCAATCTTCTCTGCAGCTAGATAGGATTCTATACATGGACTTCACTGAGCCACACAGCTTGGCATGATCAAAAGCTTTGCTGGAGCCGTCAGCAAATGATGTTTCAAATAATAAAGTCACGATGATGCCTACAGTTTCTACCCTAGTCAGCAAAGCTGTGTGTGTTTGAGTGTGTGTATACATGTAACACAAAGCTGCAGTCAGCTTCCGTGAGAGCTCAGAATGATTAAACATCAAAATGATACAGCAGAGTCATTTGCACAGCCAATATCAGAAAACAAGAAAGAGCTGTTTAGCCACAATCAGCACTAAAAGGAACCGCTGTGGCTTTGGTGTAAGCAAGAAGTAGGTTTGACTCTCATTTCCAATCATGCCAGCCATGGAAACTCAAGCAATCTACTTGACCCAGGCCTCTGATGGATGATTTGTAAAATGGGGATGACATCAACAATCTCACTAAGATTATAATAGGCAGAATAATTTGCATACAACAATAATAATAATGGTTGACATTTCTTAGGAAAGTTTCTGTGTGCCAGGCACTTGGCACATTGCGAGCATTACCTCAAACAAATCACAATAGCCTCTGGATGTCGACACTGTATTTTTTCCATTCTACATATGAAGAATACGAGACGTGAAAATAAGATGTGTAGAAATCAATAAAAGGTCCTTAGTATGTACCAGTTGCCTTGAAGACAAACAGCATGAGCAAGTCATTATTCTCTACCTAAAGAGAGCATTTTATCGTTGAATATTAACAATGCAGGCCACCCTAAGTTTCGTGCAGTTCAACACCCAGCACCCCAGAGCAGGTACCGGATTTCAGCACCCCCTGGTCGCCAGCCTGGGTTTGCATTCCTTTGGCACCAAGGAGACCACAACCAGCCTGTTTTCTGTTTGGACAGAGCTCCTTGTTGGAAAGGTTTTTCATCTGCTTCCTTTATATCCCACCCTTGGGCCCTCCTTTCTGTGCTCTGGAGCTTAACAACCTCTGCCCTTTCAGATACTGAAATAGTTTTCTTGTTCTCTCTAAGCCTTCTGCAGGCCAAGCATCCCCAGCTTCCTCAGTTGTTTTTATTATGACAGTATCTTCACAATCTTAAATGATCTCTGGTTTCTCAATCCCTCTTCCCCTCCCCCACCCCTGCTGAAAACACGGTAACCACATTGTAGTCAGAATATCAACCCTGCATTCTCCAGGCATTTTAATTTTAAAATTAGTTTATAAGAGGACTTAGTCTAGAGATTATAAAGAAAAGGTATCGGTACTCCTATTCTGCCACAATCTACATGGAAAATCAGATTCCACATGTGCTTCCCCCTCTAACTCAACCTTCTATTGAAGACTTCACCTTCACTTCTTCCACTTTCACTGCAGATGTGCTCTTCAGAGGGAGGCAAATTATGAATTATTTAAATATTATTTAAATATCTTCCCGGAGTTTAATCTTCTTTAGCCAGCTGGGCACCAAATGTTTGACAGCTTCAGTTTTGTACTGGCAGGTGAGTCACACACAGAGTCTTCCAATGGAAATACTGACTCTAAAAGCTTCATCATTGAAATTATAATTTGGTCCCTTCAGGGCAGGAAGGGGACCTGAATTAGAGCATTTCTTCCTGCAGTGTAAGAGATTCTTTTTATGATAATGGTCCCAGGGTTCAACTTGATCAAAATTGTATAGTATTTTCTTCCACTTTTAGATATTGTTAAGAACGTTGCAGCTCTATTATTATCTGCCCATATTACCTTGGGCACATCTGTGTGACAATTCCTCATCTGTAAAATGGGTATAGTGATATTTATCCAACCAATTGTGCTTATGGTTAAAGGAAATATTGCATATTAAAGCACAAACCTTTTAGCATAATTACCATTGAAAAGGAGAAGGACACAGGGAACTGGGAGGAAAAGGTGGCAAGAGGAAGAGAAATAAATTCATATTCAGAAAGGGAAAAGCCAATCGTTTGCTTTGGGAAAACTCAGGAAGTTAATTATTTGCCTGACAATGACTGTGTTTGTATTGCTATTTGCTTTTATCTGCACCATCTCATTGACCCTTAAAGCAGTCCTGTGATAAATGTAGGGCAAAAGCTATTGTTACCTCACTCCACACACGAGGAAACAGAGGTTCAAGGAGGTTAAATAACTAACCTTCAAGAACACACAACCCAAAGAGATAAAGTAGAGATAAAAGGTTTTCTGAATCCAGAAAAAAGTTGATGCTGTGGGGTAAAAAGAACAGAGTCTATCTGCATACCTGATATGCCACATACCAACTGTGTGTCCTGAGACAAGCTTATGTTTTATTTTCCATAAAAATGCCAAGAATAATTACCACCCCAAGGAATGAGTTTTTATGAGACTTAAGATAGACATTGTGTATCTAGCTCAAAGTGGTGCATGCTAGAGATCAGCATGAGGCAATGTGGAAATCAAGAAGGGGCTTAGTGCATGGGGTCTCAGAGAGGAGTTCCTAAAAGAAGCCCGGCTTCAACAGGTCTGTTTATCTCTTTCCCCATATCCACAGTCAGGGCTGGATCCAGCTGGATCCAGGCATCCCGGAGCTTCAGATACCTGAAATGTCCACAATTTGGAAGTCCTTCTTTAATTAAAAAGTATACAAAATTAGGTATGAAAGCAAATATTTATTTACAAGGAGAAAAAAACCCACAACTATTACAAATTTAAATAAGTGAGAAATTACACAATCATTATTTGGACAAACATGGAAGGATAACTTCTTTTGCCATCTTATATTTATTAAAGAGTGGAGAAAAATCTAATTAAAAAATTTATGAAATGTAGAAGGAAAACAAATGAGATAAGCTGTGAAATTGATGGAAATTATTTTGACATGGGGAGGAAAATTGTGAAAATAATTTTTTCGGCTCGTACCCAAAGCAGTAATGTATTAAGAGGAAGAGATGAATTTTCAAAAGTGGCAGTGAATGTTTGACAGTTGAATTAATGAAGGGGTAAAAATCATATGACCACACTGGCAAAAGATTCAAATTTCTTACTTTTCTGATACTTAAGTAATAAAGATACTATGTTATTTTTCTGGATTCTGTAATGTTTGAGTTATTTGTCAGCTTTTGAACATTTGTGTTCATAATTGCATACACGGTATCTTGAGAATCCTCCTGATGGGAGAGAACTTTTCTTTTGACCAGGTATCAAAAAGAACTGAGTCCCCTGCTTACAATTTATACATCTGATAGAAAACATTTCCCCAGACCAGCTTCTGGCTCCATACACTTTAAACCCTCCTTCTCTTCCACTGCTCATGCACTACCAGTGGCAGGGGTCTTGGTACATAGGACCTGTTCATAGCACACAACAACCTCTGCCCCTGGACTTTTGTTTCTTGGCACCATTTGAGTCAGCACAGTGGGTGGCAGGGGTATTTCTGGAAACAGTTCCAAAACCAGGATGACTGGCAATAACAACCTAGAATTGTCCAAGAACCACATATATATACTTTACTAAATCCAAACCAAAAATATCCTCAACATAACTTCCTCTTAGCCAGATACCAAAAGGCCCATGGCCCCTCCAACACTATCCAGTAGGAGGGGAAGTGTGATAAAGGGGAAATCAATATGGTAAGAAATGCCAGTCCTAACTGAAATATCAGTTAGTTGAAATATCTTACTTTCTCAAAATCTTTCTCCAAAAAAAAAAAATTTATATATATCCATTAGATTTAATTGAGAAATGTATATATTTATTCATCTGTGTTTACTTTTTAGTTTTTAATTGTTTATATTTTCAATTATTAAATGTACAAAATAAAGTTAAATAAATAAATTAAATTAAAATTAAAATTAAATATATATATATATATCCAGGTGGAAGTAGGCAGGGCCCTCCCAAGGGCTTTGGAAAGGACTTACTGTGCAAATGAGGAGTTCTGAAGCTTCATTAGTTTCACGGTAAATCAACCTCTGCCTAGTGCAAAAAAGAAAAAAAAAGTTTTCTTTATCCCCTAAAGGAGAATAAGAGTTTTCAAAAACTGTATGGCCTCTCTGTATCACATGTTAGCTTGTATCTTAGCATCCAGTTTTCCTTTCTCCCTCTCTCTAGGTGTCATCTCCTAACTAGACTGTAAGCTTCATGAAGTCAAGGACTGCTAGTGCTCACTATGGATCCTTTGCAATTGGATCCGTTTCAGCAATGAATAGGCTTTCAATAAACAAAACGATTACAGATAAAAATCTTGGACACAATGAAAAGAAACATCCAAAAGAAGGGAACACTTTTAAAATAATTTTAGTGACAACTTTCTAATGGAAGCACCCACAGAACCATGACATGTTCCACTTCTTTGGGCTAAAAACCAGTTACCCTAAAATTTTGCCGCTTCAAAAATATTTTTTTTCTCACAGTTTCTGTGGGTTGGAATGTGGTGCCTCTCAGCTGGAAGATTCTGAACTGAGGTCCCTCAGGAGGTTGCAGTAGGATGGCGGCTGAGACTGGAGCCATCTCCAAGTCTTCTTCACTCATAGTACTAATACATTGCCTGGCAGATTCCAAAGGCTGGGGCTGAAACAGCTGCAGTTCTTCAGGCTTCACTCTCTGTCTTTGTAGTCTCTCCATATAATGTCTCCAAAGTGGCAACTTCCAGGTGGCTGGACTTCTTACGTGTTGGCTCAGGCTCCCAGCACACATGTCCTAAGAAAGAGATGCAGGCAGAAGCTTTCTGCTTTCTACATCCCAGCCTTGGCAGGCACACAGTACCCTTGCACTGCATTCTATCAGGGATGGCAGTTACAAATATCCACCCAGTTTCAAGGGGACTCCTTCAGAGAGCGTGTGGGATGATACGTATCAGTATGTACATCTTGAAAAATGTAAGAACATTTTCAAAATTTCTAAATCCACAAACATTTTCAAAATAATATATATATATATTTTTTATGTTCTTGCTAATAGCCACCAACTATGTCCTTTTTATTCCAGACTACTAGGAGCCCCTGCTAAGGTACCAAAGTATTGCACATGGACATTTGCAATGACCTTGCATTCAGGGAGATGGGTGCTGCTCTTCAGAACTGATACTTCACATAGTCTATTGTGGTTTTTAGACGTACTTTCTGGAGTTCTGTACTGGCAGCCCCATCTCCCTGGTGCTACCACTAGGGTGGGGAAAAATAATAACCAATATTAGTACCGCCTTATATCTGATTTCACTCTGTCAGGCTGTAACAACCACATCTCATGTACCTCCAAAAACTCCTGGACCCCTGTTACTTTGCTTCCCCTCAGCCACTGCCATCGCAGAAACACTGTGCAGATCTAGGAGGTTCAGCTTCATAAGGCTAGAGTCTTTAGCTCCTCCCACCACTTCTACTTCCAGACTCTGATAAACTGTCATGGGATTTTATGTGATCCCGTGATCATGATATAGGATACAGTTAAGATATCTGACTTCCTGAGCAAATGCCAAAGTTAATTCCCTTGTGGGACAAATTTTGACCAATTGTTGACAGGATACAGGAAGGAGCCAGCAGGTAAGTTCCCTCTCCCTCCCACAGATGGTCATTCAGGAGGCACAGTATTATTTTTACTGAGACATCGTATGCATGGTAGTTTGAGATTGTTGAATACCCCCAGAAAAGCATGTTCTTGAAATTAATCCATTCCTGTGGGTGTGAACCTATTGTAAGTGGAACCTTATTTATTAGATCTCTTCAGTTAAGGGCCTTTGATTAGATCACTTCAGTAGGACGTGACCCAGGGTGGGTCTTAATCCTCTTACTGGAGTCCTTTATAAATGGGATAAATATGGAGAGAGAGACCATAGAGAAAGAGAGAAAGGACCCAGGAGCTCAGAGAGGAACCCACAGAAGCTGAGAGAGAAAGCCATGAAAGCAAGAAGCAGAAATCAATGGAACCTGGGAGAGAGAAGGCTACAGAAGGAGCAACCAGAAGCTAAAAGTAGCACAGCCCAGAGGAGAAGGCAGAGACTGGGAGACATTGTCATGTACCTGATCACCCTGCAGCTCAGGGAGAAAGCATCTCCTGATGATGCCTTGATTTGGACACTTTCACAGCCTCAGAACTGTAAGCTTACAAATTAATAAATTCCTATTGTAGAAGCCAACTCATATTTGGTATATTGCCTTGGTAGCCTTTAGCAAACTAAAACAGTGTGAGACTATGGCTAAGTGATTGGCTGTCTCTTTGTAACTCTTGATGCAGCAGTGGCAGACAGAGTAAAGGATTACATTATATCATTTCTCTTAACTCTGAGGGTTCATCTCTGCCGAATAAACTTCAGCCTAATTTTCATGTCTTATTCATCTATGCTCTAATAAATCAAATTAGACATTTGACACCCCAAAGATCCCTTCCCTATAACCCAGAAATCACTCAAAATCCTATTATACCATATTTTACATAGATTTTCTCATTGCCCTGTATCATCTGTTACAGTGTTCAGTACATATTAGAAATAAACCAAGGTTGATTATACTTGAAAAGAAATGAACTTTTAGATTACTGCTCAATTTTATCCCCAAACCTATGACCTTGTTGTGGTGGAAGATACTAGTTTCCTTCTAAGAATTTAAAAAGTAATATTCAAATAACTTATAAACTAAGTTCTCTGGGGGCATAGAAGGTTTCTTAGTTTGGAAGTATACTTTATTTGATATTAGTATAACCAATCTTGCTTTTTAATAGTAAATATTTACATGGGATACCTTTTCCCATCCTTTAATTTTCAACCTACCTATGTTATTGTATTTGAAGTAAGTTTCTTGTAGAGAGCATATTGTTGGATCACATGTTTTTATCCACTCTGGCACTCTGTCTTTTAATTAGTGTATTTAAATCACATTTTTTAAGGCTTTTATTTATATTATAGGGATGAAGGCTGTAATTCAGCTATTGATTTGTAGGTTTTTATTTTTCACCAAACTTGGGGAGTTTTCCACCATTTTTTTTCAAAGTCTTTTTCAGTAACTAATCTCTTTTCTCTTTCTGGGACTCCAATGATATGAATGTTAACTGTTTTGTCACTGTCCCACAGATCCTAAGATTCTGCTCATTTTTTCCAGTCTATTTTCTTTCATATTCAGATTGGGTACTTCTTTTGTTTTCTGTAAGTTTATTGATTCTATCCTCTGTCATCTCCCCTCCATTTTTTAGCCCACTGGGCAGGTTTTTTTATTCCAGCTATTGTATTTTTCAGTTCTATAATGGCCTTTTTGTAAAACTTCTATTTCTTTATTGGGATTTTCTGTTTTCATTTATTTCAAGATAAATATTTTTAATTGCTTTAAGTATTTTTATGATGGTTGCTTTAAAATCCTTGTCAGGATTGTATGTGGCTCAAGCAGTTGAGTGCTCACTTCCCACATGGGAGGTCTCGGATTCAGTTCCCAGTGCCTCCTGAAGAAAACAAACAGATAATGAGCAAAAACAATGAGCAGACAACAACAACAACAACAAAAAATCCTTTCAGATAATCCTAACATCTGATTCATCTTGGTGTTGGTGTCTGTGGTAGTTTGAGTCTTTTGTGGAAACCAGAAAATTGTGTTCTTAAAATAATCCATTCCTGTGGGTGTAACCATTTTGTAGGTGGGATCCTCTGATTAGATTACTTCAGAAGGCCATGACCCAGGTTGGGTCTTAATCCTCTTACTGGAGTCCTTTAAAAGCAGGATGAATATGGAGAAAGAGGCCACAGAGACAGAGAGAAAGCCACAGGAGCAGAGAGAATGCTGGGAGAGCCAGAAAGCTGAAATCAATAGAACCCAGGAGAGATGAAGCCAGAAGGTAAAGCATCGAGTCCCAGAGGAGAAGGGAGATGCTGCCATGTGACAATCTTTGGGGAGAAAGCATTTCCTAATGGGGCCTTGATTTGGACATGTTCATGGCCTCAGAACTGTAAGCCTGCAACCTAATAAATCCCCATTGTAAAAAGCTACCCCATTTCTGGTATATTGCCTTGGCAGCCTTTAGCAAACTAAAACCATATCTATTGATTTTCTTTTCCCATTCATGTTGTGATTTTCCTGTTTTATCCTGGACATTTTTATATTATATTATATTATCAGACTCTGGATTCCATTTAATCTTCTTTTTTCATAAGTTAGTCCTGTGAGGTGTAGAATGAGGGCCATGTGAGTATGTATGATCAGCTTTCCACTGGGTCCCACCAATACCATCTATCAAAATAGGGACACTGACTCACATTGTCCCATTAAAAGAGGGAGGGGAGGAAGTATAGCTCCCCCCTTGGCCTTGCTGACACCTTCCACTTGATAATGGGGTATCAACTCACACTGCCTTGTTGCCTACAAGGGAGGATGTAAGATTAGCTCCCTGTTAGGCCCTGCTGCCACCAGGGAGGGAGTTGACCCACATCACCTTGTTGCTGTAGGATGAGGATGGAGGCTCTGCTCACTCCTGGACCTCTACCCTCCGACACAGGGCTTAGGAATAGGAAAGTGAAGTGCTTACTAACCACACTCACATTGCCTTGTTCACTCTCATTGATGCCAGTGGAGATAAAAATTCAGCTCACCTTTGGTCCCTGCTGACACTGACTTGGCCAGGAAATCAGAGCACTACCTGGCTCCACTATGCAGGGTTGTAGAGGATCAGTTAACCACTCAGCCCACTGGCTGCTTCCGCCAGGCAGGGAATGGAAAATTAGTTTCTTGTTTGGCCCGGCTGACACCACCAAATTGGAGGATTGAAGCATGGCAACTGTTTCCACAGGGCAAGGGACATTGGATAGAAGATCAGTTTCCTGCTCAGCCCTACTGAAACCACAGGGTTGAGTGGTTCATGTGGTATTTCCGTTGGTGATTGGCTGTAGTAAGGTAATCATTGCTAAATGGTTTTCTGTTGTAATGCCACCTTTTTTCTAGTCCTTTCACTAGGGTAAACAGATTTTACTCAGAGATTTTTGCCTGTGCCTGTTGGTCATTCTGTACTGGTGGCTTCTGCAATGCTCAGCATGGGATCTGTTGGGAGAAATAAGGAAACCCAGGGCACTCATCATCCTGCTCTTCCTCAAGTACTAAACTCTGTAGGCAATCCACAGATTCTTCTTTCCATCTTTCAGATTCTTCCTATACTTATTTGTCATGTTTGGTCCAGGTTTTTTGCTTGTAAGAGGGTAGACCTTATAGGAATGGGGCTTCTCCACCTTGATGGAACCCCAGAAACTGTTCCTTGTTCTGCCAGTTTTCCTGTAAGTTAGGAGAGTGTCTGGCACACAGTAGAACTTTAATAAATATTTCATCCGTGAATGAAGGAGTTGCTAATATAAAATTAATATAGTAGAGTCCTTTTCTGCAGTAGTTTAGTTCTAAAGTTGTTAGTCCCAAGTTCACATTCTAGATCTGCCAATTGTCAGCTTGAACAAATTCCTAAACACTTTAGGATTTATTATCTGTAAAATGGGTATTCCAATCATTCCTTTGGAAGATATTGGGTCTTGCTTAATCCTAAAATCTCTTTCCATGTGGAAGTGATCCCACTAACATATCCATCCTGGCCTCTCTCCCTTACTTCTTCAACTCTACCTCAGGCAAGTGGAGCAATCTATCTGATCAGTGAGCTTGGAAGGAGAACGTGGGCAGAGATACTGAACTTCTGAATTGTTCCAACTTAAACACACAGGCATCAGCAGTGCTGGACAGAGCATGCCTCTCCTCAACAGCATTAGAACCTCACCTGGAGGAGAAGGGAAGAGTGGGTAACCCCTCTGGGCATCTCCCTTCCAAGAAGGAGAGAGGGAGAGTAGGTTTTTACTCAAGTAGGTTTTTAACTTCTGTCTCTCCCAATTCACTGTAAGCTCCATGAATCTAGCAATGAATCATTCAGTAGGTATTTCTTGAGTTTTCACTAAGGGTCAGACATTGTACTGTAATATGAAGATGAATAAGTTAAGGTGCCTGATGTCAAGTAGCTCCCTGCCTATTTGTGGAATTGGAAATATAAGTAGTAACAGGCAAATAATCTCTTTAGTGCTGAAATATAAATATGAAAAATGTGGTGAATTGAAATAAAGATGTGCAGTATGTGTAAACCTTCTCATATGTTACCTAATTCAACCTAATCCCCCAAAAGGCCCTGGGAAGTTAATAATAATATATCCACAAAAGTACTGACTTATATTTACTGGCCACTTAC
The DNA here is from genome assembly GCA_026826555.1 of Tolypeutes matacus. NCBI lineage: Eukaryota > Metazoa > Chordata > Mammalia > Cingulata > Chlamyphoridae > Tolypeutes > Tolypeutes matacus. The sequence continues at coordinate 2,164,868 of JAKSZT010054575.1, forward strand.
CAAGGTAAAGTGCCAAATTCTTCATATGCTGTGATGGTTAAACTAATGTGTCCATTCAGCCAGGTAATGGTGCCCAGTGGTTTGGTCAAGCAAGCACTGGGAGAATTGTAATACAAGGGTATTTCATGAACTTTAATAATCAGTGAGTTGATTGAACAGATGGCTGGTTACATCTACAATCAACAGAGGAGACTGCCATCAGAAATGAGTGAAGTTTCATCCAATCAGTTGAAGGCCTTAAAAGGAGAAGTGATTTCAGCATCCAAAGGGAGAATTCCTATCTCTCCTTCAGATAGTCAGTGTTTCCCAGGGAACTCAACAAGAACCTTCAATGCAGCCCCTGGCTTGCAGGCTTCCCTATGGAATTTGGACTTGTGCATCCCCACGATTTTATAAAATCTCATACTATTTCTAGATATCTCCCATCGGTTCTGTTTCCCTAGAGAACCCTGAATAATATATATGCATCATCTTCTTAAATATCACTACAACCTTCTAAAGTAGGTACTTTGCTACCTTCATTTTATAGTAGAGGAAACTTAGGCATAAAAGGGCAAACTAGCATTACCAGGATCTCACAAGTACTTAAATATGAGACTATTTGTCACCAAACTTAGCATCCTAACCACTAGACTATACCACCCACTCTTCAAATGATGACATTGAGGAGCAGTTATATTCATTTTTCCATCCCCAACACTTGAGAGGGTGCCTGGCACAAAGCGAACACTCCATAACTACTCGGGGAAAAAATAAAGGAAGGAAGATCGAAGGAAGGAAGGAAGGGAAGGCAGGCAGGAGGGCGTAAATAAGCTTGGTTCTTTGACTTAGAAAAAAATCATCAACCAGAAGAGCAGAAGGCTGCAGTCATCTGGCTTGTGGAAATGACAGAGTGACTGTCACCCAGAAGCAGCCATTGAAGGGTAATATATTTGCAAATACTTAGAATTCTGATTTACCTTGAGGGAGGTAGGCCATATATACAGCTGTATTCACTCTTGAATATTTGTTTGGTCTATAAATAATAGTAATGTGGTGACAGTCCAGAGGCTTTAAAGAGAAACCACTCCTGGGTTCCTTATCTCAGCTCCGAACAACCCAAGTTTCTGAGACCAAGTCTACATCACAAAGCAAGGGCTTTCCACCCAATATGATCATGGCCAAAAAGTCAGGGCAATAAAGACTTGTCTGAGGAATGACCTAGGAATTGGAAAATAGTAGCAATGGCCAATACCTGATTATCATTAAATAAAATGTATATTAATTCCATGGAGTCATATTTTATATTTCTCAAAGACCATTATGAATTTGAATTCCTAATATCAATCAGAATCAATAACATATCCCAAAAGCATACTTTTATAATACTTTGGTTATTTTTCATGGCCTTTCTTCTACCATATACTATAGACGGTTATTTTGGCGTGTGCCTGTCTGATATTCTGAATACACATGTCTTATGGGCAAAGCCTGGACTATCTATCTATCTATCTATCTATCTATCTATCTATCTATCTATCTA
>JAKSZT010054575.1:2166399-2178022 GCA_026826555.1 Tolypeutes matacus
CTATCTATCTATCTATCTATCTATCTATCTATCTATCTATCTATCTATCTAATCTTAGTTTCCTTACATAATTAGGATACGAAATGGAACATAACATCTATCAGGAAATAACTAAAGAATCTATGAGTTAAGTGATCTTTATATCTTCAGTTTATCTGCATGTCGTGAAATCTAGAGTTCTAGAAAAAATAAGAGAAATCTAGCAGTTGAGTATATTAGGTAGAAGAGAAGATAGGATCTATCTTGTTGTCAGCTTCCTCCCCACCTTTTCCACAGCAATCTATCCTACCATCTCCAATCTCGTCCTGCACATCTCTCTAAAAGCAGATTGGACTGCCTACTTTCTAAAGTTGTGCTTTTCAGTATGATAGCCCCTAGCCACAAATCTCTATTTAATTTAAATTAATTAAAATTAAATAAAAAATTCAGTCCCACTTTCATACTTGCCACATTTCAAATTCTCAATAGCTACATGTGGCTAGTTGCTATTGGACAGCACAAGTAAAGAGCATTTCCATCCTCACAGATGATTCCATTGGGCATCGCTGCCCTAGCAATCTCCTTCAGCTCCCAGCTTTTAATGGAGAGCCTGACTCGACTCAAGCTTCACTCACACACATCTATGCTGTAAAATGCACAAAAATGACTGCTTCAATTTTTTCAAAATAATCTAGAGGCATAGAGCTGGTAAGAAATGTCTGGGGGCCTATTGGAGAATGAGCAAACGGATGAAAGCATCTGGGATATGACTGTGCCCCACATGTGAATGAGCTTTCTCGAGGACCTGTATTATTTGAGCAATTACATGTCTAGGGTTAGATGATTTGCATTCTGATGGGGTTGAGAGGTCAGGTCAAAGAACCACGCATCTCTCCATTCTTCTAGGACGTGAAAAAGTGAGTGTGAAGCATTTTATATTTCCATAAATATTCATGGGAGACTATATGTATGTATAGACATATGTACATATTTGCTCTAAGTGTATGGTTAAAATTCATCTATATTAGCTTTAACAGAGCTAATGTTTACTATGCTAGAACAACTGTTATGTGACCAGAAATCACTATGGAGGAAAGCGAACTGGGAGAATTCCAGAATGGTCAACATGCGCAATACTGCCCTTTTACCCAGTCCTTTCTCTTTTTTTTCATCCTACCACCACTCATGTAGGGACCCATCACTGTGACACCATGGGCTTAAGTGTTTATGCCATCAGGGGGTTTCTCTTGTCAGGCCGCTTCCTCCCCGCCCCCCCCCCCAATCCTATTAAGGGAATGAATCATACTACTTTTCTTACCGCCCGTATAAATAACACTCTAAGGAAAACAACATTTTTGTTCTTGAAACAGTTTGATTTTCAACATGCTTCCCTTTTATCTGTCTCAAAAGAAAACCCTGCTTCATCATTATTAATTTATTGAATGCTTAATGCATGCTAGACTCATACTCATTAGCTTATTTAATCTTGACAATACCCTGTGAGGATGGTACTAAAACATATCTATTTTAGAGATGAGAATATTGAAGCTAATAGAAGTTAAGCATCCTTCCATAGGTCACACAGCAGGGAAGTTTCAGGACTCTGATTCAACATGAAACGTATCATCTCAAAGAGCTGGGAAATTAGGTGCATTGGCATGGAGGGAAAGGGATCCAGTATTGTATATCTTAGTGATTTATGTTTGCAACACTGCTGCCACCATCTAGGAACACTGCCTAATATGGAAAGGCCATCCATGCTCTAAACCTGACACTCTATAGAGAGCATTGCTGCTGTGTTATTTCCCTGCGGACATGTTCATTTTCCAACCCCAGACTTCCTTCTCAGCTCTAAACCTGGGGCTGTGAACAGTAGCAGAGCAGGACTCCAGGCTCTTAGATTGGTGAATTCCCTGGGCACCTGAAACACATCCCTTTAATTTCCTTGGCTTTCGTTTTCACACTCCTGGAAACAAGCACTGACAGATGCCCAGGCAGAGCAACCAAGCTCAGGACCAATTCTGGTTTCAGATAAGATTATTGACAAAGACAAAAGCCTGGAACATTTAACAAATGCAGGTGCAAGGAGCCAGTTCAGCCTACCAGGGGCAGGGAAAATAGATTGCAGTGTCAACTTAATCAATGGTTCATTGCTGTGCTTTTTCAGTGCTGGAACCTTATTAGGATTGAGGTTGTATTGCACGCCTGCAAATCAATCTGGGATTTTTCAAACAGCTGCAAACTTCAGAAATGCAAGTGCAAATAATTTGATGACTTTTCCAAACATCTTGGAAAAATCCATGTACAACTAAACAGTGTTGGTTCATAGAAGTGCGTCTCTCTCGCTGGGGCTCAGGGACAGAAAAATAGGATGAGGAAGCCAGTAGAGTACATGATGGGGTTCCAGATCCAGGAAAAATGGACTGAACTCAGTGCGTGAAGTGATTGAGGTCATTTTGAGGAGACAGTGACTGAACTAAGCTGAATAAGGTTTAGGCTTTCTCAAAACAGAAAGTAACCTGAGGCTAAGGTTGGACTAACAAAGCCCATACAAGGACTACCAAGTTTCTCTTAGGGTCCTGACCTAGCATCTGGAAATGGCTTCAGGGACAATATGGATGAGCAGGGCAAAGGGACAGACATAAAGGGACAGTGAAAGAGGAGCAGACTTAAACGGTAGGGCAGAATTCTGCCAAACAGCAAACATAAGCCTACGCATGCAACCTTATTTAGGTTGTGGCCTCAATATATAATGGGAAAATGTTCAATGTAGACATTAGGAAAAGAGTGTCTAAAGCTATAAGACAGAAGGAATCCCAAAATTGCTAATAGGCTTATGGGTTTTTAGAAAATGCTTGCATTTTAGTTAAGAATATGGACATTCAAAATCAATGAGATCTGGATTAAATCCTGGTCTTACCATTTAGTATAGGACTTGGGGTCAGCTATTCAATAGCTCTTAACCTCTCAGAGTTGTTGAAAAGATAAAATGAAGCAAGTATGTGCCAAGCACCATGATTGACACATAGTACATGGGCTCAAGTGATAGCAGTTGATGTTGTTATTATTATTAGAAGGAAAAATATAGGATTTTGGACCAGGTTATGAACCTTACCCAAAGAAAAGTTTTCCATTTACCTATCATTTTATAAACTGGCAATCTTAACCTAGTATAGATGCTTTGGTTCTCTAGGAAAGTTCACCAAATTCCAGAAAGCCTGCAAAGTTTTTAATGTAATTTTGCATAAAAGTTTGTAATTTTGGTATATTTATAATGTTAAAAATGTTGTAATATAATTATTAAGCTAACAGTCTCCATATTTTCACTTTTATTTTCTAAATAGATCATGTGATCAGGTTAATACAGTTCAAATAATTTTTATTTTAAGTCAGGCAATATGCCCAGTGATGAGTAAGATATGATCTCTGCTCCCAAAGATCTTACAGACTAATGGAGGAAATAGAAGATTTAGATTGTTAACAGATCATTTCAATATAATACGGCAGGTGCAGGCTTGCAGTGGGGGAGGGGGCGGGCAGCAAAAGTGATTCAGGAAAACCTTCTTGGAGAAGACCTCTGAGTTAAGGGAAGGGACTGCATTCTCATTCCTTTTCATTCATGAGAGAGCCTAACATTTATATCTGCAACAGAAACAGACGAAGCTTAATAAAATACTTTTTGAAGAAATATTTGAATGAATGAATAATACTGCCATCAACCAGAACCCCCTCCAATTCCTTACAATGTTTAAGGAGTTTTCCTCTATGTTAGAATCTCACTGTAACATTTTAAATGTAGGATAGGATAATGAGGGGTAATGTATAGGAAAAACACTGAACTAGGTATTGAAAGAATAGGTTTCAGTTCTAACTTTGCCTTTATCTAGCTCTGAAACCTTGGGCAACAGATTGAGAAAGGATCTACAAATGAAGGGATTCATCCTCACCATATCAGCTCTAAAACTGTCATTCTGTGATCCCCTTCTTGGACCAGCCCTACCTAAGGAGGGTTGCTAACAACAACTGTGTGCTAAAAGGAACTCATTACTCTCATGAAGGTGTTATCTCTTGAAAAGGACCCAATAATTCAATCATAGTCACAAAAATGTTTATTCAGTTGAAAGAGGAGTGTAATTTAGAGATGCCAATGAATCTTAGCATTCATCCAAAAGTATTTATTCAACTGCTACTAAGTGTCAACCTAGGGGTGAGGTGCCAATATATGTATATATCTATATCTAAATATATATCTATGTCTATGTGTGTGTAAATATGTATATATGTGTGTATATGTGTGTATATATGCATGTATGTTTATTCATTTATTTAAACATTAAAATCTGTTTCTTCCAGGCAACTTTCTCAAAGGCTCTTTCAACTTGTCAACCTGAATGCTCTGTTGCCACATCCGTTAGCAATTCCCTATGGGAAAAAGATTCCATCTAAATGCTTTTAGTACTTGGCTCTTATATCTGAACCATATGCGGTTGACAAAATTCAAAAAGAGTTTTATAAAATGCAACCTCTTTATTCTCCTTAGAATTTGGAATATGGTAATAAAGTTTATACTTCACTTCTGTTTTGGAGGGAAGTAAGTATATTTCATCATTCTCTCTGAATTCAAGTCCACCTCTGTATCATTCCAGGTTCCCTCCCAGCCTTTTCTTCTTCCTCAAGCGATAATGTAGCTTAAATTTATACAGGAAATGTCTGTTGAAGTCTTGCCTCCTCGTTCTCCTAGTCGTGGTTTCCTAAGAATCATAGACTGTTAGCAATAAAATAACCATAAGGCTGATTTAATCCAACTCCATTTTGCAGATAAGATGTAGGCCTGGAGGAAGGAAGACATTCCCAAAAGCCATTCAGCTAACTACTAGTGGACTTGAGAACCTGAGTCTCGGCTTTGAGTGCAATCTCTCCACTAAACTATGCAGCCCAATCGCCCTGTTTCCTTTTCTGTCCTTGTGACAGTTTGAGATTATTTTTGTGAATCCCAAAAAGAAAAAGATGATGTTGTAAACCAGGGGTTCTTTACAAGGGGTCTATGAGCTTGAATTGAAATTAAAAAAAAAAAAAAAAAATTATTCTTGTGGGGACGTGTTGGTGTGGGTGTGAAATATTTATTAAATAATACATAGTATTGTGTGGTTTTCACCTGGCTGGCAAAGGGGTCTGTGGAGAAAAAAGGTTAAGAATCCCTTTTGTAAACTAATCTATTCCTCTGGGTATGATACCCTTTGATTATATGAGATTCAGCTGAGATGTCTTTGATTAAATTACCTGCTAAGATGAGGGCTTTTACCATGTCAGTAAGGCATGATTCTGGGTGAGACCCTGTCCCCTTGGTGGGCTGATATAAATGGACACTCACTCAAGAAGGCACAGGAAGAGAGAGAGAGCTCTATCGTGTTCTAACCTGCAGACCGGGAGAGAGATGAGCCATTCACCTGATAGTTTGCAGTTGATATAGAAAGCCCAGAAAGACAAGAGCCCTTATACCAAGAGAGAGAGGAAGCCCTGAGAGATGAGCCTTATGCCAGCCTACAGCTAAGCTAGGGAAGAAGCTGGGCCCACAGAGCCTATGAGGAAGAAGGAAGGAGAGACCAAGCAGAGTTTGCCTGCCATCTTGCTGCAACACGTGGCAACAGATTTTGGTGAGGAACCAGCCTTGAGTTGGACTCTTTAGGGCCTTGCAACTGTAAGCTTTACCCCAATAAATACCCTTTATAAAAACCAACAGATTTCTGGTACTTCATATCAGCACCCTGTGGCTGACTAATATAGTCCTTCATATACCTTTACTCACAGATGGGGCACTCTGAGATCTTCATACAACCAACTGGCTCTTATCTATTTAGATCAGGGGTTGGCAATCTGATCCTATAAAGGGCCAGCTAACTACTAGTGGACTTGAGAACATGAGTCTCAGCTTTGAGTGCAATCTCTCCACTAAACTATGCAGCCCAATTGCCCTGTTTCCATATTTAAGGGCAATATGGTCTTGTGGCAACTACTCAACTCTGCCATTACGGAGTAAGAGCAGTCATGGACAACATGTAAAGGAATAAGCACACTTGTGCTCCAATACAACCCTATTTACAAAATCAGGCAGTGAGCCAGTTTGACCAGTAGACCACAGTTTGCCAATCCTTGTCCTAGAACTGTCTTTACTATGCCTTTTTCTACAAGCCCACTTCCTCTGATTGTCAGGGAGGAGAATGAAAGATACAATCTTCCCTTTATACAACAGCAGGGTTCTGTGACTTTTATACATTTATTCAAACCCCATTCTACTGTTAAGGAAAGGAAGGCCCAGGAGAGCTAAGGAACTCATTCAAGAACACACAGCCAGAAAGAGCTAGAGCTGGGATTTGAACTCAGTCTGTATGGCTCTTTGGACTGCCATCTACTGACTCCTCGAGGTTAAGGGGTCTGGTCTCTTGTAATAAAGGAGGCATAGCTCTAACCCTGGGTCCATGTTGCTTTCAGTTAGCATCAGGGATCCCTCTGTCTGTTCCTCCATCTCTCTTGTTGGGCAATAATTTGTTCCATACAGATAGCTGTGCATGATGTAAGTTATTGAATCAAATGACAACAGGAAATTACCATGGAACATTAGCTTGGGTTTCCAAAGAAAGTCAAAGGCCCAACTATAGACTATTTTAAAACATAGCATATCAAGCAGCCATTTAGTGTGTGTGATCTGCCTGCCCACTGAGCCACACGGAGCCAGGCTCTGCTACTCATACAACCAAAAGCCCAGACTTTTGTTCCCTGAGATCAAGGGGTGACTCTTCAGCTACTAAGGTGAGAAGGCGTGGGACCCCACATGCCCAGGTCTATTGATCTCTGTGTGGGAAATTATCTCTATTATAATAGTTATGAGCCCAGGCATGGTTCCCCTGCAAAGGGACTGGTCAACAGTTCTTCTCTTATATCTTAAGACATAAGGAGACAGGGGTTAGGACATTAGGGGCTCCATGGAGTAAGAAATTGAAACACTAGTAACTGTGGGGGAGATGTCAGATCCAACTAAAGAAATAGGAATGAAATGAGTAGGTGGGTAGTGAGCTCCCCATCCATGGAAGGATTCAGATATCAGCTGGACAACTACTTTTTGAAAAGTATTTAAAGGAGATGCAAGTAGCAGATATGGGTATGGTTAGATAGGCTCCAAGAGTCTTTCTGATTCTGAGATTTTGTGACCCTATGAAGTATGAAAGGAATTTGTTTGCTCAGCCCCTATACTGACAAAATTAAGTTCTGGAAGTGGCCCATAGACCCTTTAGAGTTAGCACCACTAAATGGAAAAGGTTTGCTCCTATTCTCTTGGAGTATCGTGAAGAACACTTAGGATAGCCTCTCAGCATTCCCAAAGGGTATTTTCTTGCTGCCTCCAAGCCTAGAGAGCCTCACAAAACATTTATTTGCTCAGCATCCCGTGCAGTGACCTTGAACTTAACTGTATTTTTTCAGGCAGCATAGGCTATGCCTGAGAGCTGCTCAGGTGGCTCCATGGAGTTTGCAATCCACCTGTTCCCTAGCTTGATGCTTGCAATTCACAAAACCTTCAATTGCCATTTGGAGTTTTCCTCTGGGTAATCAGAGCCTTCAGTAGAATGAGCCACCTCTGCAAGGAGTGGGCCCTTGGCATTGAACTGTAGCAGGTGGATTAAACATTCTTTCATTCATTTAATAAATCTTAATGCTGTGCTTTCTATGTGACAGGCACTGGAGAAGGCACTGGGAATACAGGAGTGATTTGCAATTGGCTTTCCCTATCCTGTCTTCCCAATACAAGTGTTATGGTTGATAAAATGCTGCATCTGGATCTCTATGTGGGCAATGCCAGGACTGAGAGGTCATTCAGGAAGGCGACATAGAGAGGCATCACTGCTGGAATCAAGTGTGATGAGATGAAATGCATGCAGTGTCAACAGGTGCATCTGTTTCTGACTTATTTTAGCTGCTCTGAGAGGCTTGTCAATTAGTTGCTCAAGAATATCTGTGAGAAGCTTTCAGCATGTCTTTATAGTGGTCAATTTTTTGGACTCTCTTTTGGAGCTCATCCATTCCTTCCTGCAGATCATCCATATGTGCATCCAACTAAAACTTCTCTAGGGAGGTCGTGGTGCCCACCTCCAATGATCACCTTCTCTGACCCTTCCCAATAGATGCCATTTACAAGATTACTAACCGACACACATCATAATACTAATGATAATGACTGTAGCACATCCTGCCTATTGATACTCAGCACCACCCCTGCATTTCTCTAAAAACCCTCTACTGCCAGGGCTGGGAGCCTAGAACCTATATTTCCCAAACTCCTCTGCCTCTAAGATTTATATTTGACCAATGAGGCAATTGCATGATATTTGGAAAACTTAAAAGAAAAAAGAAGCCATTATTTTCAGCTATAAGCAGGCAGACGGGCATCAATAGGTAGAATGTTTTGCCAAAAGCTTTCTGGCATACACCTGATAATTCCATGATGCTGGCAGCTGAAACCACAGGCAGGGATTCCCCATGATTCCTGAAAATCAGTGCTTTCTCAAATCCCTAATTTTCTTTCCCCAAGTCCTTCCAAGTTGTGTAAGCTCCTCCCTGTGTTAAATCCCTTCCTGCCTGACACACCTATAGTGGTTTCTCTTTTCCTGACTGAAGTCTAGTTGGAGTAACTAACTCACATAAACAACTCACATTTATTGAGTGTTGCTATTTACACTTCTAAAAGCTTCATGAGTATTTTCTTGTTTCATCCCACAAAAGAATTATTTGCCCCATTTTTCAGATGAGAAAATTGAGAGCAGAGATGTTAAGTAACTTCCACAAAGTCACAAAGAAACAGAATGGAAAAGTTGAGGGGGAAGGAAAGGGTATCTGAAATCTAAGTAGAGCCAGTAGGGATAAGCCATCTCTGATAAAGGGGTCCAGAAGAAGTCCAGGCACGCAGGAAGAGCACAGAACATATGGTGATACTGATAGAAGGTGGAGTGTCCAGGAAGAGGTACAAGGGCAAGTTTCAGAACAGATGAAATGAGGAGATCCAGACAGACAACTGAGCAACTAGTGTCAGCAAAGTCTGGCAGCACGAAGCAAGACATTAACTTCTGAAATGTGATTCAAGGCCAGAACGACAGATCTTGGAAGGGCTAATCTAAACTAAAACTGGTCTTAGCCTTGAAGGAACTTAATTACTAGGCAGGCAGCAAAGCAGAGACTCAAGTATGAGCAAGAAGACCAGGAGTCAGTGATGTGAAATGGAACATAAGAATCAGAGAAGAATAATGCCTAGTGGAAGGTAAGCCCTCAAAATATTAAAAGTGATATCATGCCTTAACAGTTCCTTAGCCAAGTCTCCTAAACCACCCTAGAATTAAACCAGGATTGTTCTCAGAAACTAGGGATGAAATTAGCTTAGAGGTGGGTGTCAAGAGGTTTTAACTTTGCAGTATGAAAAAACTAAAGGACCGGGTTAGACCATTTATCATTACCACATCATTCTTCATTCTTTTCCCTTATGTTTTAGCCATTATCCTGCTGTATAGAAAACCATGGCCACAACAGAAATAAGGAATGGGAAGCTACAGGATGTCTGGAGAACATATCGTACCACAGAGTTAGTCTCACTTTGAGACAAATGGGCTGGCCTTTTATACCATTGTGCCAGTGATTCATTAGCTGAAGATTGTCCCCAGAGGGTATAGTATTATGGGGGCAAAGGCTTAGCCTCCAAGGTGCTCTAAGGAAATTTCCTAAAGAAGGGGAAGCTGTAAATTGTTCTCAGCCAACACTCCAAGCAAACAGGCTATGAATGCACTGGTTAATAAAAAAGATCTCAGCAAGGCACCAAGAGCATACACTATAGCCTACCCCTTGCACCACTTAGGGCCATTTGCTTATTACATTAAGCTTACTTTATCCAGGCATAGTTCTCCAGAATTCTGATTGTTCAAAATTTCTTGGAAAACATACAAATGTATGGTTAATTGGGATGAATGGCATCCCCTGCTGTTGCAGTAAAATCTGAGGCCATAACTGATACTCATCATCCCCAACTTCTAACACCTATTTTAGATTTGTCTGCTCTTTGTCTGGCACTTCTTCTAGTCTGGATGGTTTTCCTCATGGGTTGACACCACTAATTTGTAGCCCTAAGTGGTCTGAGATTCTGGTTGCTATGTTCTTATTTACCACAGTTGCTCTATGTCCTAATTTGCATTTACAAATGGGCATGAGTGTACCAAGACACTACCCAGTGAATTATTACTTGCCAAAGATACTCCTCCTCCCTTTATTATATAGGAGCATTCCTACCACATCTGATAATCAGAGATAAATGTCCCTGCCACTGTGGTAATTCCTTTTTTGTCTGCTGGTCTGCTAGCTTGAGCTTCCCAAAGTAACAAGGGACAGACAGAGCTTTAGTTTAGAGCACTCTTACTATGTCCTCTGGTGAAAGCATCCCCTTATAAGTCCTAAGACCTCTAAACCCATATATCCTAAAGTTGAAGGAATGGAAAGCATAAGTTCCCCCAAAGAAGTTGGAGTGGGTAAATGTGAGCAATGCACTTCTACTCCCATTCCTTGGTTCAAAGTCCATTAATTAAATGTATTGAGAACATAACATCATATAATGGTCATTGGTTTTAAGAGTATAATAATAGCTCCCATCTTTGAATGGTGTCGTCTCAAAGCTCATGCTTCAGCTATGGCATCAAGAGTTTATTTCACTGCTTTATGAGGCCAGCAACTTCTGTATGGTGTGATATAGGTAGGACCAATTGATGCCCATAGCCATGTACCAACCAGTATACCTTCTTGGCTGTAAAATTGGTCCAAGGCAATGTTATCTGAGATGCCATGGGAGTAGATCAGATGCTTTGAGAGGTCTAGAATAGTGTGCTGGCTGAGGAACTGTAGGCAGCAAAAGCAAACTCATGTCTAGATTACTTGTCAAACCCAGAAAGGATAATTACTGCCCTTTTCAAGATGGAAGAGGTCCAATCTAATCATTTTACTACTTGTTGTTCTCCTTTAAGGATGCCCATCATTTGTCTCTGTTGCTGACAGGTTGGCTATTCAGGATTAGCAGTAGCCAGATAAACTTAAGTGAACCCATGCTACTGGGCCCATGCAAAACCTCCCTCTCTGCCACCAGAGCAGGTGGCAGAGGACAGAGGCTGGCATACACCTACTGCTCTATTAGCCTGTCCAAGTAGATATTTAGTGCCTGCTCTGCCACTGATGCTCTCTGGGTGGCATTAGCATGTAATACAAGATCCTCACACATTTTTCCACTTCCATGAGTCTATCCACATACCCTTTACCCAGGCCTCCATGTCCATAGCTATACAATCTTGCTCGTTCCAAAGGTTTATCTCTGACCAACTAAGACATTCTCAACTGTCCATGAGTCTGTGTGTATCCTTGCTCCGCATCACTTCTCTCTCCACACAAAGTAGATGACCAAGTCCAATATTGCCCATTGTTCCATTGGAATAGTACAATTGTTGTATATATAGGCAATTAAAAGCAAGCAGAAGGTATGTCTGACTTTTTCAGTGACATTTTATGGTTTTTCTTTTTCTGCATCTCTCTCTCTCTCTCTCTCTCTCTCTCTCTCTCTCTCTCTCTCTCT